>JAVJGJ010000061.1:38706795-38757487 GCA_035590215.1 Microhierax caerulescens
AACTTGGTGTAAGATGCAACCCTCATCAAAAGACATCTACTTCCCTCTCTTTTTTGAACAGGTAATCTAATGAATAAAAAAGCCCCTTGTAAAGATGAGGTGAATTTGGACCAAGTCCTGATGATGCAAAGTAATGAAGCCCTTGTACATCTACGATACTCTAGGGCAAGAGTGAAACTCCATATGTGAGAAAGAGACAGGCTGCTCAACATCACGAGTTTCAGTGTTGGACCAACAGTTAATATCATATAGGATTTTGGATTCAACAAGATATGGAACTGTATCTCTAGAATGGCCTTCATGTTTTTATGGCAGCTCCAAGCAAAGTCAAGGGCCCTCCAAGCCTTACAAAAGTCAAGGTCAAGGTGTAAATGGCAATTGAAAGTTGAACCCGGGGGAAGTACCCAAGTGCTATGGGCAGCAGCTATTAAGAGATTTGGTTCTGTGGCAAGACCTAATGTCCACTAGGACTCTACAAGGATTTGTTTCTGCCTTTGTCCATCCATCTTCAATAGCTGAGGTTTTAATTAATATGTAAACTCACACGGCAGAAAAATGCTTAATGTATTTTCCTCCTTTTTTCCAAACATAGATCAAATTTTTGGCTCCCATTTGCATTTGGTTTGTGAGCACGAGAAATCTACAGTCCCCCAGTTTGTAAGACAGTGTATAAAAGCTGTTGAAAGAAGAGGTGAGTACCTTAATATTTAATAATTCTTTTTTTCTCTATTAGTAATCAAAACTTTAACCTTGTAGCTCTGCTTGAATTGCCAGGGTAGGCAGGCAGTTCAATTTATAATATAGTTATGAACTGAATTATATCAAATTCTGTATCTTCATTTCCTTTATATGATAAGACCCTAATAGAACCCGTTCATGCTGATTATTTTCCTTACATTTTGCTTGACATATTGTTGTTCTAGTCTTTCTCTGGGTAAGCAAGCGCTAAACATCAATAAAATGTCAGTAACTTTCATTTTGAAGTCCCTGCTGAGTGTAATGCCAATACTTTTTCCTAAGTCCTGAATTGTTTTCAACCAAAATAAATGTTATTCTAGTGGGACCATATTTTTTTAAAATGTGTGCAGGTGTCTAATTTTTACAGTTATTTTAAAAAGGCATAATATTGTAAGAATATTTGGAATGAGTATTAGTCCTCATTAAAAGTTTTGATTAATAAGAAGGATTTTCATAGTATAAAAAAGATGTACTTAACACCGTTGCCTGCTTGCCTTTCTGCAGAGTGTATCTTCTCTCATTGAAGGTCATTTTCATTGGAAGGTACATGCGGTAGATGCAGAATCTTAAAATGTATTGTATAAAAATGTGAGGCTTCATCACCATCTGTTACAAGTTTACAACTTGTTCCAGGGATCTGGGGAAACATATATCTTGCAAAAGATAGAAAATTTATTTTCAGAATAAGGCTGGGTGAACCCATTGTCACTGCCATATACTGGAGCCTCAGAACAAGAGAACCAATGAAAAATAAAAAGGTACTTAGACCGTTAACCACAAAGGGAAAAGCTATTTTTATTCCATCATTGTTACCTGGCTTTATAGTGAAAGGTGCAATAAAACTACCCCGGAGTTTCAAACTCTGGGAAATTCATGCTTTAATTATACAGCAAAGAGAGCACTGGGATATTATTATTCCCAGGATGATTGGCAGGAAGTCAGGGACTAACAAACTGGAGATCGTTCAGTAGGGGGAGATAGCAGCATTGGTTTTTTGGAGGAAGGCTGGAGGCTGGATAAAGAAAGAGACAAAGAAAGGGGAGAATTGTGTGAAGTAACTATTAATAGAGGAGGAATTGTGAGGAGAAATTCAGAACATGAAAAGGCAAGGAAGAGATTAGATTACAAAAATGCCCTGCCATGCAGAACATGCCTAATTGACCGGTTGGGATCTTAGCACAGGTTCTCCAAAAGATGCACTGGATGTTTCATGGATGTTTTGTGGTATCTGACCACTCCTCCAGGAGAAGTGAGGCCAGAGGTCTCTGCACTGATGAACTGTAATAGAAAAATCCAAGAAACCTAATTATATGTTTATTGTTCACATGATTATCAGAGAAATGTTCATGGGAGAAAATGAAAATATCACTGTTTCTTCTAAGGCGTTCATCCTTCAGAGTATTGCATTATTGTTCTTGTGTTTCCTTCAGACTTGCTGTGACTTAGAGAAGTCTACCCCTTTTAGTTAGCCCGATCTGCAAATAAAAGCAAATCATAGGGCATGAGATAAAAATTTCATTTTATTGTTGTATTTATGAGTTTATAGTTGATATGCAGTTTTTTTCTATTATCATTTTCTTGGATTAAGATGCCTGCATTTACTCACATTCTATTTACTCAAAGTGTTGTTTTTACTAAGTTCTGGCACAAACTATCTCAGGACAGCAGTAATTTATGTGAAGCTAAGTCCAATGTTTATGCAAGCTTCTGATGACATTTTATACCGGGGTTGGTATTAGGAAGCAGTATGTGGAGGTGCCAAGTCTCCCGGCATGGCTGAGACTCAACAGATCCAAAGCCCTCCTCTTAATGGCCAGATACGCCTCCAGCCAAGATACTCAACTGCAGAGTCATGGGAAATACTTATGTACCAATTATGGGAAAGGCACATTTAATGAAAACTGTATGTTTACTTTCATAGTCTTAGTAAGATGGCCTAGATACTCGGTACAGCTGGCATATTGGCTGGTGTAGAAAAGCTTTTTTTTTTTTTTTTTTTTTTTTTCCTATTTAGAAAATATATCATCTACATACTGTAACTGTACCAAAAATGTTACTTGTGGGCTTCATTTAAGATAAAGGATTATTAGGAGAAAAGACTTAGGAGACCAACTCTAAATGTTACTTACAAAACATCCATACTTTGCTGAATGTTTGTGTCCCTATTCATCAGCTTATGGTTTTAATTATTATTTACCTATTGGTTTTCTCTTTGTCTCTCTGATTTTAAGATGTTATCACTGTGCACCGAAAGAAAGTCTAGCAGTGATCTGAATAAACCATATTAATTAGTACATTTTCCTGTGTAGATGAGGTTACATACAATAACCGACTGTAGTAACATTCTCCCACAGATTAAAAATGTAGAGAGTGTCATTAAATGTTGGCAAGATTTTCTGTTTAGTTACACTATTTTTAAATCAATACCTACATTGCCATGAAAGAAATTATTCTGAAAATATTTTGCTGCATTCTAGATCACATTTTGGTCATTTATCCCCTAGGCTACTGTGTGATCATTCAGCACTTCAGGACAGGGGTGCTTTGCAAGGTCTGGTCTAAAAAGTCTCACACTAAAATTCATATTTATCTATCTGATGAGAATTCACTTGGTCAAGTTGAATTCCAGGTTTTTTTCAGCATATTTGGTATTTTTAGCTATTGAAAGAGGACTGGGAAGCAGGAGGTCTTCCTCCATTTACTCAGCCATCTTGCCCAGCTGGCAGTGCAGTTTAATAAAGTGTGTCAATAAAAATGTGCCCGTTCTTGTAAACTTGCAAGGCAATTGCCACATTTAATTTATTTTTTTTTTAAAAAGGAAGCTCGGGTTTTTTTCTTCATTCTTCCTGTACTATTTATTCATTCAGAATTTTTGATTAATTTCTTGTCCTGAGTATTTAGCTATACAGACCTACGCTACTGAAGGCAAAGAGCATTGTACCCTTGGCATCTAATGCAATATCCTACATAGAAAAAATTTCCCATGTATATGATGTGACCTGGTGAGGGCAAGAGAATAGTTCTGTACCATGCAATGGTCAGATTGAAGGAATGCAGTGGCTACTCAAAGATTTCTAGCATTTCTTTACTTTCTGTTTTCTCAGGGACTTGGAGGGAAGGTTTTCCATGGAACGGTGCATTCCTTGTTTCTTCTGCATCGTCTTTTACTTTGCTTTGTACATCAGCACCTACCTTGGGTGTACCGTGGGCTTTCCTGGGGCTGTGTGTTGACCTGCCTTTTTCAGTCTGTATTCCATGCTTTCTCTTCTCCCCAGCAATGGTTTGATAGGTAGCACCAGCCCTGAGCTGAGCAGCGCAGCCAGGGAAGGCTGGGACAAGCCTCCCAGCATACTATAACTCACATGCTGTGCACTCCTGCCAAGGGTGGAGCCCATTGCAAGATTTTTGGTGTTTCTAGGCCAGCTATTATTTCCAGTCATTTCTTCAGTTGCTTATTTATTTTGTTATCCAAAGACCCTTTAAAAGTCCTGGCTGTTTTTTTACGTTTGTTTTTTTTTTGTGGTTGTTTTTTTTTTTTTTGTGTGTGTGTGTTTTTGATTGTTTGGGGGTTTGTTTTTTTTTTAATATGTGAAAGACATGAGTAGAACACTTAAAAAAATATCAAAAAATATCAGTCTGCATTGCACCTAAACAAAATGCCATCCAGTACTTCTCATAGTAACGTTTTATCATGTGAACACAGCCTGATACTAAACTCTTTTCCAGGGAAGATCATTTGTCGGTGTGTCTAATGACAAAGTAAATGAACACCCCGAGCAGTCAGCATCCTAAACCTATCGAGAGTATCCAGTGCAGTTTGGGTTTTGTAAAGAAATATAGTCCTAATGCTCCAGGGAAATAGAATTTAACTTTCATCTCTCTTTTTGAAATGTCCTTAATTTTCTCCCTCCGTTCCAAATCCCAATTAGTGTTCTCAAATCAGCCTAAATTACTTGAAAAATGACACTGCAAGCAGCAAAGCTGGTGATTACAGGTACCGTTTCCATTCTGAACTGGACATTGCAGACATTGTTTTCTGTTGCTTTTCTTGGAGCACAGGATGCTCTGACAGGAATGATACACAAAATTACATATTTGATTCAATGCCTAAAAGCCACCCTGGGATCCATAACCTTGCTTAAAGATTTAAGAAAGACCTTTAGTCCACTTCTGAGAAGGATCTTAGCTTAGAAAACTTTATCTTTCAACTTTACTTCTTAGCAGCTGTTATGTTTTTTTGCTGTCGTTTGTTTGACAGGATCCAGTTATAGGTTCCGATGTCTGTTTAAAGAAACAGGGAGGTTGTTGGCTTTAAAATTCCCTTACTGCTTGTGTGTTCAACATTTTCCCAGGCTTTTCTACATGGTTTGCCAAGTAAAGGGACTGACCTTTTGTAGCAAACACTTTTTCATTTCTAAATGCTCACTTTGATTTTTGTCCCATTTTATGCTCATTCCAAACTGTTTACAACCCACTAAAAATGACTGTGAATTATATGTTTGTGTAATGGATTCCTTTTGTGGTCGGAGTGGAATGTTTACTTTGAACAATTAGTTATCTTTGGGCAGATTATAGTGACCTGAAAAAAGAATAGCTAAAATTATTACAGTACCTTAACTATTTCCTTTTGTTATCTTCTCTGTTTGTCCAATGTATTATTTACTGGGTTGCGTTGATCTGAGCCCCAGTGAACAAATCATATTAAAGAAGAGCAGTGAGAAAAAAAATCCCTGAGAGTAGGGCTCTTGGTTTGGGGTGCTGATCCGTGGGTGTAGGACTGGGTACATTAGGGAGAGAAACTTTAAAAGTCACCGATCAGGCACTTCGAGACTGGGCATGCAATTTGAAGAAATTATGGTTTTGAAAAATCTTTTAAGCGCTTACTCTCTGAAAATCAGATTTCTCAGAGGTGTACAAAGCCTGACACCCCCAAGCACCTAAAATCAAGACTCAGTTTGCCTTTATGGTCTATATCTGCAATTTGATTATGCATAATATCATTGCAGACATGCACACGTACAAGAATTTGCACTGCAGAACCTTCAGTGTTTAAGGAAGAAAATGTCTTTATGGGCAAAGATAAAGTACCTTATGGGATGTAGTAAAGAAATACAGTCATCCTGATGAAGAGAAATGAAGATAAAAATGGTATTTTAAACTACCTCACCTCCCAAATGCCATGCTGCCCTGTGACAGAAGGTTGTGTCCCTTTCATCAGTTTTATCTCTTAATCTAAAAGCTAAAGTGCAGCTAAAAGCACTTTAAAACCTATTTATTAAAAAAAAAAAAAAGGAAAAAGAAAGTGATATTTAATTACCTTCTAAATCATATACCGCTTAAAAGGTAGTCAGTATTCTTGTAGAAAGTTTACATAGGGGAGAGTTCACTTATCTCGAGGAGTTAAGCAAAGAGGAAATGAGTTTTAAAAATATAAAGTATTGTGAATATGTTTATATAGCTAGAAAAAAAATGAGTTTTTAAAACATGCTATCTCATTTTCTAATGGCAGAAAACACTGCAGGAAAATTGGGAAAAAATCCAAGCACCTCCTAAAGCAGATGACTCCCATGCTGGAATCACTGTCTTTCCTATGGTGTAATTAGTAGATGACAGGAACACAGTGAGGATGGGCAAAGCCACGAGGCCCGTGCAGCCAGGGTATATATTAATAGCCACAATATACAACCTCTAGCAGCTTATATCCCTATGTGTATTGTAATATGCCATATTACTAGATTTGTGTTCAGTGACTTGCTCCTCCAGGGTGTATTAAGCTTAAGTGTTGTTGTTGGGTTGGGTTGGGTTGGTGTTGGTTTTTTGTTTTTTTTTTTAATGTATTTGGTTCTCAAAAATAATTGATTCCCATTCCTGAGGACCTGAAGAAGGGAGTCAGAAAGTAAGAGTGTGCTCACCACCACCTTTGAGGTCCCATTAAACGTGCAGTGTTCCCGGGCTACTTCCCAGCACCATTAGACCAAACCCATCAGCCGGTGGCATAAAGGATTTGTTCTGGCAAGGTTTCCTTGAGAAGCTGGGAAACCTCAGGAGACCGACCTATCCTGCACAGTTTTATATTTCTGTCTGGGCTCAGGATTATTCTCCAACAGCACTTGGCCCCTGAACAATCACTGAAATGTATTTTATTTGTGTTTTCTCTCTGTTATATCTTTTAGCGTATTTCTATCCTCAGACCAAGAAATTGTTCATAAATAGCAGTTTGTTTCCTACAAACTCAGTAATTTCCAGTTCTTATTTTCCTCTGGAAAGGTATTTTCCAAACTTTTTTTTTTTCCTTCTCCCAGGCCTACACATGCTTCCTTGCTTACTCTGATACAATTTTACATACTGTTTCCAGTGGCTTTAGAATTCACTACCCTGAAAGTACAGAGATCATATTGCTCCACCAAATGATCTGAGCTCCCAGTTCTGCTAATTTTGTACTGTTCATTCTTTCCCACTTTGGGATAATCTATTATGCTTGGATCCAGGCACGCACTAAAAGCTAATACTTCCATGAAGAATGTGCAATTTGTACTGTTTAGCTTGTGATGAGATTCCTGAACACTTTTATGATTCTGTCTTGTTCCAAGGAGGTTTCTGCTCCCAACTTTTATATGCACTGAATTAAAAAAAAAAAAAAAAAAAAAAAAAAAGAAACAAACTGATATGGAAAAAAATCACATAATTACACACACACAAAAATATCCAGCAGTTCAGCAGATAAAGCCTTTTTCCAAGGAATTCTAGTGGGCTGAAGAAAACTGTTTCTGAGGGCATTGAACTATGTTTACTTTAAAGTGGCCAACAAGCATAAACTTAAACGTACAGCTGAATGCAATATGAAACAACACATTTCTGAGAAAAGCACTTACAAGTTTGTGATTTTGATTTCTGGGGGCTTTTATTTTTATTTTTTTTGAAAAAAAAAGAAATTATCATTATTCTTTTGAGGAGAAATTAAGAGTGGTTGAATTTAGTGCAAACATATTGGCAAGCTTTCCTCAACCATTTCTGTCTTCAGGCTTGGGCAATCCTGCTATAGCCACCTTTCTTAGAGGAAGAGCCAGTTAATAGTGTTGTGCAAGGTCCAAGTCAGAATTGGCTCTGAAGAGTATTCACTCTGGGGCCTCTGTGTCTGCTAGAAAGCCACATTCTGAGTTAGAAAAAATATCAAGAAGTGTCAACAGGAAACATCACGGAAGGGCATACAAGACAAATTAGAGAAAAGGAGACAACAGCAGGAAAAAAAAAAAAAAAAAAAAAAGAAGAATAAAAGCCTTGCAATGACACGGCACAAAAGAGAGAATAAACGTATAGATAAAAAAATTGAAAGCAGACTGTAAGCTAGTTAGAAGAAGAAAAAGCCATAAAAAAGGCAGGCATTTGAACCAGTTGCCATCTTTGTCATAGTTACCTGATACCTGTTTCATTGATTAATCTGTTCCAGAGGAGTGTATCCATTTCTATGAAAAAAGGGGGATTTGTATTTTAAGCCTTGCCAGTAACAACAAGCAGGCACTCAGTGTGCACCCAAGTAACATTTACAATGCCTGGGCCAGATTCATGCCTTGTGTAATTTTATTGCTTTTACTGGAATTACACCAGAGATGAGTTTGGCCTTTTGCCTTTTTCTAGCATTGTATAATATATCTATTAGTGAACATGTACAAGGAAACAGGGCATTTTGTCGTCAGAATTTTCCATAAAATATTTTTCAATAGGCTTAATAAATAAAATAAACCACTTAACCTATGAAATAAAAAAGAATCAGGCAACGCTTTCTAGATATTAAAATAATATTAATATACATTGTAAATCAAGTCGTTGACATTTGTACATGCTGAAACAAAAAGTCTAGAGAAATGTAAAGCCAGCTGACTGTCTCTGTTGCTTACTCCGTGCCAAAAAGAAAATGAAGGTCCTGACATACCCCCTGGTCAGAGTCAGATTCAGGGAAGCTCACACATGAGGGTAACCACCTCCTAGCCATGAAAAAGATAAGAAGATAGACACAAAAATCCTGTCTTTTCCTCCTGAATAAACCGAGGACGTGAGGCACTATGCCCTAGTAGGGTGCACATGCCATCACAGACAAGGAGCTGGCAGTATGTCCATTGCAAACCCCGTTTAGTCAGATGTTACCGCTCAGCCATTAATAGAACACTCTGAGCTAACACTTGACAAAATGAGTCTTGGCCTAGAGGAGATGTTCACACACACACAGAGGGGGGAAAAAAAATAAATAATAAGTCCATGAAGTTCCTTTAGGGGGGAAAATACAGGTAGCTGTAATTCCAGACCCTTTCAACATCCTTATTGCTTAAAAAATAAAGTTATGGATTTTAAATAAAATTATGAAAGCATAACTCCATGATGTAAAGTAATTGCTTTTCCTGTGTGTGTGTGTGTAAATATGAAAATACTACAACTATATCATATTTTTTCCAAAAATGTTTTACAGTAGTAAAAGAAAAGAACATTAAAAAAAAGTTTTGCTGTCTGTATGCAACACTATGGGGTCAGTTTAAAAAAACTTGTCTCCTTTTTTTTTCTGCCTGCAATTCAAAAGAGCAAATAACTGCAGTTGTATTTTATTACTTCAATTATTTGCTGTAGCAGCTTGTGTTACATCAATGCTTTAACCATATAAAACTGCAGCCTAATGGGATTGATACCTAAGTGAGAGGAATTATACCAACAGAAAGCTTCAGGAGCAAGGCAGAGGGCAAAGCAAGAGGGCAGTTTAAAAAGGAGGCTTTATGTTAAGGCTTTCACTTCTTTAAGAGAAGATTTTTTAGCTCATTTTACTCCCCTGAATTTATGAAACCGATATTGTTAGCAATCTAGTAACTGAATTGTCCCTAGATTGGCTATTGCATGATAAACCCCCAAGGAATTAACAAGTCTTTTAAAGATCTCCCATTGTATCCTCGCTGAGCAGATTGGTCCATTATAATCAGGATCCTCACAGATCATGGATGTAATTATATAGCAAACCAACTTCTTTTTGTCTTCACACAGACAAACAATGCTCCCTGGTTTGGGAGGAATGACATATATGTAAATGAGAGCAAAATGTGGCCATTTTGTTTCATAACACAACAGAACCCTATCACTTGGGTCCTGAGCAGCTCCAGCCAGCCTGATCCAGGTCTTTCTTCAAGATTCCTTCACGCATCTTTATTTTTGGTGTCAGAGATGATGCATTTCAAATAATTGAAAGTCTTGGGAAACATATTGCTATTAGAAACTGCTTTCTCATGCTTATTCTACCTTATAACGGATACGTGTTACTGCTTTCTGTAATTCCTGCTTTACTGATGCCGGCCTCTGTCCACCAAAACAGACGGAGACTTCTCTTTAAGGATCTGAACAGATCTGTCTTGTGGTCAATGGTTGTTCCCTACCTGAGGAAATGTTTCAGTGTTCTGTTGGAACAGGGCCTCAAGCTTTATATATTTGGATCAGAAATTTAAATACCCAGATTTTCTCTCAGGATTTAAAAATAAACAACAAGAACTTGTTCAGCTGCCCAGATTATGGGCCATTTACAGGTAGTAACGAGGTTCTTAAGATCATCAAGGACCCCTCCAAACCGAGGTTAGGGTGATCGGTCTTCTCTGAGATGCCTTCACTCAGAAAGTAAAAAAATACTCAAAAGACAGAAAGAAGCTATTCCATGCCCCCCTGCCCCCCATCTTCCCAGGAAAAATTTCCCCCGATATTTCAAACCATATGTTTAGATTTGTCGGTCCTGAACTGACATGGTGTTACGTGACATAACACACCGAAGTAGCTGCCACCAAATGGTGTTCCTGTGCCAACAGCAACCACACAATGGTGTTGGAGGTACCACAACTTTTTGTTTACTTAGAACTGAAATAATTTTGATGAGTGTATGGTATCAGTTAGCAAGTGTTGAGTTCTTTATGGTGATACTGCTCATGTTGACTTAAATGGAAAACGGATCAGCTCAGAAATCTTTAATAAGAAAAGTTTCTTGGTGTACTTGCAGTGATGCCCTGTGGAGCCACTAGAACTAAAAATCTGTCAGCATACTTGGTAAAAATGTTGTTGCATGGTTCTCTAACTCATATGATTGAGATTAAAGTGAACAAAATCTTGGCACATAGCTTGGCAGTCGAGAAGCATTCCTCTGTTTGTGTGTAGATGTGTGTCAGAGAGAGGCAAAGAGACAGAGAGAGGGGGAAATTTAGCAGCCACTCATTTGGTGTTAAATTATCAGGTGCTACATATTTTTAATAAACCTTAGCAGAAAGATAAGATACATCCTCTTCAAATGAAAACTGCTTTCACTTAGCCTATAAACTTAACAAGCTGAGCATCTACTCTAACCACTGAAAACAGAATTATTCAAATTTTCCAGCCCAGCTGAACTGTAAGCCAGACTTGAATCCAACAGGAAGGTGGAAGATGCTGGAAGGGTGTTCTTTGGGCACTTAGGTTTTCCTGCTCTACCACTAAAACAGAGATCACAAAGTGCTTTATTTAGTGCCCTGATCTATGACCTGCAGGACTACCCTCACAGCAGTGGCTGCTCTCCAGTCATAAATAGCATCGACCCAGTGATGGAGCTTTTCGCGCAGCAGCGTTTCTACCATCACTGAGGAAAGACACATTGTTCTTTGATACTTTGCAAACAGTCATGATATATTGATGTTTGAAAAGCATCTGAATTAACACACTAGAAATGGTTCACAATGGTTTCTTTTATTACCACTATTTCACTTGCATTCTTGTATTTTGATATGTCATACATTAAAAACACAAAGAGCACAGCTTACAGCAAAAGTTTCTGTTAGAAACTTTGCAACTGTCTTAGATGTCTCTATAGTAAATGTCATTAATAATTACCGGAATTTTCACCAAAGAAGGAAATTAGATATGGAACACACTGTATGCCAACTTTGCCTTTCCAAGCCTTCGGAAATACCAGAGGGTCTGTGTGAACCCTAGTAAAAGGGATGAGATTGGATTTCTACCTTCCTTACATCATTCCATGTCACAGTCAGCATTAAGATACAATGATTCAAATCAAAATTCTTCCCATAGCTTCAAATTCTAAAATAATTATCTTGCATGAAAATATCAAATGATACTCATATTTATGCATTTTCTTAATCTAAAATTCAGATAACAGATATCCAGGGCACTTTATTGCCAGCAGCTTGGGTTTTTTCTCATCAGAAGTCAGTATTTTCCTGTATTTCTTTCATGTACTAGTTATGTTTCAGTTATATTATTTGTATTTCATTGTGATTATTTTTTTTTTTTGCATATTTTAAAGTAGAAATCAATTTGTTCCATTTCAGACTATACATAAACAATCTCTTTTCAGGAGTTCCGGAGCAATTCATACACAAGTTTTAAGCTATTTCAATGTAGTATGCCATGGTGTGTGTGTCAAACCATAAAATGAAAACTCTGGAGTTTCTTCTGCCAAAGTAATGAAGTATTTGCTAGTCTCTCAAGTTTTGGTACTTATCATTCTTTGTAACCCATTTCAGGATTTTTATATTTTCTGTAGATATCTCGACTACAATTTTTGCTAAATATTGCTTTGGTGATGGTTCAGATTTCACCCAAATTAAATGGAGGCAGGAAAAAAAAAATCTTTTAAAGTACCTGAACCTGTTTGAGGACAGTAAATGTAGCAGGAATGACAGAAAAAGTAATATATATAACTGCAGAGTCCTGCAGATAAAATGGCAAAAAAAGGTGGAAAAATATCTAAGTACAATATGTTTGTGTCATATTAAAATTCTTGGGTTTGGTGTTTTTTTTTTTCCATAGTACTGCTTAATGTCACTGTTTCATAACACTAAATATGACTTCTGCAAAAACAAGAAAATTTTGCTCACTTATTAAACTAGAGGTTTACCACACCAAAGAAGGTGTGAGAGCATCCACTTTACTGTGAATTTAAATTGTGTCTTTAAATGTGTGCAACGTACACTGGGAAAGATATGATTAAAGTTATCTGTACGTATACATATATGCACACACACCTTTGTATTATCACTTTTATATGTCAGACAGATACGCGATGCTAAGCATTCAGTAAGTCGGTGTTAGATAGCTGCATGTACGCTTATCTTCCAGAAAGCCTCGGAGTTTTCCACACAGGCATGGACTGTAACACCCAAAGGTGTCTGATAGTGTGCCTTAGATTGAAGAATCTAAATTTTAAATGTTTTCTCCCACTTAAAGATAAAAAGCAAATACCAAGATAGATGCCTCCGATACAATACGAATAAGTAAAGACCGTTACCCGCTGCACGAGAGCCAGAACTCCATTTTTAGAGCAGGGTCTGCACATTCCTTCCGTTAGAAATCCAGAACCGAGCTGGTTTAATTCCTAACTGTTAAAAAGCAGATCCAGCCTCCTGTGATACGGCACGGAACGAGTGCTATCAAGCGCCTCGCTGGTATTTCTTGACCAGCCGTGGAGCTGTAACAGTTAAACTCTGTTGCAGCCTGCCCACAGATGGGCACATAGGACCACTCCTGAAGACCAGATGGGTAACCTTGAGACATCGAGGCTTGAGCAGAGCATAGCTCCAGCCTGTCAAGTGAGAAATGGATCCCTTACAGAGGACAGCACTGGGCCTAGCTGCACTCCTCAGCTATCTCCAAAAAGCCAAGGAATGATGGAAGAAGCAGTCCTGTGGCTTACAATTTTCATCCCAAATATCCCTATTCCATCCAAAATTTCCTATCCCAGTCACTATCATTTAAACAAAAAAAAATATTAAAAAAAATCTCTTCGCCAAGAGAAGGCACCACAGCCCAGAAAATGTAAACTCCTTACCCACTTTGGCTGAAGATTACGTGTGCCCAAATGTACAGTTCTTCCGCTTCCAACCGCTAAAAGTCCAATAAGCAGCACTACTGGTCAGGATGGGGAGGTGCCATTACAATCTTGCATTATTGTGAAAGATGGGAAAAGATTTGTCCCTACTGTGCACTAAATTCCCTTTAAAATCAGCATTGGGAGTGAGGGATGTGTGGAGAATTGTATCTGTGCCTTAGCTTTTAACCACAGCTCCTACTGATGTCAGTGGACCTGACAAAGTCCTATAGCATCCTGTGAGGAGAGCGAGACCCCCCAGCGTGCAATTTCCCTTAGCGTTCTGATGTTGCTCAGAAAACACAGGCATGATGTTGGCGATGATGGATCCTCAAATGAAGCATGGTTTAACCAAAGTGGGAGGATTTAGCAAAATGCATAAATTTCTTGTATGCTACTGTCTGTAACAGGCAGATCTTCAGCCAGTTTAGTGAGCATAAGTTACAGCTGGCTTTTGCTGGAATAGTTTATGCTCTTGACCCTCCTCAGTTGTATAGCCAATAGGGAGTTGTCAGGCTACATGTGTTTTTAAACTTCTTTCAGCTAAACCAGAAATCCAAAAGCAAAAATACAGCTCTCAGCAGTATCATGTGGAGCTGTGACACTCCCTGGAGGGCTCGGGGTCCATAAACCAATGAATGGATTACAATGAGGCATAAATGTAGTATTTTCATCCATGACAGATATAATCTTGAGCCTGTATTTTTCATGTTACTTAACTCTTTCAGAACGCAATGTGTGACAGAAAATGTCTTATAATGTGCATTGCAGTAAATATCAGTCAAGTATGCTTTATTGCTGAGCTCTACATGTTTCCAGAAGTTAACAGGCACAGCTGGGATTAAGAAATGGCAAAGTTGTATATATTCCTTGAACATACAAAATACCTTGGATCTCTTCCCCCCGCCCCCCCTCCTCCACATCACATCCCCAGCTGTTCTGATCATGTCACACAGTGGATGAGTTTTTCCATCGTCAGCTTCTCCTAAAATGATAACCTTTATTCAGGCTTTCATCCTCCCCAAAATAAACTGCATTATCCGCATTGTCATCACATTCAAGCTGCCACGGCGTATATTGTGTGGCACAGAATAATAGAAATTGTAACTGATGGAAGGTGGCAAAGTGCCTGTTGGTAGCTGTACCTCGCAGAAAATACTTGGTGCTCGTATTTAACACCTAGTGATTTTCCTGCAAATGGCTCACATCTCTCTACCCAAAACCCCCTTCTGTCAGCCACCACAGTGTCATACGGCCACATGGCCAGACAGGTAAGAACTGGGAGCTGCACATCCCTGGAGACATGAAGCTGATTATATCCTGAGTTGCTGATGAAGGACTATTCCACGTTTGAAGATTCCTATTACTCCTCAAAGACCTTTCGGTCAAGCAGGAAAAAAGTATACTTGATAAAGTATCAGAGAACCGTAGAGAACCTATTTTATTTCAGATAAATTAAGCAATGGTCAGAATAGACCTATTAATCCATACGTGAAAAGCAGTAACTGCAGCAAATGAGAGCAAACAGGATTAGTGAAGGAGGTATTAAACCAGAAAACAAACGAGCCAACAAACAAAAAAAAAACCAACAAAAAAAAAGAAATCATCATACAGAAAAGTAAATACTAATGCGTTACAGAGCGAGAATGGCTATTTCCAAACATTTGGTAATTTCAGATATTATACTGTGTTGCATAAAGCAGGACAATGTAATTTCCTTTGAAACTGCTATTCCATTTCAACCAGCCAGCCAACGTGTGTACTTGAGGTCTGCATTTGGTAGGGATTTTTCCCCTTCAGCATCAACCTTGTTGATTTAAAAAGTGAACAAAGACGAATCAGGTGGTAAATGTATTCATGTAATCATTTTCATTAATAAGCTGTTATAAATAATACAGGGAAGGTTTTAAGTGTATAATTCTCTGTAGCACAATTGAGATTTTTCCACATCTTCAGCAGTAAGTTAATTAGAATCACCTGCATTTTCTTGGGCGGACACCAAATGGATTGCAAACAAAAACAGATTAAAATAGCTGTAGCTCATGGCATACAGATGACAAGATTCACAAAGAGGACAATCAGGCAATGAAAACCTCCTCTTTTTCAAACATTTTTAAAGGAAATTCAGCTCTTGTGAGTCGCTGTAAAAAGACGTTTGTAAGTGTTTCGCTGAAAGACTAGAATGGCTTTGTTTCTGATCCCATGATGAGTGAAAGAAATGTTTAAGAAAGATCACTTTACAGAGAGATTCAGACTGAAATGTGATGACTGTGATTCAAGCCAAGCCAAAAATTACAGCTCAGAATTAACGGGGATGGACGTGGCTTGGGAATCCATTTTCCCACATTCCTGAATCTCAATCATCCCAGCCAATGTTTAAAAGAAAATACAGTGGAAAGCAATGAGGTCACTTTGTTTAGCTGCAAGAAGTGGGACCGTCAGAATGGCAAAAGTATATATTGGAGGGAACGGCAAAATTACAGTGAACACGTTGCATGTTCGATGGTTTCATTCGAAACAAATAGCTTCAAAGCTGAGTTTTGTTTCTTGTTACAGGGAGCCTTCTGAGTAAGTCTTCTTGTTCCTGGGGCTTTTAAGCCATAAACTTCTTGAATGTCAGAGACAGTGCAGCACAATAGAGAAGAAGACGAAGGCATAGCAAGCTTGATTTGAGCATCAGGCAGCCCTGTGTAGCAGTGAACTGTGTGCTAGTTTAAATTGCACTTGCTTTGTACTGTCGCTACCCTTATTTATTTGTATATAAATACCTAAGTGGAAATTCTACCATCAAGGATATGAAACAGAATAAAGTGTATCATCCATCATATTCACTTGTTTCTTATTCTCAGTATGTAATGCTCATATTCAGGGTTGTAATTGCTTCCATTAAACAGTTTCTACAGGGTCTTGAAAACAATAAGGTCTTAGTCAAGCTTTTCTCCTTTCATTGCATCTTGAAGTTATTACTGCAAGAAAAAATGAGATTCTCTTTTTATGTAGGAATGCCCCTCATCTTCTTGATATTATTGCAGTCAAACATAGAATTATTTCTTGTTAGCTAATTTCCTAAAGAGATTCACCAAACCTCATGTCAGACACCTCCTATAGAGTCGTTGCCGAGCTTGTTAAGAACTAGCACAGTTTCTCCTCTCCTTTCTTTCCCCAATGTCTCTGCCTTTTCTAAATTCTGATGCAGTGTTGGACTTCTGCTGATAACAGAGTAAAGAACATCATGTTCATGCTACCTTGAATTCAGGCTTGTGTGTCCCACGTCCTGCAGCTGGGCAATGCTGGTTGTGAATCCAGTACCTGCAAATCATGTGAAACATACCGATGGGGAGGACGTGTCTCCATCCCCTCATTAATACAAAGCAGCAAAGCATATATTTTATGTTTCCTTTTATTTACTTTGATATCAAGTTCAGTGCTCTACTGGAGATCCTATTTGTAGCACATGAAGAGGTGCAATCTCCTCCTTGCTTCTGCTTGATACTCCTCTTTCTGTATTCAAGAGATCGCATTAGTTATCTTTGCTACAGCACTGAACTGAGAGATCACGTTCAGCTAACTCTTTAAATTCAACCTGAAGTCCTTTGTAACCTACATCCAGGATGCTGGATGCTCTCTGTGTTTCTCTGTACAAAAACTTACTGTACCAGATGGTGACCGTTTAAGGTAGCATTTCAGACCTTGTGTAACTTCACCTGTCCTTATCATCATTTAATACCTTCCTGATCTTCGTGTCATCTGCTTGCTTTGCCAACAGAGATTTTTTTTTCTCATTGTCCGCATCTCTGACAAAGGTATTAGATGGCACTGGACTAAGAGCTCCGCTCCTGAGAGCTCTGCCAGTTATGACCTTGTTAACTGATACCTCTCCCATTACCTACCACATTTTGAGGTCTGTGATTGAGACAGTTTTTAATCCATGTAATATATGCCCTGTTAATTCCATAAAATGCAAGCACTTTAATCAAAATGTCATGTGGTACTAAGTCAAAAGCCTCATGGAAAGCCAAACATACTATTTCAATACCATTGCCTTTCTCAACCAGACCTGTCAAAAAGCCAATCCTATCAAAAAATGCAACAACTTTGCTAGACAAGGCCCTGATTTCCATGAAACCATGCTGGTTGAGATTAATTATATTTTGCTATGAATTATTTGTTCATGGAGTCCTGAATTAATTATTTAAGTAGACTGTCTGGGACTGAGGTCAGTCTAGCCAGTCTCCAAGCACATCCCTCTTCCTGCTTTCACAATATCAGAATAACTCTTCTGCCACTGTTTCCAGCCTTAGTGATTTCCAAGTATTTCTCTATATTTTATTTGCAGATGAGAGGCACATTTATATCATAAGCACCAACAAGTGGAAACTGATTTTTTTTACAACAGTGATTATCTCTTTGCCCTTCAGATTGACTTCCAATGTGATCTTCTCTTTGGTTTCCTAGGTTTGTTTATCCTTCTCTGTCTGGTAGAACTAAGATGACATTTGTATGGCTCCCACTTTCATGGCAGCTAGAGTAGCTTCTCCGGACAAGGGATGGGACCTGTTTTCATATCAGCTGTTAGCTGGAATGTTGTTTTGAACCTCACGAATGTAAGCCTTTGATGGGAGGAGTACGAGAAGTGGGAAGTCCTGACTATCAAAGCAGCAGTTTTTTTTTCAGGCAGGTAGAGCAAATCCTGCTGTCAGCCGACAGCCCCGCTCCAGAAGCTTTAGGTCATGCCTAACCCCAGCCAGCACCGCATCAAAAAGCAAGACAGAGGCGTCAGTAACGCTGAAACCACACTGAGTGCAGATGATCCTATGTCCAAAAGGAGCTGGTGCTCATTTCAACCCAAGGTGATCAAGCTGTGCACCAAGTTTGCTGGTTCAAGTGTCTGCAGCTCACACCACCTCTGTCCCACACATTTTACATCCATATGTCCCTTGGTTGCTGTTACAGCCTCTATGTTCATTTTCTCTCTGTGGTGTAACTCCAATTTGTTTTGTTGGTATCATTTTCACCTCTGTCAGATAATTTTTTTTTTTTTTTTTTGGCTCTCACATTCACCTGAAACGCTGGGTATCTTTTGTAACTTTATCCAGATACAGTGCTTTTAATGTCAAATTTTAAAATGTCAGGTTTATTCTTTGTTATTCATGATTTTCTTTGTACTAGCATACAAATATCGATCCTTTCGTGAAACTTTAGTTTCATTGCCCATTATTTTGTGGTGTTTTTCTCATCAAACACATCAACTTGGCATTGCTGTACTGCTGCGTTCATGCATTTCTGCTTCTTTAAATGACTTCATGCCTCACTTCTGTGCCCTTAGTAAACCTAAAAAAAAAATTGTTTATAAATCAGATATTTATGGTAAAATGCATATGAAAACAGGAGGAAAGAATTATAGTTTTAGGGAGAACATACCCTGATAATGACCTCTTAAATATTTGTAAAGATAGCCCTGGGCATCTGAGCCCACAAAATAGTTTATAATACAACAGCTTGATTACATAATGATACTTTAGTTTTAAAACGTATGATCTTTCTGTTTATGGGAAGGCATAATAGGCTCCTTTGAAATACAATAGTTTTGCCCTGAACATAACTGATTTTAAATGAAAGGACTAACTTAAGAATGCCTTTCTTCAAGTTTGTGCTTCACTTTGTTGTTGGATCCAGCAGGATGGTTTCTTTTACAAAACTCCTACCAGGGCTGGGGACCACACCTATTTCAGGATACATTAATTGTGAAAGTTTCAGGGGTTTCTGTGCAGGAAGTTACCTACTGCCATTTGAAACGGTATGTTCCAAACCCTGAATCTTGTTAAAAAGCAAGAGAGAGAAATTTCTGTGTACGACCCCCCTTTTCCCCTCCCCACACATAGAGAATTTCCTTTTATATTCAGTTTGAAGATATTGTCAAATATAGAGTAACCTCAGGCAGAACACGATGTGATTTGGGAGAGGGATTTGTTCTATGCAACAGAAAAGAATTAATGAGAACATTTCCTTCAAGGCAGTTCATAAAGCATCAGGACTACCTCAACCAATATCAAAGTCTAATATTTCAAAATGTATGTTTGGATAAATATATCACCTAAGGTCTAATTTTTTCCTGTGGATTAATGTTTCTCTGCAATACCTGATTCCAGCTCAGACTGTTACTGGAGCTGACACTGACCTGCATCCGTGGTTATTTCCATTCTGGCTAAAGTGTTCTAACATCTTCTGTGCTGTTATACAGACTGAGTGTAATGTTCATTATCGTCCTTGAACCTCAACCAAGCCTGAGTTCAGTTGCCTTTTAACTTTGTCATCAGGAGTACCTGTATAATTTTTAAAATGAAAATAGTTAGAATTTGCCTATAGTTTGACAGCTAAACCGATATTTTCTTGAGTAAGTCCCTTTCCTACATTCCTTATGCCATTAAAAAAATTGGGGTGGAAATACTGAAGTTATCTATCATGCTTTTGGCTATCACTTCTAATTGTGGGTCCATCCGGTTCTCAAGTTCCTCTTTAAAACAAACAGAAACAGAGTCAGGGGTTGGGACATAAAGCAAATAAAACACTTGTCCTCTAGGGCAAAATGCAGTGATTCTTCCCTGATGAAACCCACTCCAAAACACAAGAAGGTCACCCTATAGTGAACAACAGTTGGACTTTATTGCAATGGATATTTTTTCTGAAACCTTCTTTACCACTATACTTAAACACCAGCACCAGATAGGAAATTCTGCAAGGATTTTGTTTCATCTTGTTCCCTAAGTATTTATAGCCTGCCGTGAAGAAACACTGACAGCAGTGCAGTGATGTTTTTATTCTTGATAGAGGTGCCCTTAAAAGTGAATTTGCTTTGAAAATTGTTCATAGAATCAGGATATTAAAACTATAAAGACATATTTCTCTTTCTCTTTCTCTGTCTTTCTCTTTAGCGCCTAATTGGATTTCCAAAATAAGTTGTTAACCATCCAGCTAAGATAATGTGGTCATGAAAAGGATGTCCAAATCCACCAATTTGCATTGGTTTGGTTTGGCTTAACTTTCAAAGTTCTTGGAGCAGAAAGTTGATGGCACGTGAACACTATAATTGGCTTGATATTCTTGGATTTTTTTATTTTTATTTTTTTTCTTTCTGCCATATTGTATAGTGTCCAAATTAAATGCTAATCAGACCTCGTTTCTGGACCAAAGTAAATTTATAACAATAATAATGCACTTGTATACTCCAGATCATTTTGCAAGATGTAATATCCACCAATTTACCACATAGCTTTTAATTCTCACTTGATCTGGATAATTTATACATGTTCCAAATTGATGCTATTAATGTGTGACACAGCTATTTCACCCAAAGTGACATATGTTCCTTTCACTTCCATATATCCAAAAAGGTTAAGAATTGAATTGAGGTAGATCCAAAAAAAAAAAAAAAAAAAAGTTGACATTCTGTTTTGGGGCTTGGTTCTTTTATTTTTCCTCTTTACTTTCTGGTTTAGACTTCAATTTACATGATGCAATTCTGAATCCCTTACTACAAAAGTCCTATGCTGGGATTTAGTCTTGCTTTCTCACTCTCCCCTTACTAAACCAGAAAGAGACTCTTCAGATTTAGGATAGAATTGCATTACTTAAACATTTTAGTAATTTCCCTTTGCTCATATGTTATATATCCAGTAGATGGATAACTTCCAAGTGTTCTTGATTACCAAATCCTTTTTGATTTCTCTTAAATAAACTTTTTCTTTATCCCTCTATAACCAAAGGGGATCTTCCTGAAATGTATCATCACTCTCAGTATTATGTTGCAGGACACCCACAGGTGCAGGGTAGAAAATTATCTAATAAGAGACATAGATAACCAGTGTATAATATGGAATTATTACTATTTTTTAAAATAGGTTATTTAATCTAAACCAAATCAGGAGGTACCTAGCAGGACAGACATAAAGTAAGAACTGTATTTTGTAGAGAGAGAAAACAGACACACAAGCAAACAAAAGACTTGCCTTCGCATCAGTTTGCATCAAATGGAAAAGTAAATCTTTTGAAATGTTTCAAGATCAGTGAGGAATCCTTCCAAGCAACTGAGTCTGCTGGCTGTGCCACTCATCTGCCAAGGTGTGACACTTTGAAATAAGGACTTGAATCTCAGTTCCTTCCTATTTAAGTCTTATTACAACTGGACTCTGGGCTTTTGGACTTGTTTTCACTCTTTCCTATAGTTTCAGTTTTTCCTTTTCTCCACCCTGAATCAGAAAAAAAAAAAAAAAAAATTCCCCTATATACATTGTCAAGAAACATTTCTGGAAAAATTTTGGTTTTCACAAATTAGCATTTTCCAAGAAAGGCTTTCTCTGAAATTGCTTGCCAGAAGCTAATTAAAACTTGTGTTCCAAGTGATGAGTAGCCTTAAAAAAAGCCTGGTTTGTGTAGATTCTCTTAGCTCCTTATGTACTTGCAAGTTTTATTAGTGAAATGACAATGTACAGTTTAGTGTTTTCGGTTTTTAAGCACACGGATTGGGTCAGTGTTGCACAACAGCGAGTTCTCCCGGGAAAGGAGAGCTGTTCCCATGTGCTTTGAAATGCTACAGCTATGCAACTGGGGCTGGAAGTGCTATTTTAAACAGCCATATCAGCAGAGCTTGCTGTAGGAGATAATCTGTCACAAAAGGGAGTATGACATCTAGTTTCACCTAGAAGATAAACCTTGAGTAGATATGCAGGGAGAAACAAGACTGTCAGGTTGTCCTTGAAAAGAATGGCCTATATTAATGAAGAAATGTACTCCAGGGCATATGCTATTTGGGATATTTAATTCCAGCTTCAAACTTGTCTGATCTGCTATGAAGAATATAGTAGAGAAACGGTAGTTGTGTGTAGTCTCGCGCACGTCGTGGCAGAGCGGGCATCTCAGCACTTTGTTTCAGAAAGGTCACAGCCTCGGAAATCCACGTCTGAAAAACCCAGGCCCCAGCCTGCGAAGTTCTCCAGGCACTATTACAGCAGCACCTCACGTTTAAGCAGGGCCAGCGCAGCCCCGCGCGTAGCGCCGGCAGCCCTCCCCTACGAGCACGAGAGCTAATTCACTTTTCCTTCCCTGCTGCACCCGCCTACCCTTGCAGAACCATCTTCTGCTGACAGAATTACAAGATAATCATAGTTAGGTGTTTTGTATTCACTTAAGTTAATCCACCACTTTTATTTTTCCTTGTCGCTTTAATCAGGCAGGAGGCACTTCAGTTGTTTTCAGGTGGATTATTGTTCAGTCGTTGACTGCACTGCTCTTCTTCATACTTGTTAGGGCGCTTCTGGCTTCCTGACAGACGTACAAAGAAAAATACTCGTATGATCTAAAATGAAATATGTGTTTCTCTTTTCAGGTCTAGATGTTGATGGAATATACAGAGTTAGCGGCAATCTGGCAACAATACAGAAGTTACGATTTGTTGTCAATCAGGGTAAGTGATTCCTCCACCCTGGTAATGTTTTGTTTAGTACTTCACTGTCTCAGATGACAGTATTTCAGAATCTGCTATACATTAGTGGCATAGAATGATGAGCCATGTTTTGGAAAAGAGAGGAAAAGGAAGGTAGAAAGATATTGCACAGAGGGAAATGTCAGCTAGGAGAGAGAAAAAAAGTCAGAGTAAGCAGCAGAAAATAGTAGTTTAACAGATGAGAAACAAACAACGAAAAAAAAAAAAAAGAAAAAAAAGGAGGAAACGGATTCATGAAATAAGGTGGCAAAAAACAAAGCATATGTAGAAACCGAAGAATCAAAGTGAGGGGGGAAAAAAGATTCAAAGGAAAAATAGCAGATTGTTTGGATGTTGAAAGTTAAACAAAACCAAAAGTAGAACAGTGATCCAAAGCAAACCAGGGAAAGAGAAAAAGGTGCCGAAAAGAACTGAAAAGGAAATGCTAAGAGTAGAGTACTGGCTCTGTCAAAGTCAGTGGAAGATTTACCACTGATTTTCAAAAGGCAAAGATCTGACCCCAGGAAATGAGAAGAGGAAAGATAAATAGTTTGGGGACCTGAGAACCAGGATTAGGACCAACCTGTACATATTTACTGAACATATTACCACAGATTCCACATATAATGAGCGTATTTCCACACACACAAAAGAACATTTTTTACAGATGTGGCCTAAATGAATCTAACTTGGTCAATAGATACCGTTACAAGCGTGGAAGCTGATATTGGTAGCTAATTAGGATAGATAACAAATGCATTCACCTCCCCAAACTGTTTACTACTCTTGGCAAAGACTAAATATCCTCACGTTTCATAGCTTGGAGCAAATATTATCAATGATAGTGAACTTGCTGATATTACTTAACGAGAAAATAAAATTAAGCCCCTCAGAAATTAGGAAAAATTCCAAATCTTAAATTGCATTGATGACTTTATATCCTTTGAAGTAATCAAGTGTAAATGTGAAGCTGCTGCAACATGTTCTCCTACTTTTTAATAAGTCTTTTAAAATTACCTGCAGAACATTACCAGAACCATTAAATATTGTGTATTGCTTGTGGTTTCTTGGAGATGACAGCTGTTGGAGAGAAACTCCTTCAGTTAATTTTGTACTATACCTAAACTAAGATTTTTGACTTCGAAATTCTTATGAAATTGAGGTATGTAAAAACATTCCCACCTTCAAGACTGCGTTTACGTCTCTAGGGAAGTTTTCAGGGGAACCCTAGATGTTTGTCACCTTCTCAGCTGCTCCAGATCAGTCTTCAGCTGAAACTGGAGGATGAACTCTGGTTTATCAGGAGTCACGGGTTTGACTCATTACTTTGGTTCCCTTAGATTTATAACTATTGGGTATTTGTGTGTCGATAATGTAGTCTGCCTTGGCTCTCGAATGACTGTATGCTGTATTTTGTTTGGAGACAAAGAGGCAAAACCAGGATTTTCTATCTCTCTTCACCGACTAGGATCTTTGCTCAGGAAAACATGTGCCATAAAAATAATGGTTCTGTCTATCATGTCTCGTGGCATCCAAAGGTTAACGTACTTGAGGTTAGCATTACTGCTCAAGTTTTCACCTAAAACAGATGGGCTTATACTGTAAAGCTAGACAGAAGTCTAGGCTGGCTTTTCACAGCACGGAGGTACCAGGCGCCTTTTCTGCTGGTTTACACTACTGTGAAAAATGAATATATAAAGGTGAAGTTAATAGTACATTAAAGCCACTCTGACACTGGCTACTTAGGGCACGTGCAAGAAATCTGCCTATTGAGTAACCAAAGAAAAATCAAAGAAAACTAGTGCCCCTGAAGAACTATGTTATCATCTTATCAGTTGTGATTATTACTGTTTCTTATGTTAGTCTTTATCGATACAACTAGGGCACTCATGCATTTTATATTGTAACAAGAGATTTTCAATGGGAAGTGGTATTATCCGTCCGAGCCCCCCTTAGACATCCTTTAAAACCCCAGCTATAAAAACATCTAGCCAGGTCTGTACTTGGGCCGTTCCTCAGGTAACTGCAAGCAGAAATGCCACAGTTCATCTCCTGGCAATGCTATATGCCACTTTGCTGTCCTCAGGGGCAACGCCATCCCCATAGGAGGGGAAACGGGAGAGCCCAGCAGTTCAGTCCCCTAAGAAAGATCCAGAAATTCTTTGTCACGACATTCAAGAGGTAACACAGACACGAAGAAGGGCTTTGCAATAGCAGGCTGCTGTTTCAGTTGTTCAAATAACATCCTTTCTCTGTGCCAGGGAGGAACCTGCAAGTAGGAAGGAGCCTGCTGGATTACGGTGTACCTGTGGAAAACGCCGTGGGGAGATGGGGCGAGCAGGATTTGTTTAGCCTGTGTGTGGGAGGGCAATAGTGGTCTCCACCCCATGTCCCCAGGAGCCTGGTGTTAGACGCTGAGCACAGCAGCAGACTGTTTCATGAAGTCACTAAAGTCACTAGGAACACCAGTACCTTCCCCCAACCGGTTTATTTACCCGTTCCCCAAAGCTCTGCAGTGGGGTGATGTTTAATGACGTGCTCTTCAGGCATCACTTTCACTCAGTAGTTATTGTGACCTCCTCAGCTCGATCCCTGCACCTTCACTTTGCTGTAGTTCACAGTGGGAAAGCAGTATTTATATATATGATTTTCCCATAAAGATTTTTTTTTGTTGTTCTAGTCAGTTAAAGTTTAATTTAATTATACATGCAAACAAATGTTCTGAAAAAAGCCTATTTACATTGCAGAGATTGACTGTGCAATCAGTTCTCATACGGGCCAAATACTTAATGGGCTCTTTCTTCCCACTCGCTTCGCTATTGTGTTACACCTACATTTATAGGCTATAAATAATATGTATCACATTGAAAATTAAAGATCATAGAAGACACTCTAGGCTAGCTGCCATATCAAAGTATTTTTTATTAGGATAATGATTAATTAGAATATAGCAAAGCTTTATTTGGCTCCTCTTCCTATACTGTTAATGTCATATGCAGCATCAAAAATGAAATTAGAGAACTGGTGAATATGAGGGGAAAACAAACTAACAGTTGACAGCTTTATCATTGAAAAAGAAATAAGAACACTAAAAATCTAAAATATCAAGGAAGACTTGACATTATAGATTTTAGGGAATGAGGATGGGTTTAAAATAATAAAAATAACCAAAACATACCCTGTATCTTTTAAATTTTCTGAATATACTTTGTGTTTCGCTCTCATTTCTAGAGGTACAAGCTCCTGAAGAGGGCTTTGACCTTGCCAACATGAGCATCAGCAGAACAAGCTACCTTATTTACTTTATCCCTTTCACAGAGTTTTCTTTTTCTATAAAAGTCTATTGATATCACACCTTTTTTGTTTCTGGGCAACAGGATTATCTTTTATCTATGATTTATTTTCCCATTAAGAGCTGAAAAGATCCGTTGATCATAAGAGGACCGGGCTATAACATCTCTCAGCACTTTCAAAACTCGAAGTCATCATTTTTCAAATCACTGAATCAAGGCAGTAGAGGCTGTTTGGACCAAACTGACACCAGGAAAATCATACTTTTCTTAGTCTACAAGCACTAAAGGAATTTTGGTTTTAGAAACTAAGCCACCAGTCCTTCAGTATTTCTGGTACCTATGGTAAAGGTTTCTATAAGAGCCAGAGACATTAGACAGTGATGTCAATTCCTCTTACACTTTCCGTATTATTAGTTAGGTCTAACATAGTTATTGTATTAGATAATAGTTTTGATAATAATAGTTATTATTATAATTAATATTATAACTAATAATAGTTGCAGTCTTAAAAAAAAATAATACTTGGCAATTCTTTAGGGATTTAATGAAAAAAGTGGAGGACTTTCGCTGATTTAAAGTGAGGTACAGCAAGTTAAAGCCTTTACACACATTTAGAAGGCTATCCTTTTAATTCATACCTGTAGGAAAAGGGATAGGGTACTATAAAGGGGTCTGTTAAGCCATGCAAAGTGTGCTAGCAGCTCCAGGTGATGAGGATGCTACTGAAAAGACCAACAGTTTTGGTCCCGGGGCGGGGCTGACATGGTCCCATGGGCAGGGCTGGGAGACCCCCAGGTGGGGCTGCTCAGGGCTGTTAAGGCATCATTATATGAAAGTGGGGACGGGGGGGGGGGGGATGCTTTTCAAAAGCAGGCTTCTGACCTGATGCTAACAGTGAGGCAAAAAGTGCCAGAGAAAGAAAAATGAGGAAAGGGAAGACCCTTCATCTGTAAAGGTGTTTGTTTATAAGTGAGAGTGTGACTCTGCGGTGCTCTCCCTGCTCTCGCTGGACCTGTCGTGTTCATCCACACTGTGATATAACGGGGTAAGGACCTTCTTTGTGCTAAACTGGACAGGTGCCCTGTCCTGCTGGCCCATGCCTGTCCCAGCCATCCTCAACTGCCCTCTGTGCTTGAACCCCAGAGATACCTGGGTGGGGAGGTAGAGGCTTGCTTTGTGCCTCTTGTGCTAATCTGCTGGGTAGCTGGAAAGGCATTCCATTTCTATGACCGTCAAACAAGCAATTTTCATGAGTACTAAATTAACTGAAAAAAATGGAGCTATAAAGGGTTCATAACGCATTGCTGAAACGCTAGGATTCTATCCTAATGCATATATGTTCAGGGAAACTAACCATAGAAATACAAATTTCAATACTTATTGGTTCATTCAGTAAGTGCTGGTTCATACATAATACAAGAGAGTTCCTAATTGTCTTTATATCCAGTGCTTTGTTTGCAAAATGCTTGGTATTTGCTGTACAGGTGACCTTTGCATCCTGTTATTTCATTTGGAATACCTTGTGCATTAACTGAAACGCCACGTGTTGTCCAAAGGTCAATTACTATGTTTTTATGGCTTGGTTACTATACTTATGTACTGAGGGTGTGTGTGTGTGTGAGGGAAATACATATTTTACAGAGGCTAAATATTACATGATTGCACAGAGGTGCGTTTCTTATGGAACATTCAGAAGGACAGCCAAAGATATCCAAATTGGTCACTACACTGGGGGAAAAGGTGAATTCAATTTCACCCGGACGCTACTTTGAATTAACAAAAACCGATTTGGCAAAAAAGAATTAAAATATTACCGTTGTTTGTTTTATAAGAATATACCGGAATATAATTCAGTTTAAGAAAAATTAAAAATAAAATTTAAACCACAAATGCGTGAACTGATTGCGAATATGTATTAACTAAATAATTTAATAATAAAGAAAATGCCTACTTGATTAATTGTTACAGAGTAAAAATTACAATAAAACTGTCTTGATCAGTGCTTTGCAGAAGCACCATTACTGTCTGTGCAGTTGTTTAACAAGGATTTAATTGGAAAGATAAGTGAATGCACATTTAAAAGTATTGTTAATTTGCTTTATAATCACCCCATCCTTCACAGTATTGACAGCACCAGGCACAAACCCCTTTCTCTTTTACAAGTATTATTTTCCATATGTGCACAATAAATTCTGAAGCAGTAATTGGAAATTTTATGGATTTCAACATACCTAGTGTTTTGAGTTTATAGGTGCCATATCCTTTCTCTAAAGGTAGCTCATAGGTGGCATTTTAAGTAAAATAATTTCCTTTTTATTACCTGTGGGTTGTTTTGGAGGTTGCAGTGTGGTAGTTTGTTGGTTATCTTGTTTTTTTTTGGTTTGGGTTTTGTTTTTCTTTCCTAAGGAATATCTGATTCCTATTTACTTTTCCTTTCCATTTGAGAGATCAACAATATCCTCATTGCAACATTATTTTTGATTTAATAAACAACAGCCGTCAAAACCCAGTAATCTTCAATATGTTTATATTCCATCTGTACTTATATTTATTGTTCTAAAATGGCTTGGATTAATCTAATTGACAAGTAAGAGCCCAGACCATATGAACAGCTAAGGATGATACCTTTAACCAGCAGGATTCTTCAACTATACTGACATGCTCTTTGTCAATGAACTATGAGAAAGGAGGAACAAATCTTGGGAATCTTTTGTTGGTGTTTTTTTTGGTTTTTTGGTTTTTTGTTGTTTTGTTTTTTGTTTTGTGTTGGTTTTTTTTTTGTAATATTACTGATTATATGAGCTTGCTGGGACCATATGTCTGAGCCTCGGCTATCAGGAACCAGAGTGGTTCCTGGCTGGCTCTGCCTCGGTGGGCAGAGCCTGTGGAGCTGACACAAGACTGAAGCTGCCTTTGAAACGGAGCTGCTGGGTCAACACAAACGGGCTGGGTGGTTTTGAAGCAGGCATTTAGAAGGGAAGAAAGAGGAGGGAGGGGGAAAAAGGGAGGAGGGAACAGGAGGTGGGGGGAGAACGGGAAAGAAAAAAAAAAATCTCCTTTTCACAGCTTTATTTCTTTAAAATAATAAAGAGGGGGGGAGGGGAACCCAACCAACCAACCAATAACAAACTAACAGGACTTCCTATTCAAAAATAGCCGAGTCTTCCCATTGACCCAACATATCCATTTCAAAGGCAGCCAGCAGCTCTGGGCTGGCCGCTAACAAAGGCTCCTCGAGCAGAGGAGAGCAGGTCCTCTGTCAGCTGCCAGCTTCCAGGGAGCACTACAACCACGAAGGTCCAACAGGATCGTCGTGGACTTTATTTTAAAATTGCAGGAAAGATCACTGGAAATAGAGGGGGGAACAAAAAAAAAAAAAAAAAAAAAAAAAAAAATCAGTTGTCTCTTGCAGTCACTTTCCTTTTTGTTTGAGAGTCTTTAATTTCTTGTGCATATGCATTAGTGAGATTTCCCGTTGTATCCTGCCATCTCACACAATTGTAGACGTTTTTAGGAGGTTATTGTATTTTTCAGGCATATGTGAGTATGCATGACCATGTCTTGGTTGAGGTCTAACCATAGAGCCACCCTCTGGCCTTGGTGATGTTCTCCATATGATCAAGTATGCCCCAAAGAGCAATGCCTTCCTCGCTTCTGCCAGCAGTTACTCATGTAACTGGTCTCACTGAGAAACCAGGAAGAGTGGTCCAAAGTTCACATTGGAAATATCAGGCTCAAACTGGGTCACTTGCTAGCTGAGAACCAAAATGTCTTGAAAGCCTTGAGTCAAAAATAGGGGTTTTTTCTTTCTTTTTCACACTTCCCAGGCAAGCACAGAAAAGAAAATGGACTGAAGCAATTCTCAGAAATAATTATAAAACAGCTTGTTTCTGGGTTAAGACCTGCATATGCCGAGCTGTAGCCAAGATTTTTTTAATTTTTTTTTTCCAAGCTTTAAAACTCTAACAACAGAATATTTTAATTGAGCCCACAGTAGTTGGTGAATCAATTAATATGGGCATGCTATTGATGTGGGTTCTTCCTTTTTCTTTCTGTGTCTGAATGTCTATTTTAAGATACAGAACTTTTATTTTACTTATTATTCAAAAGAAGGTGTGGTTTCCATATCCGACCCTTGTCTTTCCAGGGGGATGGGTGGGAATTATAGTGCCCCAACCAGTGATTTGTAGATAAGTCAGGTCATGAAACCTGATGGAAATGCTAATTTTTGCAACCCATGTTTTGAATTATTTTATAAATAATGTGCATCATATACAAAAAAAGGGATGATAAAGCTAGAATATTCATGTTTTTCCAATACAATTTTTTTCAGTGCAAAAGAAAAGAGATAATTAGAATTATAAGTCTTAGTTTCCCAGTCTAGCTCTATATGCTGTACAATTTCCCTTACCACCGGTATTGTCATGTTTTTCTTTTCAACAGTGTGATGAATCAGTTGGTAGAACAGGGCAGAAGAGGCAGTAAACTAGGTTTGTGTGGTCAGCCACAAACATACCGTGGATTTTATGGCACGTATTGTATGATGAAGCATTTAAGACATGCCTTTTATTTCTTTTCTAACCACAGTGCTATTTGCATTACAATAGCTTTTTGCTTAGTAACACTTCAAGAAGTTGAAGAGCTGCTTGATAACCCCTCAAGGAGTGTTATTTAGGTGCTGAGAAGGGCTGAAGCTTTGCAGGCTGTAGCAAGGGATTGCCTTTTTTGGGGGATGCTCATTGTTGTCATGGGTGACTCTTTGTTTGGGTTGGTTGTCCTGACCTTAACACTGCAGGAAATACCATTTCACAGATCTTCAAATTAACAAGGAAAGGAAATAATCTATCAAGTCATTTGCTAAAAGTACTAACAGGAGAACTTTCTAACTATGATTTTATTTTTTTTTATGATGATGGCGTATGGTTGGACTCTATGATCTTAAGGGTCTTTTCCCACCTAAAAGATCCTGACTCTAAGCTAGGGGTTGCCAGCCTTATCTATAGACTGAACCAAGCGTCAAAGGATTTTGCACGAGTGATCTAGTTGCTACAACGAGATGGATACCCCGAAGAACTAAGCTGCGTAGTTCCTACTTAGTCAGGCTTAATGTCTTAGAAGAACGTGGCGTGGCCTAATATTTGGGGTGGTTTCCTCCCCTGTGGTCAGTATCTGTAATTCTGTGGTTTGTATATAATACTAGCGGACAAATGCAAGCTTGCAGTGGAGTCTGCAACAAAAAGAGAGATGTTATATGTGGATGTACATTACATAATACTGTGCAGGGTGGCACGGGATGAGAAGTTACCACACCATGGACTTGGGCTATACCATGGTATTTGTGGTCTTCTGTATATTGGGAACTGCGAAAACCATAAACGCCGTGGTAGATGCAACTGTTGTGAGAGGCGAGTGATTTTTGGTCAGGGGAGAGTTCGGTAAAGCACGTAACTGTTGAACTCCTTTGGTTATTTCAGTGGGAGGTAAGAGTGCTGGGGGGGCAGACTGGAAAATCTTCAAACAAAATAATTCTAGGAGGAAAAAAATAAAAGGGGGGGGGCAGAGAAAATCTAAAGTATATCTTCTGTGATATTTGGAAACTTGCTTTCATGAGGAAACCTATGCTCTTTTAGCACTGTGTCATTTATCAATACACTCTTAGATTTTGTTTTTTCTGCTGAAAAGAAATTGGTATTATTAAGAAATGTTGAAGTCACGCATACCATAGTTTTTTATGGATTTAGAATTCAATATTCTTGTCTTTTTGTCTCACTCTCGCTTTTATATTTTTAATATTATTGTGAAAAAAAACAGTGAATTTTTTTATGAGCAAATTATCACTGTCATGGAAAGCAGATTCCCTTAATACATTGTTTGGACGTTTTGGTCTTGATTCAGTTACCTAATCATTAGTATTTACTGCCACTTAAGAGAATGCTGACTATCAGTGACCCTCACAAGGCTGGTGGGTCTAGAAGAGGGTATACAGGGGAGTTGTGCCCTTGGAAAATTAGTTCTAGAAGCCAGGTGAGATAACTTAGAGCATTTAAAAAGCATTAGATGTCTATATTTAGGATAATTAATAATTTTTCTTGACTGCACCCTACTAGCTTTTTCCCTTTAAAAAAACAAAAAACAAAAAAAAAAAACAAAAAAAAAAAACCAAACAAAAAAAACCCAAACCAAACCCCAAAACATTATATGGGTATTAAAAATATTGCATAATATTTAGTGGAAAAAAAAATCTTAAAAAAACCCACCCAAACTTTAAGAAATCCTGATATAGAAAACTGTTGTATCCCACTGTCCTGAACAAGCCCATACTAGCTACAGAAATATAAAGAGACATTCCTTTCTCCTTCTCATCCAAGTCTTAATTTGCACTTTAGATTTATTATTGTAGGGATTATTAAACATATTAAATTAAACACTTAGAGAGGTAGTCACACTGTATTTTAATTTCAAAGTTATGCATGGTACCAGAGTCTTAAAAGTGAGAACATAGCATCGCTCTCACTTGAGTTTTCAGCTCTCATCTGAATGTTAACACTGTTCAGTCTGTACCGTGCCTGTTGTCAGTAAAAGTAACAGGGATTGTTCAGATCTCTTGAGATCAAAGGTCCTGTTTCCCAAATCTACTGCAATATTCTGAGCCTAATCAAAACTCTTTGTGTGGACAAATACCTCAGGGTGACTTGTGAGAATGATGCCTTTAGAAATCAGCCTGTGCGTCTGTGGTTCTAATTTCAACGCATTGTCTCTTCTTCATATAATTAATATTATTATGTATACAACAAAACTATGGAAAAAATTGAAATAATCGGAATGTGGAGAATTGAGCATAACAGAACAAGTATTTTATAATATTTTTGCCCTTCTGCTTCATAAGCAATGTCCAAGATACGGCCAAATCTGCTAGTTTGTGATGTTTTTCTGTGGCCCCGCTCCACAGTATTCCCCAATGCCTGCCCACCCCACCCCCCCACCCCCCCATTACCAGCTGACATAACATGGGAAACTTGGCTCATCCATGAGTTGCACCCTAGGCTGGCATTAGGATGCATATGGGCAGAAGATATTTTGGGGTGACAGTAGCCTGGGGTTAGGTTATGCCAAAATCCTGATAAAACCCTCAGCAGATGCCAAGCACAGCATTCCTTACCCCTTGCAAGCTAAGTAAAGATTGTAATAAGAGGCAACTTTAACTGTAAAGACTGGTCTGGATGGACTGTTAGAAGGTGAATAAAAAATCCTTGAAAGAGAAAAAGATCAAGTGACGTTGGTGGATTTTTACATGTTGTAGTATACCAAAGAGAGGCAGCTTTTTTTTTTTTTTCCCCGGTGTAATCAGATAATTAAAAAACAAACAAACAGGGATTTCAAAACACATTTCCATCAACAAACATTATGTGCGTATGATACAGAAGATTGAGAATGACTTAATTAAGTAGATAGCAGCAGTGAAGAGAAGATGGATGTGAGGAGGAAGAGATTACTTGCTCTTGGTGGAACTGTCTTTAGCTGGTGTGGATACCTTTCTAGAGGCAGTGTGTCAATGGAAAAGGAAAATCAGGAGAAAAATGGCAAGAAGATTGTATCACTTCAGTGCTAAAAGCTACTTTTTACTGTAAGAAAAGTTAGCTGCTTGCTCAGGGTTTTGTTTGAGGATAATGTTGACGTCGGCTGTGGAATAACTAGCTTCAAAATCAGTAGTAGCGAGTGCTTACAAAATCAGTATGCTGTAACACCTCAGTAACTTTGGGTAAGGCTGCGTGATTCAGGACTTGAGATCTGTATGGGTGGGACAGGGTGGAGTTGATCCTATCTAGAAAAAAGGGTACACTTGGGAGGGCAACCAGAGATGTGAATCTACATGAGGACAACTGGGCTAAAGAGTGATAACAAAAACATCCAAAACGGCTGAAAGCAATACCGAGGGCTTGTGGTACTATCAGCTGTCCTGCTGAAAGCAGGGAAACAAAGTTAGTTTTGTTTTATCCGTGTTTAATGTTTTGCACAAATGAAGATGCTAAAGCAACTTAGAGATACGTATTTTTGAATCAGAGCCACATGATAAAGCATTCAAACATAATGCAAATAATTGCAAACTGATGTATCCAGCAGTTTTTTAAAAAAAGAATAAATAATTTAGCTTTACACATGGGCAATCCTTGCTAAAAATTGCAAATCAGAACTCTTCTGTTTGAATGTATTTTATTTTGTTAATGGATTCACTAATATGAAAGGCATCTAATTGTATAATGTATTATTAGTCATTTTCTTTGGCATCCTATTAACTTTAAATAATTCTAATATTTAACATTTTATAACATGCACAACAAAGTTCTATCTCCAGCAGCGGAAAAAACATGCATTAATAATAAAATTTTCATAACTCTTTCTACTGTGTATGTTGTGATACATATTTGAGCAGAAACATTGAAAACTGAAGTGTAAAATAACAAAGCACGTTAGATGGCATTTCAAAAATACACATTGTAATATTCGGTGGTCCTGTAAATAGAAGAGCTAGAATATAATTCAGTACAATTAACTTATTTTAGAATTGAATCTTATATAAATATCACACATATGTGATAGGATATAACTAAGTGCATCTACTGAATGTCTCTTCAGTGGTAGCCGAACTGGAGTGTCTGCAATGGTGATTAATGCCTGCTAATGGAAGTGGTCTCCACCACAAGTTGTGAGCGCTGTGGTTGTGGCTGACTGTCATAACCGCACACAGGAACACTGAGAACCTCGAGCAGATCCCCAAGATTTCCTGGGTTAGAAATAAGATGACCGGTCACATTAGAAATTTTCTCCTTACGGTGTTTTATTTTCTTTTGCTTTAGTAAGTCAGATCTTGTTCCCGTGTGTTGTGGAAGTATTATGGGAATGAGCAATGTCTAAGCTGCTTAACAAATGCACACTTCCCCCTCGCCCCCCCCAGTCTGCTTTCTGGGGACATCAGGCTAGTGCTGTACGGCATCCTCTCGGTTGGGTGCTATTAATGTTAATAAAATGCACTTAACATCTCGAGATCTCAAAAGAGCTTGCAAAGCAGCATCATTATCTTTACATTATGGGGACAGAAAATGAAGGATAGGGAGAGTAAAAGATTTGCCCAAGTTTCCATGGTAAATCGGTGACAGGGCCAGGAGCGGAGCCAAAATCTGTTGATTTATAGTCAGTCTCCTATGCAGTGCGCTGTGCCATTTCACCAAACTCCGTTTGCCAAGTCCCTACTGTGTACAGTGACTGCAGATAAGGCTACAGTCGCCCTCTGAAACCTGGATTTTGGGCTCGGAATAATGCACAGCCAAATCAGATCTTCAAATGCAGGTCTCCCCTGTGATGCATCTCCAAGTGCGGGGCCACCTGTGCAATGGACAGTGGTGCAAAGATCCATGAATAAACTGCTTTAGTTTCCTCTGTGCTGGGGCTACAGAGTAAAGGGACCCAGTCCTTGAGGAGCCCCAAGTACATTTGACGTGTGAATGAAGTCCTGGTTTTCCTTCCTCTGCTGGTAGGGATGCAATCACCACGCGTTGCGCTTTGCGTGACTAAGCCTTACAGAGCTGTGTGTTTGCACTGAGCATTTTGTAGTCGCTTTTGAAAATGACTACATCGAGATAATATATGAGCAGATATGTATGTTGGAGGGCTTGTGCTAACATCTCTGCGAGATACCAAAATATTACGTGCTATATTTGGTAAGTAGGAAAATGAGGAGCTGAGTAACGTGCCTAAGGAAGTTTGTGATGATTCAGGAATACAAACCCAACCTCCTTGTTTCAAATCCTTTGCCCTAGCCCCAGGGTCATCCTCTTTTCAGCTCCCTTAGATGACACAATACAGACCAAAAGCTACAAAGAGCTGGCCATCCTGCTGCTACTGTGGGTCGCAGGAACAAGCAGATGGCCAAGGGATGGTTTTGTCAGTGTGCTTGGCCCTTGCAGGCAGGCGTCCTTCCTTGCAGGAGTGAAACATCATCAGATTCCCCCTCGCCATTTTACACCCCTATTTACAGTAATTGTATCAGTTGCATTGATAATGTCGGTGGTTAATTCCTTCTATGTGTTTGCATGTATACGCCTGTGTTTCAAAAGATTGCCCCTGAAGAGCAAAGGTACGTAGCAAACAGGGCAACAAGGAGTTATTTGTTAGACTAAGGGGAAAAACGTAACACTCCCAGCCCTCTGGGATTCCTGCAGGCCACGTCCTGCCTGCTGAGAAGCTCTGACTGAGCTGGTGTCCTCTAGTTTTCAGTTTAAACATAATCCAAGGCACTGCTACCTACCAGGAGGTATTTTCCCTCTGCTGTGTCTCCATGTGTGCCTGCACTGGTCAGTCCCCCTCACAGGACAGACAGCATTTATCCTTAGCATTCCTTCTGCCCGCTGGCTAACCAGTTTCATCCCCCTCTGGTCCCAGCGCATCCCAGCCCGAGCTTGCCGAAGCTCTTCCTGCACGCAGCTTATCACCAATTCACGCAAAGGTGCTGCAAATCGGGCTTCTGCTCACTGGACTGAGCATCTGGGGTTCTGCCAGCAGGAGATGGGGCCACGTAATGCCAGGGCTGAACATGAAAACCAGCCGATGGCTGTTTGCTCCCTAGCAGGCTTTCTGGCTGCAGCCTGTGTGGAGAGGTGTGTGCGCGTCTGAACTCGGCTCGGCTAGTCACAGCTCTGCAAATGTGTGCGTGGATCTGCATACAGCTTGCTGGTTTGATTTTTTGGTGGTTGGTTTTTTTTGTTGTTTTTTTTTTTCCCCACCCTGCATCTAAATAGGCCCTAAAATTCTGAGCTGTTCTTTCTCTCTCATCCTGGTGAGTGATACCAGAGAGCTACGAAAGACTGTAGGTTTGCAGCAAAGCTTGTACTGCTATGTAATTTTGTGTATCGGTGCTGTTGAAAATGAAGAATTTAGGTTGGGCTTTGTATAAAAAAAAAAAGCTAATATAAGGTGGACAACTTTATTATACATCCCTATGCATTTAGAAGTCCCAGTTGGAAGAGAAAGAAAGATATAAACACAAACATGTGTTGGATTATTTCTTGTTAAGCAAATGTAGTACTGTGAAAGATTGACAGCACGGGAAACTGGAGTCCTCCATTTATCCACACTTCATTTCTAATATCTGGCTTCAACAGCAGATTGTAACCATAGAAAGGCTATAGACTCTGGGTGAAATGGCACTCCCTTTTGGATCCAGTTTTATAAAAGAAAACAATTATTCACAGAATGCATGTCTTTATTCTTTATTGCACATTTCAAAGTCCCCATGAATACTCATTTGCATGTGACAGCTAATGCTGCATCTTGTATTGGCCAGTAAGAGGCATGATTGCACTAAATTGGAAGCAGCAGGCACAGGTTTTCTTTTAAGAATGGGGGTGGGGGTAGCCATCCACTCGTACTGTTCTCAAGTCTTCAGTCAAAACGATTTTAGAACGGTTGCAAGTCTAGTTACTGGGATAATAAATCCCAAATTAACTGAATATGCAGATTTCACTTCCATTAGGTTACACTCTTTATCTTTTTCTAACAACCCCAACTTTTAAAGTAATCAAAAAGTGGAGAATTGAAAATACCAGACTTGTACTTCAGGAGTGAAAAACGAGGACAGTAACGTTTTCCCAAACTGATAGTATTTCTTACACGCACACACACGCACCCCTTTCTTTTTTGATAAACCTAAATAAATACATTCGCTCACCCTGCATAATTTTTCCAAATGATCTCGTTATCTGAGTGACACACAGGACAGCAGAACCCCAGCAATGCAGAAAGGCTGCTGCCAGCAATGCTTACAATAAAAATCTATGTACACAGCAGCAACAGAAAATATTTATTTGGTAACATATTCCTATTCCCTTTTGAAATGCGTACAATTTCAACTCAGAAGCACTGGAAGTTATAGAGATAAATACTTCTATGGTTTCTATGTAATCCCTTTGAAAATTATCTGGAATATAATGGGGACAAAAACAGCTCCTTGAAAACTACCCGAAACTCACTCTTTTCTTGAATGTAATCTCCCAGCAAAAGAAGAGAGGCTAGGAACTAGTTGCTAATAAAAGTGAGGAGATTAAGAAAAACACCCTGAAAAGGGTTATTATAGAAACCAGCGTACCATGATCATCCATTTCCAAAAAGTTAAAATTGAAAGTTGCTTTTTTTTTTTCCCCCTCCTCTTTCCCGATAGCTACGAGGCTGTCTTACTTTTCGTTAGAAAGCCCTAAAATGCCATACGAAATGTAGCTAAAGCATCAAAAGTTTTTCATGCATGCACTTTAACGATGAGATTACCTGCAGGATGTTTTTTTTCCAGCAAGAAGACTATGTAAAACCATTGCATTCCAGTAACAGACAGGACTTACTTTGTAAGATGGATTTCAAAAGATCTGGAGGCTTCTGTTCCTTATAAAACTATGCCAAAGACTATTTAAGTGGCCAGTAATATAAACATTATGCTACTAACACTGAACAGTTTATCACATAAATATAATTGTCTTCTTTTAGAAGAATAATAAAAGCCGAATCCATATGTTACACATTATTTAAAATTGTTTTCTGCAAGATGTATTAATCCCAGCGAAGAAGCAATTCTTCTGCTATAGGAGTATAACAGCAGTTTTATTTTATTACATTGTCATTGTTTAATTTGTTTGTTCCCGGTAGTAGTTTCACAGATTTTTATGAACTGTTACTTTTATGGAAAGTCAAGTTACAAATGATGGACACTGTTTGCTTTCAGGAAAAGAAAGGTCATGAAGGTAGATAATGTATTTATTTGCTTACTGTATCAACTTTAAAAAAAATCCCTCAATTCTTAGCAGAAGCTAAAATAACTTGTGGTTTTTAGACCCAGGAGGCACATATTTTGATATTGCTCCTCAGCAACACTGCTAGCTCTGCAGTCTATTCAAATTTGGGAGTAGAATTTAAAGCTCGGATAAACAATGTTTGGTAGCAATGGTTGTGCAGAGCTTACAGTTTATCTTTACAGAAATGTGATCTCGCAGCTAAATGTCATTTTCTGTATTTGTTTCTATGAATTTGATCTGAAAGCTACAGTAATACCTTATCTGCTAAAAACCTTACAGTTCTACTTTTGACAAAGTTATTTTCCATCAATTAAAAAAACTATTTTTTTTTCTTCTAGATAATGTAAGGCATAATTTTGAATTCTTCTGTTTTAGAATTTAGAATTATTAACTGTCATGTGTGAGCCAGAACTCTAGATTACTCGCAGTGTAACTTAATGGCAAGATGAGACTTGAAATAACTTTGAGACAAAAAGCAGCTCTCAAAAATTGACTGTTTAAATGCAACACGGAAAAAGGGCTTAAGCTGCTGAAATATTTTGGGCATGTTCACATCTGTAAATGAGGCTGGAATATCTGGCCTATTTAAACATGAACAAATCTAAAAATATTTTCATTTAAAAAATTAATTATAGCAGCCCCACCAATAAAACAGGCTTTGTAAGGCACCTAAAAAGTAAATGTAAGAGAAAGTGCATGATGCCAAGTATATGAATCATTTGAATTACAATAAGAATCAAAATCAAAGTACAAGAAAAATAAAAAATGTTAATACTCCTTTCTGTTCCATAGTTAACTCATTGTTATCAAATATGCAAAACACAAGAGAGGCTTTCTGGACTCGGATACATAATGATCAGTTGTAAGAGCTGCAAGAAATTTCTCTGTGCTGGAAAACACACGTTGTCTGCCACCTTTTAACCAGAGTCTTCATCAGCTGGAGTAACACCAAGTTTCTTATTTGCCGTCCATATTCCAATAGGAAGTACATTGCCGTGGCTTGTTGGAATCACGATCAGATCCTACAAGCAGTTATTTTCGGAACTATTTTTTTTTTTTTTTTTTTTTTTTTGTGCGTAATGGGTTGTGGTTTAAAATTGCTTTGTCTGAAGTTAGTCACCAGCAAACTCAATTTCACATTTTAGTTTTAGACTGGTTTTAGACTGTCCAGTTTTGATTAAGTTATCTTTTACCTATGGAAAACAAAACACCAAATCAGTTTTCTCCATGTTCTATTTTTTTTTTTTTGCTTTTAATCCTCATATACGCTCTTCAAGCTGGATAATGTGATATGCATTAATACATGTATATTCGTACAGCTAAAGAAGCCTGCGTTTAAACAGATTCTAACTCGAGGTATCGGAGGCTTAACGTTGGCTCTCTCCATGGGCTCCTGTGTCAGTGCATCTCTTTGTGCCTCTATTTCTCACTGCACCTTTTGTCTGCCTTAATTGCTGAGATTATAAACTTTTTCTGACTCTCACTCTGCACTTTTATAATGCCTGACACAATGGGGCGTGGATCTTATTAGGGCGTCTTGTCACTACTGTGGTTATAATAATCCAGATGGTGATACTGTCACTAATAATAATAATACTAATAATATTAAACCAACACCACCAATAAAAACAATAATAATCACCATTATGCTATTTTTCCTAAGAAGAGTGTTCATAGCTTTGGCTGTGAAGCCTTTCCTGTTCCAAACTCTACAGAAAGTCAGTAAAAGTTTTAATCAATGGAATTTCAATGATGTATTTATTTATTTACATTTTGATACTTAAAAAAAACCCAACACATTTGTGTGGCACTTTTAGAACTAACAAGATGGGTTTCAACGTGGCTATGAAAAATCTAACTCATTGTTTCACATTATCATATATATTGGCCTAGACATATATGTGTGAGGTTTCTTGTTTGTTTTGGGTTTTTTTGCTGTCAAGGAAATTACAGCAACACATTTTTATTTCCTTTGTCTGCATGACAGAGCGGGATATGTTCGGGTCAAATGTTGAACTCCATTTTATATTATAAATACATTTTAGATTAGGGCATACTTTTTGCATATGTAAGCAAGATTATTAGGAGGTATTCCAGTCGCTCTTCAGCCTGAGAATAGTTGTTGACACTTCATTAAAGAATATCTGGGATATTTTTAACCTAGATCAGTTCAGTGACCCAGTGTATAACACAGCCCCGGTGGGGTAGGTGCAATTCAGGGGACACCGCGACGCAGCCCGGCGAGTCGAAATGAGCAGGCAGGGCCAGGCAAGAGCGTTTTTTAACGGGCATCGAGCACTGAAGGCAGCATCTTGTTGATCACTGTGCTGAAACCACGCGGCTGCCCGAGACTGTTCAATGTAATTGTCTCTTGATTAACCATCCCCTTCCTGAGGAACAATAGAGGCTACACCGGAACTTGGCGGGGGGGCAACAGGGAAGGTGGTGGTGGAGCGCAGGCAGAAAATAATACAGGCTGGGGCTGGAAAGGGTGTGCCTGGAGGGACTGGCCATCGCTGGATGTAGGAAAATCATTTGGTGGGGGCAAGAAGACATGAAGGCCTTGCCCGGTTGGCTACACCGTGAAGTCAGGGAGAAAGAGGACCCCAGTGGGGCATGGGTGTACCCGGGAGGTTTTGCAAATATTCCTACCTCTGGTGCTACCAAAGAGTAAAACAGTTAAGGAATTCCTATACTAAGCTTGTATTTCAGTCTTGTCAGCCAGGTCTCGCTGGGGAAGCCACCACGGAGCCAGGGCTCGTGTCTGGGGGCACCCAGGGAGAGGTGGGAGAAGTGCCAAAACTCAAGAGGAGTGGTGGGACAGCAGGAATAGGAATGGGAGGGCATTGCATAGACTGCAATTTAGAAAATTAATAAACTTGGCCCAAATTTGCTTGACTTCAAGCACCAACCTCAGATCTCCTCCCAACAGACTAGAGGTGCTAGAGCAGAAGCTGGAACCAAGAGTGCCCATGAGTAAAAAGGAACATGCTCTATCTGATACCTCTTCTGCCTCTGCTTGACCCACTGGTATGCTTTGCTTAGGAGGGGAAAAAACATATTTCACATGCATATTGCTGATTTACAATCAGAGGGCCAGAGTTCAAATTCTGTTCAAGTCATAGACCAGAACTCTGGATATTTCTCTTAATTTTGTGGACCCTTAATAACTTTCAAAACTGGACTTGATGTTACCTAAGAACACAGTTTCTCAAGATATTCTCTGTACCTTCTTAGCCTGGCAGGAGATACCGTGAGAACTATAATTCTTGTATTAATTTGGTATTTATGCTTTAAAGCAGATTCTGTGAGTGGGAGAGGGAAGGTGGAATTTAGATACTTCAGAATTATTTGGCTCCGCATCTATTTATTCCACAAATAGATAATATTTCAGTGAAATCGTTGAGCCTTTACTTTTTTGAAACTCTTGCCTGTCTTTACCAACTCCCATTTAAAAATAACCCACTGGCTTTAAAACAGATGTGATCCTGTGTGCTTCTGAATGCCACCTTAATACTTCTGAACTTCTCAAATCCTGTTGAAGCCTTTGTACATCCAGAAGGCCCTGGATGTCACCAAAATTGTCCAGCCTCTGGCAAGACCAGTGCTCAGTTCTCTGGGGCTGGAGACCAAAGCCACAGTGATGGGGTCCGTCCTCTCCCAAACCACCGTAGCCACAGTGGGAAGGAGTTGGTGCTGATAGATGAGATGGGATGAAGGACTGCCCCATACCATGTCACAGCTCTCTCACACCTATCCCATCTCCTGCCATACACATCCTTACCCCTGTACTAGAATTAAGTGAGCGCTTTGCAACCCACCATATTCTGTGGGTTTAGACAAAATATGGAACCAATTCCTAAAGCTGTGATCTTGATAAAATAAAATTGCAAGAAGCATTTAATATGAAGGAGAAACATCATCAGTGATAGAAACATGGGGATTTGCGTTTTTGTTTGGTTTGGGTAATTTTTTTAAAAATTATTTATTTTTTTAGAGCTTCATAAATATCTATTCCCAAGCAAAATAACTCCCAACGGCAAAACACTAAAGAAGCTGATTCATTTGTCATGGTGTCAAGTTTGTTCCTGAACTGAAGGATTTCCCCATGTACTTAGCAAGTGAGAGAAGTCTGATTAAGGCTAAGAATCTCTTGTTTAATTAAGCTCCTCTATACCCCTTGGGGGCAAGCACTGTCTTCATTTTGCGTATAGGTAAACTACACCAAAAAGAGGTAAGAGGCCATTCCTTTCCCCTGAGCAGAGCACACAAGCTAAGGACAAGGCATCTCAGCAGGTTCTGGAGGAAATCCTCCCCTTCAGCTTTGTGGCATCAATACCTCCTAATGCACATGGTAGACCTGCAAAATTTATATTCACCTTCAAATTGTGTGGGTGTGTGGTCGCTGTACGTGGTCATGGCTGGGGCAGGGTGATACACTTGCAGGCAGGGAGTTGAATCCCACCTGTATGTGTCCAGTATCCTTCTCCAGGCTGCTTCCAGAGCTCGCCTCAGTCTGCCAGGAGATGATCACAGGCGAACGGTTGGGACTGCGCAGGCGGTCAGCAGTGGAGTGGGGACGAAATCCCCAAATCACCTATGCTCTCCCTAGGAAAGTCTTCATTTCTTCTAACAGAATTAACAAGCCCACTTGCAATATCTAGGGGTATCTTGGAGGCCCTCATGTTTTAAGGCTCTGCTGCTATGTAGGTTGTATGTTTACTTGCCAGGTACAAGCAGTAGAAAACGTGTGTTCATTACAAGATAGATATAGATATAGATAGATATAGATATAGATATATAAAAATATATAATTATTATTATTTTTAAGGTTATCAACCATGTACTACATCTTTCCAAAAGAAAAGTAGCCACCCCCAACCACGCTGCTCATGAAGTTTAAATGCTACCGTTCAGCATGATGTTGCAAAGTAACGCTAGTGTGCTATCACACTGGGGTTTTGCAGAATACGAGGTAATGAGTGTGAGCTCCTCAGGTGCCAGGTCCCACCAAATCCAGGGGAAGCTGTTGTGTTCCTCTCCGCAAAAACAGGGATATGTCTCCTTTTTCTCTCTTGCTTAGTGTATCTACTACACAAAAAAAAAATTATTAAAAATCCTGCATAATATTGTAATGAAATTGTGATAAAATTATTGAAGTATTTGACATTACCTTTTCTTTCTTAGACACCAACTTTTTTTTTTTTTTTGTAGACTACTTATACAGGCTGCGCTAATTATTGTACCATATAATCCTGTGCCATCAAATAGACTAACACAGTAGTTATTTCTCTCTCTCAATCTCTTTGTGCTTTCTTTCTCTGTGAGTCACATCAGTGACAGCAGTTAAGTAAATCAAAGTTTGTAAGACTTGGGGAAAAAAAATTGTCATATACTACACACAAAACCAGCTACTGTATTTCAAAGTTTTGGTTGAAGTAACGATATCAAAGGGTCTCTGTCATATGGGAATCTTTTTCTCTCACATTCCTGCACTATATACTATTAAAAGGCTTTAGTAAGTGAAGCACAGTAAACCCAAAGTGCCAGTTTACTACTGGTTAAAAAAAAAAAAAAAAAAAACAGCAAAATAATAACAGAGACAAACCAAACCCAAATGAATCCTTCCTGTGGATATGCCTCATGTGTGTGTCAGTGAGTTCATGCTTTGCTTTTTCTTCTGCCTTTCCAACAACAATGTTGTAAAAGCAAAAAATATTAGAGCAGAAATGATCTAAGTGTTTTAAAGTTCTCTGATCAGCTCCTTACATCCACAAAAGAAAACATTTCAGACCTTTCTTTCCAGTTGATTCAGGTTGGGGGCGTGGGGGGTGTTTCTTCACATTTGCAGTGCATCCTTTAAAAAGAAGTGAAGTAAAACTCTGTTGCTGTTTATGGTTTTTGCATAAGTTTCAGAAGAAGAAAGTCTTCGGCTTCACTCTTCAGGGTCAGACATTTTAATTTGGGGGAGCAGAGGATGGGTAACTTCCATTACTACTATTTTTTTATTATTTTTTTCTTCCCCCCAGAAGAAAATGCTCCTTCACAAATGGCCTTTGCTTTTTTCCTTAGTCAATAAATCATGGGAGGCCCCAACCTAGTAAACCTGCCTTGGACTGATGCTTTATAAGCACTTTAGAGTAGTAATTAATCAACGTGCCACTCTTCAGCGCAGAACATAAGTAATAGGAAGCGAGGCAGGTAATGTTTTCTATAACAAGATAATGGCAGAGCCGTGCCCGTGCTGGAGGCTGCCTGCAAAACTGCCCTGCACGCAGGCAAGCATCTTCCCGGGGTTGACTGTTCAATCATAAAGTGCAACGTGACCGACGCCTGGCCCTGGTGGCTAGTGCTCCTTCCACCCCCATTGCCATTTAACGGGGTGTTTAACGGTGGCGGTCCTCTGCTGTGACGTGACATGGCTTGGCTTGGCTTTGCTTTCACCACAGCGAGGTCTGGAGCGCTTTGCTCCTAAAAAACCTCCCTTCTGCAGGGCTGTACACACGTGGGGAGGTTTGCAGAATACCTGTGTTGTTTCACACACAAATTACCCAGGCTTGATTGAGGTATTCTTCTTCTTCAGTAGAAAATTTCTACCTATATGTGGAAAGAGCAAGATTACTTGGGAGTAATTGCTCCCCCAAAGGGAGTAAATTTAGCCTTTAATTAGATCTCTTTCCTTTGTTTATTTGATATTTGTGTGTTTATTTTCTTGGTTGTAAACAGACTACTTAAACGGTGAACTGCAGAGGGAAAATGCAAATATTTATAGAATAGTGTACTGGAAATGGAGTATATGTTTTATGCCAACCACAGGCCTCAGTCAATAGGAATTTTATCACCTTTTGGTATGTCTCCAGCAAAATTGCATCTTTTACCAATATCTGGTTTGATTTAATACTGGAAAAGGAATGCAAAGCTTTTAGGTTTCAGCTATTCTTTATGGTATATTTTCTCATGAAACAATACAAAGAAAGTAGCTCTTGACAAGTCACATTTTTCCACACAGTGATCTCTTGTAAGAGACCTGTGAGACTACTGTAATTTCCCTCCTATTACTTTCAATGAATTCCATGCACGTGAAAGAGAAAATGGATAGTGGAGCCTGAGTTCCTGTGCTACCCACTGCGTAGGTACCGAAAGGAGGATGGAGACTTACCGTGGGATTCCTTACATTGCTCTTCTGCTATGCATTAGCTTTAATCTTCCACTGAGCAAAATATAGGCATTTGTAACAAAAATAATGAGAGTTGGCCCTTTGGAGACTCTATGGTATGGGTCAGGTTTACCTTTCGGTATCCTGATGTAAAACACTGAGATCAGAGAAGTTACACCAATGTAAACCAGGTGTGCATATGCACATACACAGAGAGACAGACACGTGTATTTCCTTTCATTTAACAAACATATATAATTCAGACCTTAACGTCTACCAAAATAAACCTTTGTTAACTTTAAGTTGTTGTTGCCTTTGGAGTTTTTACTGGCAGTCTGTCATCAGCCATAGACGAAGATCACCAAATAATCGACCTTAACATCTGCAGGACTCATAAATCTGACCATGCAAGCACCGTGATATCCAAGCACCGCAACTTCACAACAAACTTCTCTTCTGCTCTAAAAATGTGAGCAACCACAATGCACACATCCATTTCGTGCAAATCCCGTGCACGGTTTTAGCTCTGACCTAGAATGAATTATCTTCTATTCCCAAAGCTATATATACAGTGTTAAGTTATCTGGGGTTAATTTGCTGGAAAAAGGATTAGAAGCAAGTTAAGTTTGTGTGTCTCTGAGAAGCAAGATGTAGTCTCGGTTGTTTATGTGTAGGCATCGAAAGAAATCTGGAAGCAACAGGGTATGTGGAGGAAGAGGGAAAGGGTTACAGCCTCGAGTTTCCTGAGAAGCACAGCTTGCAGTTCTGCTGCAGAGAAGGTTTCTCCATCTGGCAAGCCTCCTGGGATGCCAGACTGGAGCAACCAGTTTGCAGAAGCTCTACAGGGGGACACCTTTCCCGGCCATCCATCACCGCAGCCAGCCCCATACTGGTGCCAGTACTCTTACTTCTACCCGTCGGCCTCCTACCGGTCTGCTCTGTGGTGTGAACTGGCTGTGCATAGGGGAATGTGCATGGTGGTGGGGAAATCTGTTGGAAATGCAAGGGTATAATATTGGTGTGCTCCAAGTAGCGTGGGTCAACGTGTGAACGAGCCTGAGAAAAATCACGGGAGAATTAAAGTGACTGTCAGAGCAGCAGAGGGAGTTCCTTGGATGACTTCTTGTACAGGCTGCATTAGGTTAGGGGAAGCAGAGGAATGTACTTTTTGTGTTTTAGTGAAATGTTTCTAAACTGCAAAACATGGAGATGGCAGTTACTGCGAATGTATAGTTACAAGCTTCTCCCCCCTTCCACCCTACTTGCCAAATACTTTCCAATGACATTAGCAATAAAGAAACGTGCTGAAAAATGGTTCTACTTCAAGAAAGGGAATGCTTTACAAAACTCAGTTGTCTGTTGAGGAGTTGCGTGTTGTACCTGGCGACAAAATTCTACCACATGGCGTAAAATAGCCCTCCTTTCTGTCCAAGTTGCAAAGCAGCCTTAACTATAGTGTTTCTGATAATGCTTCCATAACGTGTGTGTGTGTGTTCTCTGAGGCATTCATTTGGCTGGCACATTGGAAAATGGTTAACACAGTGAATGTGGGGTGTCATTTTTGTAGTGGAGAATGTGTGCCAGAAGAATTCAACTGTAACCACTAAATATTTGCTTAAAAATAATTTTAACCATCTGGACTCCTTTTTTCTTATTATTCTTATTCTTCTTTTGAGGTGGGGTGAGAAGGGAGTATTTTAATAGGAATGATTTGTGGTTACAAAATGAATTTGGCTAATTTGGTTACCACCCCCATTTATATGATGACTACAAATAGTCCCTAACATCTGAAGTTTTAAAGAACCAGCAGATTTTTCTCTCTTAAGCTTCAGAAGCTGGAAACGAACTTACAAAAGACAATAAATTGTCCTTGATGGAATAAATAGTTTGTGGGGTTGCTATTGTTCCTCTTGACAATACACTAACATGTGTTAATAGAGGAAGAATTGAAGAGCTTGCGTAGTACAGGCTCTTCTGCCAGGCTAAATTTTTCCACTTTGGAGTGGGAATCAGGTTCCCCGCTTGCTGGGCAGGGAAAACGTGGTGCTGGGATTCCCGGGATCCAGCACCTGCTGCCCACCCTGGTGCAGGATGAGCTCTGGGGTGCCCTGCAAGGCGTGTGCTTCAGAGGAAACCCGAGAGTAACCTGCAAACCTGCCTCTAGACGAGCCTTGTCCGATTTATGTTTCACAGGCGGGATGCCCGAGATCCTTTTCCTTAGCCAGAATAAGGATGCTTGCTAAAAGCGAGGTGGGAATAAGTGTTTTCGCATCTCTAATACTTAAAGACATTTGTGTGTGTGTGTGTGTTTTGCTTAAAAACATACACCTTGCTTTTAAATATTCAGAGCCCACCGACAGATTTTTTGATTCTGCATCCAGTTAAATATAGTTGGTAGATGCACACGTTTCTATGTTCCCTGTGTCTTGCCTTAGCATATTAAATGAATGTTTTATGAAGCCTGCTATAAATACATCCATTAAAAGATTTTTATTGTACTTAGCTGCTAAGACTAAGGCATCTCTACCTTTGTATGCTAATGATATGCTAGTAAATATGTGCAGGCGGTAAACTGAGAGAAAATAGGTAAACTTGCATGTGGCGTTCTTGCTTTAGCAGCTCTTGGAAATACTTTCCCTCTGTTCTCTCATACTCTGCAGCACCGGTTTCATCCAACTCATTGTACAATAGGAACAATTTAGTAGCATTTCATTTAAAATATGCAAGCTTTATATTGAGAGTAAATGTGTAGCCACAAGGTAAAATTAAAAAAATATATTAGTCTCATCATTAAAAAAAGCCTTTAAAGTTTCCATTATCCATTATGTCAGGTAGCAAATATCTTCTCAATGTAACTCCAGACATTAAATCTGTCAAGAGGCATGCAGTAAAATAAATGTCTGGGATACCTTCATAAACAAAAATCTTATTTCCATAATTCATACAGCTGGCTGGCATTTATTGGCACGTCAGGTGCAATGGGGACATTTCAGGAACATTAACATGTACAGCATCATTTGTCAACAAAGCAACAATGTAAGCAAATCGTTCAGAACTCATACAGATTTACAGCTTTCTCTGCCAGCTGCTAATTACGGTGTGCTCTGCCTATTTGGTATGGTCTTTTTTATTGGAAAATGACAAAGGGGTTATGGTATCCCAGTTTGGAATATAGATGCACTTTTAGTAATAATATGAGTAGTAATATGACTACACAGCCTGGAGTTTTGATCTAGGTGCACTAGTCTTATAATTGACCGGGTTTGATTGATGAAGGACAAAGAGAAATTCACGGTGATATTTACTTACTGATAGAAGTAACCTCTGCAAACAAAGAAATAATAAAATACCAGTGAGGGGGGGAAAAAAAAAAAAGGTATCCTTGCTTTAATATTGTGTTTCCTACCGAACATGACAGGGAAAATTCAGTCCTCACCAAAAACCTGATCTGTTTATTGAGCAATGTTTAGCAAGTCCTATATGTTACAGACTGGTAAATGTCCTTTGAACGTTGCTGAATGCACTTTGATAAATAAGAATTAAACTTTCAGCATTTTAAACAACACAAAGGTTAAATAAAAGCCGCCAGTACCATCTGTAAGGGCCAAAATATGTGTTAATTACCTGCTTCCTACAACCTCTGTGTCTGTCTGTATTCCTCCCCTTTCATTCGTTTGAGAGTGTGCGTGTTTATAAATGCATGTGTTTTTGCAAGTTAATGACAGCAAGTCAGTTCTACTTTTTACTTCCAAGCTTTGGCCAGTTTGCATTTCAATCTCATAAAAATATAATTAGTAGAGCTTTATGCTTCAGATGTATAAATTAAATACGCTTTCATAATTATTATACCTGTTATTCAGCCAAAGGTAAGAGGATTCTATTAGCTAAATACATATTTAGACACCTAATAAAATTCCTTATTCAGTTCTATTTCTTAGTTTCAGTTCATGAACAGTAACCACTATTCCGAGTTAAGATCTTGACCATTTAATTTTTAAGAAAAAAGTAATTAGACCATATTATGGATTAATCCCTTGCCAATTCTCATTTTTTAAATCAAAGTAATTTTAGACTTGGGAACTACATAATTTTATGCAAAGAAAGTATGTTTTGCCAACCTTATTAAAATCTTTAAAGACCGTATTTTCTATAGGCTTCCAAAAATTATCCCGCAAAAATGTGTGGGTGCACCCATCTGTACACATGAATGGGCAGCTAGGAGCATAATTATCCAGTTTTGCACATGCAAATGTAGGTGTTTAAGCACAAATTAGCTGACCCCCCCCCCCCGATTCTGCTGGTGCATTTTTGCAAGCTGATTAA
>JAVJGJ010000061.1:38757587-38773352 GCA_035590215.1 Microhierax caerulescens
CATTTTTGCAAGCTGATTACTAGTGGTTCCTTGAATTCCGTAATATATATTAAAATACCCAAAGATTTTTAGAGACAACAGTAACTTTTCTGTAAAATGTCTGAGATTACTGAAGTCTTTTAAAATGTTACTGTTGCAACAGTAAAATGAGGTATATCTTAGTGCCGGTATTTGGGTGTTATTTTAGTTATAGCAACTGTATGATTCTTTCATTATAATAAACTCTGTTGGCTCCGGCTCCACAGTGATTACTGTCTGCCACTGCTTCTCCAGAAGCAAAATGCGCATGTTCCTAGAGGAAAAACTACTGCACCAGGACTATAAAAAACTGACCATCAATCTAAGTCTGTATGAGCAATCACAGCCACTTCCGAATAGAGGTTATTTTGTATTAGAAGCAATTTACCCATCTGGAAGAACAAAGATATTTGCAAATGTTGAAGTGACTGACTTCTAGCAGATGCTTAAAGTTAAAACCCCAAGTACTACTGAGGTGCCTGCCCTGGATTTCAGATCTGGAATATGCAAAATACGTTGATGAGCAATTCTAAGCCATGAGCAAGTTCACTGGGACCTCAGCTTTGTGCTTCCTACCTGCTGATGCTCTCGCCCACCACCCCCACCCCCTCGGCAGGCTCGTTGCCCAAACAGCTGCACAGAAGTTTTCTAGGAAAGGGGAGCAGTTTTAAAGCCTCTTGAATGAGATGTGGAAATTAGTGGCTGGATTGCCTCAATATTAATTTTGTGACTATTCTGGGAGAGCAGGCTGTCTGGGAAGGGGTGAGCTACGGAGAAGAACCTCCGTAAGGGTTTTGTGGGGTGAAGAAAGAAGTCAGAAGTGAGAAGGGATGAGATGTGGGGCATTTTAGGGGATATGAGTTTCCTGGATGTGGGGTTAAATTGTGTTTGTGCTGCTATGGGGCTTTATGGATAATAAGGGCATATTTAAAAGAGCTTAAAAAACCCAAAGGTTGATGACCCCTGGAGTTCACAATGACCCCCAACACGGTACCCAAATGCAGCAACACTACTGAAAGCCCTGGTAGACCAAGACCAGTTAATGGAAAACTAACTTTACACTGTAATTCAAGATTGTTTGAATTTACTTTATTTGTGAAATGTTTCCATTTGTGTTCCTGTCTTTGTACATTTGAAAAGGAAGTTTAGGCATTCCTTGATCCGTAGAGATTGCTTTTCTTCCTGCTCCCTTTGATTCCACTTGCCTAATAATAATGGGCATTATCTTATATCCATATTTAATTTTATTATGTCACTAGCATTGCAAGAAAAGGATGTTCTTTTCAAACATTGTAATGCATTTAGTATTTCACTAGTCATCAGTTAAATCAATTTTTCCCTTTATTGGATCTGAATTATAAATCAACCAGTCATTGTATGGGATACTGTATATGAATGTACAGTATATCATTATGATGTATCCTATAATAATGTCTCTTAGACATGAAAACTAAAGATGGTGGTTTAAAGTGCTGAGAGAGAAAAAATTGGAAACATCTGTTAGTAGGAAGTAGAGAAGACTTTTCATTAAAGTTTGTCAAGTGTATGTGATAGGAAGAACACACTGGGCTGTATTCTGCCATCCCTTACGTACATCCATCCCAGTATCCAGTGTGTATTTTCTGTCTTGTGTAGAAGAGCCGTATTATTGTAGACACTAAAAAGCCAGCTTTCTCCTTTGGGTAGGGCACAGCACAGCAGCTCAAGAAATCTGAGACCCAGGGCAGAGTGAGGATTCACAGGTTTTATGGAAAAAGAGATAAAGCATATTACAATACAGTCAGTGTCTTGGTCTTCATCTGTGCAGGGGTAATGACAGCTGTCTTGCTCTTATTTTGAGGATGTCAGCAAGTTCACGCAGAAGAGGCGGTGTGGGACAGTTTTGGTAAAAGCTCTTTTATTTCTGACTAGCCACTGCTTGAAAGAAAAGGAAGCCTTAAAAATGGAAATTTAAATTAAAAAAAAAAAAAAGGAAAGAAAGTTAAAGAGAAGGTATTTGGAGGTATCTAGTTAGCAGATTTCACCACCCAAGGTACTGTGGAGCAGCTGGAAAAAAACAGAGGAAAAAACTTCGGGGGCAGCATGTTTTAGCTTAATTCTACAGAAATCCATTTCAGAAAACATAACCGTCTACTTCAGGAGGTTCAGCAAAGGCCGTTTTACACGTACACAGGGGCAGCACGCTGTGGCAGTGTGCGCAGGAGGGATTTTGGCAGCGCCAAGCTGATGGGTTACTGCTCTGCCCTGGCAGACCCCGCTCAGGCACGGGTGCCACCAGCACCACCTCGCAGCCTTGTCCTGGAGCTGCGGGGCTCTTGTGGGCACGGGGAGGAGAACACAGCAGTTACAGCCTCATCTCATTCATGTCACATTTTTGCATGCTAGTGAGGGCACACACACATGTGTGCTTGCGTATGGTTTTCACTTTCTAACTGCTTAGGCACAGTGTACAACACCTTCTGCGTCCCTTGGACGGATCCCATCAGCGCAGCACACAGCCTCTGCACAGACCGCTCCTACCTCCTCCGGTAGGTGCAACAGCTTAAAAGCTAACATCTCACCTTGCCTTTGTAATCTTTTCCCATTTCTCCCTACGCTAAGCGGCCTGTCTCCGAGCCCCGTCGTTTCCATGATGATATACAGAACTATAAAATCAGACAGCAGTTGCAGGTCACGGTGAGAATTCCCCCTGAGTCAATAGAAAACAGAATATTGCTTATTGATTTGGTCTGGCCTGTTGTGTACTCGATGGAGAACAAACTAATACAAATAAAATTAATCAATTGGAAGCTGGCTGTGGGCCTCAGTGAGTCACATGCAGTAGGTTTCTGATATCCTTTATCATCACGCACAGCCAGTGAAACAAGAGTGCTACTGTCTTCTGCTGGCACAAGGAGTTACCTCAGGCTATCCTGAAAAATGCTTTTTTCTTATTTTTAGACCTGAATCAGCCCATGCTAGTAAATGTATTCTTGTGAATACAGATCCTACTTTGTTGTAATGCCCATGGGAAGGCAGTAGCGTAACCTGTTTGGATGCAGCTGCAGACCACCTGTAGAGAAAGTCAAATTAGGGAGAGACCCCACTGTTCTTTGCATTAATGCTTTTTGTGTTGTGGCTTGACTCCCCCCCACCCACCCCCTTCCAATGTATCTTTCTCAACTGGGGAGATAGAGAGCACATTTTAAGGCCTTCTGTCCCTTTAAGGCATCTTGTGATTGAAAGGTTTGAAAGACTGTAAAACCTCCCCAGTCACGGTGGGCAAGGAGTCTTAGCACTTTTAGGATGACTTTTCCTCCTGGTTGTCTTGCAGGGTTGCGGGGTATTGGGGTTTTGGGGGGTTGTTTCATTCTGGGCTTAAAAGGTGCGTTTATAAAATCCCTCAAGTAATCTGCATGTTAGGGGAATCCTCTAAGTTTTGAATGAAAAAAAAGTGTGTGTTCAAGAATTAAAGCCCTAACTCGCTGCACTTTTTATTCCATTGTTTCTAAAGAAAAGGCTGTGCAAACAAAAGAAAACGGAACAACCCTTAGTGCAGTGCCCGCGTACCCTGCATGCCCACACAAAAACCGATACGGTCCCTCTGATCCCACTTCATGACTTCGGAATTCCCTCTGCACACAGATCTGCCTGACTTCAGGACAGAGGGATAGTAAGGCATGCAAACAACTGGTTTGAGGAGATAATGTGTCCTTGGTATGAGAAGCAGTCTCAGTTCTTCTGTTGTCTCAGTTGCAACTTCTTAAGGCTCCTGGTATCTGTAGCTTCTCAGTAGGTTAGGCTTTTATTCCTTTACCAGGTAGTATTTCGTTGCTTAATAATGCAATATTCTACCTTATGTCACAGAAAACCTGCTTGTAATGAAAATTTCATGTCATTACTTCGTTTCACCCACTTCTTCACAGATAAATCCCACTGTTTTACTAATCGTTGACGTACTAGTTAACACAGGCAGAGTTTGTACATGGAGGTAATGTCATCAAGCGTCGCCTCATTTTAAATTCCTTCCTCTCGCTGGTGGTATCAATGTTCACTGCAAAGACACTGATGATACTGAATTTAATTGGTATTTATGTGTAGGGTCATGTGTACTCTCAAAGAAGTTTCTGTGTAACTTTTCCCTAATTGAAATTAGATTGAAGTGTTGCTGTGTACACTGCGACTTAATGGTGACAACGTTGAGCCAGCTTCGAAGCTCAGATGCATGGCACGCATCCCAAGAAATCTGCTATGATGCTCCCACATACATCTATGCATATTTTTATGGTACAAGAGACATAAGGTGTGGAAAAGGAGCAGTCTCTTTAAGGGGGATGTGGCAACCCTATCTGCCAGTCATCTTGCCTCCGCTGTTCTATTCCTTTTACAGCCATTCTGCCTTTCTGGTATCTATAACATCTTTACATACGTGTTTAATGTCTGCACAGCTATCCCAAGCCATGGGGAAGTGAGAGGCCATGAGAGTAACGGACCAGTAGCGGTGGTCCCTTGTGGGAATACTTTTTGTCTGATTTGGGGATGCATCGCTCACTGATGAATGGCCATCTTATATTCTAGATAACGTGATATGTGACTGACATGGTCTGCAAACCATGTTGGGAATCAGTCTGAAGCTCGCAGCTGTCATGCAATGTGAGGGCCCGGTGCTGCCGCTGGCTATAACGAGATCTCACCATGAAATACCTGCAGCACCGTGTTTTGGCAGGGGTAGACCAGTGCACCCTCTCCTCCACAATGCATATGTAGAGCATGGAAATGCCACTTGCCGCTGGTAGAACTGTTTTGACTGGGAGCTTAATTTATGGTGGCTTGTAGAATGGCCATGTGTAATAAGGAATGCCCTTGAACATTTTTCACGTGCTTCTAAGTGACTCTTTAAAAAGCATTGGTTTCCCTTGTAAAAAAAATCATTAAACTTTTTAAGGAAGAAGTAGTAGTCTAAGTTAGTAATCACCATGGTGCTTTAAATTCTAGTGGATAAGTAGTAACATGAATAAATTAAATACATTTCAGGTATAGTGGCAAAGTTGAGGAAAATCACCAAATATTAGCAGAGCTCCAAAATCTAACTACTTTGTGTTGCATGCTGTTTTAATGACTGCAATTTAAAAATGTGCATAATTCCAAAGAGATCACATGTTTCACATAATAAAAATTACTCTGACATAAAATATATATTTTCTTAAAAAGTACTTGTAATATCAAAAGGACTGTGAAGTATTAGCCATTTAATACAAATTTATCTTTTCTTGCAGATGATTACATTTTCATTTTAATTGCTCACATTTCCCGTTCTGATCTTAATGTTTTATAGTAGTGAAGACATGCCACAAAGAAAGAAAAAAAAAGATTTTATTTGTTAGTTAACAGTCTTCAGAAGTCCTAATTTGGCCAATGTGTTCTGCTGCAAAGTCTTGGAATGCTGTCTTGCAGTTTCAAAAGTGATCTTATTTGGCTTCCCAGAAACTATTATGCCTGGAGGATGCCATGAGAACAAGGGCTGCCTTGTTAACAAGTAGAAAACTCTCAAAAACAAGATGGGATCCTGATATAAATCATAATTTAGATGCACAGAGCTATGTTCACAACCGCAGTAATGTAATGCATTTACATCTAGTTATTACTTATCTCCACCCGAACTACTAAGTTCAGGAATGCAGCTGCCTTGTGCCTTGTGACTCGTGGGGGTTAGGGAAGAATGACATCACCAAATTTAAGCACATTACCATGCTGACATAGTGGCACCTTGTTTTCCCTTCGGCAGATAGAGCAAGGATTGTGTGCTACCCCCCATTCTTCCAAAGAATACCTTTTTTCCCCTTTCAAGCAGCTGCTATATGAAGGGTTGCAAATGTCACTTCAACTAATGATGAATGATGCTTGACCCTTGGACCTGTTACTATGAATTTTATGCAATGCTAAATTAATATGAAAGATCTCTGCTAGAAGACTTCAGCTATTATGCATGCAGCATAAATGATATGTTAAACAATCCAAATTTTTTTCTCATAACCATGGTAAAATGCAGAGCTGCTTTAACGTTTTGATGTGTATTTCCACTTAAGATTAGTATCTTTTAGTTCTAAAAATATTTTTGGTAAGCAAATCAGTTTGCGAAAAACATTGTCAAAAGGGCAACTGGCCCACATGTCTTTGTTGTCTGTGTTTGAATATAATTAATTACGTAAAGCAATAGTGGGAGCTTAACAATTAGTAGAATCTGTCAAATAGTCACATGGAAATTACTAACTAATTGAACTACTGGTCTTTCATTGTTTCAGGAAGCAGTACAGAGTGTCATTCTTTTATCTCACAAGTTTATTACTATTGCATATCACATTTTCCAAGCAATATATGCTTCTTAGTAGACTAATACATAAATAACCCTCCCAGCAGTGTTACAGTGTGAAAAAGTGTTTGAAATAAAAACACCTGTTTTAATTAATATTCAGATTTGTGCAGTTAAAAAATGATAATCCTCTTGCAGTTATATGACATTTTTAAAGCTTTGAATTTCCATCTGTATCTTATATTATGATGTTTCAGGACTGCCGTGAGTTAATTATGTTAACTTCGGAAACATTGCGTGCATTTAGAATGAAAAACTTCAGCTTGAATAGCCAGGAAAGCAGATGCTATCTTTCTTGTCAACTGCTTTGTTGTGCATTGCCTTGAAACTTTCTATAAGATTCTGTGTCCAAAAGGAAGTATAAATCTCCATTTATTTGAAATCTTACTCTGTTCTAATCAATATTTTAATATATTTCTTGTGGGAGGGACCTGAATGTGTATCAAGGAACCAAAGACATGAAAATCTCTTATTTTATGTTGAAATCCTCCTGTTGTTCCAAGTCCACTCGCAAGATGAATTTGAAGAACAGGAAAAATCCACGTACTATAAAGTGCAAAAATTGTTTTGAAGCATACCGTTTCTCTCCTGAAATATATGCCTGTAAGTTTAGGTGAAATAAGAGGAATTGGAAATACTACGCTCAGAATGCACCTCCAAATAAACCCTGCAAAAGGGAAAGGTAGGCACCAATATATCGCTAATGCGGCAGATCTGCACCAGGTCCCCTGGCTAAGCGAGGGAAAATGCCAGCCGGGGATGTGTGCGTGAGGTGGAGGGAAAGGCGTGATGCTAGAGACGCTCTGGTGGATGCAGGAGAGGCCGTGCCTCCTTCTTCCACGTGAGAGTGCGAGGCGTGTGTGGGAAACGCAAAACATCACGCCACTGAGTCACCCGTATTTCATTACCTCCCCTTCTCTGCCAAGGAGGAACCATAAGCGTTGCCAAGTGTGTTTACGTGTGCCCTGGGGTACTTTTGCATCTACTGAGGCTCAGTAAGAGAAGGTACAGCTGCGCACATGGAACTGCATGGGCAGGGTGGATGGAGTTATTTTTTTAAGCCCATGCTAGCCTTGGCATGTCAACATTTTGGTTACAGAGACCTAGGCAATGTCTCGAGTGTTTCTGTGTATGTAGCTCTTAATTCTGCCAGTCATGCGATTACATGCATTTCATGAACATGGGTTTGACCATGAACTTAGGGCTTCCATATTTTCAAAAGTGTCATATTCCTAAAAAAAACCCAAACAAACAAACAAAAACCAAAACAAACAAAAAAACCACACCAGTTTTCATTGTCACAAAAATGCCAGTGTTTTTAAGCAGGCACTGCACAAGAGAAGTTAAAACACGTGGACTATCCCACGCCTGGAACCGGACAGGTTCCCATATCTGATTCTTGGCTGGTGTGGTGGCTTCAGGGCAGACGTAGCTCTGAAGTTGATGAATATGTATGCAAAAAGTGCACATACTGAGAACCTTCCCTATTCAGGATAACATGCAATTCTCAAAATGCATAAAAATATTTGAAAATTCATGTTATTATTAGCACTATTATTATCAAAGGACATTTAGTTAACATTTGAAAGTCCTTCAGTGTACTTGAAGATATATTTGTTTTAACAACTTATATAATCCCCTCCTGTTTAAAGTTTTGTTTTAAACACATACAATTATCATCTCATATGCCCTGATTCAGTAAGCACTTAGAAGCATTCCTATCTTTAACAGCATAGCTAGTCCTGCTAATATCCAGGGAATGGAATTAGAGCTTCAGATATTAGCAAAAAGTAATGCAAATGTGAATTAAGCAACATGGGTTTGAAGTAAGTTGGTTGAGGACTTTTTATTTCTTAGACTGAATGTAAAAGTTTGGCAAAAAAAAAAGAAAAGAAAAAAAAGAATCAAAGCAAGCATTACTGATATTAATAATTGTTTTAAAAGTATATCAAGTTGAATATTTTAGGGTGGCAACTAGAAGGAATTAGGCACTGAAATAACCTTCTGGTAAGGATAGCGAAGAAAAATATTAACAGCCTTTAGGCACAACCATCAGCAGAAATAGAATATATATAGACACAGAGATCTAGGCATATAGAGATATATATGGGCATCTAGAATAAGAATAGTAGTAGTATTGCTGGTTTTTAGCATGTGAGTCACATTAATTAAGATAGATGAAGCTGCCGGATGTAGAATATGAGTATTTCCGAGCTAATGAGTTATCTGGACGTATCAAATTATGTTGTAATCGAACCTTTCCCTTTGCTGGTGTCACTACCCATACAGACAAGCCTCCACCTAATGCGGGACCTTGCTACTGAAAACTCTGCCTGCCTCGTGTCTGAGCGGGAGCCTGTCCTGTGCAGGGTCACACATCACACCGCTGATCACAAATTGTTATGTTAGGTAACAATATGAGCCAAAATTCCATGAACTCAACTAGGGGAGATGAAGCGTGAATTATTCTTATGACTGAAACACAGGCCTGGGTCCTCTGGCTTGCGCTTTTCAAGAAAACTCCCTTTATTGTTAATAGAGAAAGTAAGTCATGCCTAAAGGCAAGGTGCAAGTCTTCAAGTGCTAGTTTGAAAGTATTAAACAAAACTGTCCTTTCTTTTTGAATAACTTGAATAAAGTGTCTAAATGACCTCTTCCTAACCAGAAGAGAACATAGAGAAGAAATTAAGCTTTATTGGTAAATTAAAGCCCAAATCCCATGGTTGATGAGAGATATGGTCCGTTTGAAATAGTTACAGTTTCAGACTTTCTCTTCTACAATCAGCGGGTGGAGACCAACATAATCCAATTAATTGTAATTCCCTTTTGTGGCACTGGTACAGTGGTGAATGATATAGTAAGTCCATTGAAGTCTTATCTTTGGTCAGATAATCCAAATGGATTCACATTATGAAACAGTCCTTTATAAAAGTTCTGATGAACAGAAGTGTTTTGACTTTAGTGAACCAAAAGATAAATTCTATACAAAATAAAATGTTTTGTCCTTGGCATTTACAGAGCTTATATATACCTGGTTTCATGTAAGAATACTTCTTTCAGCTGGTCTATTTCAAAGAGCTCTTTCATTAAGAAAGAAAAAATAAAAAAAAAATCTAGAATTTGTTTTCTGGACATCCTACAAACCTCTGTGTGAAAACAGAGACCTCCGTGTACAGGTAATCTTTACTCTTGTAAACAGTGCCATCAAAATAAATGTGATTAGAGATATAAGGAATATATGATAAACATTTTGAGAATTATTTGAATTTCTTTCCTTCAAATGAAACAGTAAACTAATATTTTATTGATAATCTTATAGCAGAAAAAAAAATATCATATAAGTATGTTCCTTTTCAGTGTTGCAAGTGGACTAGGGGAATTGCTTAATTTTAGCTTAAGCTTTGATCTACTAACATTTGGAAGTAATTTACATAAAGTCAGTCATAATGATCTTTATTGTTTTGTTAATTATTGCCTTTGATTATTGACACTCACTCATTGAGGCACAAGCTTATTCTTATTGGGGTCAGTCCCAATAATACTTTTGCCGATGTGCAATCAGTAAGGATCGGGCAGTGTTCTTGTGTTCCGAGTTGTTTCCGTACAGACCCTTTCAGTTTAACAAACACTGCAGGCAGGGCTGATTTAATGCGTCGGCAGCCTGATCTGGTGCTACTCATTTTGTATTTCTCCTTTCCTTTAAAGTTGTCCGTAGTGAGCCCACGTCATAGCAGGAGTGTTTTCACTTGTAGCATGTTGAAATCTTGCGTTTGCTGAAGGATACTGAGATAGCATTTTGTGGAAGAGAACACACTAGACCATATACTGAAGTCAGATCTTGTCAGAAAGTCTCAAAAATACTTTTATTTTTCCCTCCTTCCCCCACCCTTAAATTGTCGGGTTGAAATTTAATACAAAGAATTTTTTACCCTTTGGGGTACATTACATATGAAATAATTTATGACCCATGAATCACAAGAAGGCAGTGAATTAGGTTTCAGATAAGTCTGCCAAATATTACAAAACATTGTGTACAGATTTTTGGACTATGAAAAGGCTTTTGACAAGAATGGAAATAGAAGCAGTGTTAGAAGCAGCAAGAAGGGGAAGAACAAAAAAGCTATATGACAGAATCCTAAAGCACTCTGAGTTAGTAGTACAATTAAAAAGATACAAATACGAATGTATTTTTGAAGTATGAAAATGGCACAGAGAATCATTGTCCAATTCCTCTCTGTATTAGATCTTGAGAGCCTTCAATTTATTTAAAATGTAGATATGTGGATGCTGATACACGCAATTCTGATAAAAGACCTGACTGTAAATGGGGGAAAAAAAGAAAAAAACCTCTAAAATTAGATTGCAGAGAAGCTTACTGGAGAGCAATTACACAATAAAAGAATATGTTAATAACAGATTTGAAGTTGGAAGGGAGATATTTACCTTGACTAATATATGTATACACAACATATGACTAAGCGAGGAAGATCAAGTCGAAAACAGAATTTAGAATGGACTTTTGCCTTTGAATAGTAAAATGTGTCATGAAAACTAAGTTCCTGATCTAGGCAAGTATTTAATATTTGTGTTCTGCAGTCTTGGGCATATGAAACAGATATACTAGCATCCATCTAGAAGATGGAATAAAATCCTTTAGCTGGCACAGAGAAATGAGGAAGTCATTAGTCTGGTTCAAAATAAAGAGGGGAGAATATACAGAAAGAAAAGCAAAATAAAGTGGGCTTTAACTGCTGGGAAGAAGCTGAAGTTACTGCTCAACAACAAAGTAGAGAGAATTAGATAGAGGACAAAATCTTGCCACTCAAAGACAAATGCAATTTTCATTCCGCGTAGCAATTTAATCTCTGTCAGTTGGAGAAAGTCCGCCAAGCCTCCTCCTTGTGCCCGGGCACAAGGTCCTCGGAGGCGAAGAAAGCTCCGCACCGCTGGAGGCTATAGGCTGGGTGGGAATTCCTCCGTGCCCTCTTCTTGTCCCTTTCTGCAAACTTTTGGGGATAGCTGAGCATTTCTTTGACGTGAAGGAAGGAATAATTTGACCCTGGAGGTTTCGGTTGCTCAGGCTATGTGTGCCCGCCTGCTCCTGCTCTTTCTGAGCAGGTCACTGCCAAGCAAGTCGGTCTGTAGACAGGTGGGGAGTTTTCAGCTGCGTTTTGATGGATAATATTCTGTGTTTAAAATCACTCCTTTTCTCATATGGAATAGTTGATTCAGCTAAATTTAATGAATTTTAAAAGTATTTGTAATTATAATCCTATTACAGTAATTACTGCTTTAAATCGCAATGATAGAATGAGCTAAGTCGAAACCAGTATCGCAGTCATCTAGCCCTGGAACAGGTATTGGCAGGGAATGGTCTGTAAGAGTGTCTTAGCGACGATACCTGTTTCTGCCTTCTCCTTTCAGTACCGCAGCATATTTCTATGTGTCCAGTTTCAAGTGGCCACCGTTAGCACAGAAATTCCCCCGACGCGATGGCGTCCCTTGCTGACCACTTTTCCAAACCTCTGAACTGCTCTGCATGCTTTCCCGATGTACCATTGCTGAACTTCTCCAATGCGCTGGATCTTTTCCACAGGAACAATGAGATAGTTCATCTCGCTCTTTCTCGGTGGACTTCTGTGGAATTATGCAAGGATGAATATGACCCAGTGTGCCCAAGTACAGAAATCTTTTATTTTTCTGGCATAGCCTGAGATTTAAGTTAGCAGTACTTGGTTGTTCCAGCATGCCCCCAGGTCAGCGAACCGTCATCTCGGAGAACTGGAATAAACAGCACTCGATGCACAGAGAGATGTTCTGCTTTTTAGCTTAAGTTTCTCAGTAGTTTGGGCTCCATGGGAATGGGCACTCCAATAATAAACAAATGCTCAGACATTATATCTTTGTGGCTTAAATTTTCTGTTAAAAGGGCATGCCACGTTCCTCTAGCACTGAAGGAGTAATGCATGCAAGCTTTCTTTTGCTGACTGATAACTGATAATTCGTCAACGGTAACTTTGGATGGATTCAGCAGAAGCTGCTTAGAAATACATTGTAGACAAAGTTTAATTATTTTCTTAGCTGACATTTTTTTTTTTATTTGTTTAAATGCTCTTGGAAGTGAAGGAGCATGCACTGAATGCAGGCAGGACAGCAGACCTCCTAAACCTAGCAAAGGAGAGAGGAAGAAGAATTATTTAGCTGGGAGACAACTCAAGAAAATCTGGCTGAATGAGGAAATATTGCTTTGCATGGGTTGAAGCTTCTACTGTGCTATTTAATCGAAGTTCAAGGGCTTGTATGCACTTTAGAGTGTGTATGTAAAACGCAGTGTCAGGATGGAATTTACTGGCAGGGGAGGAAGCTAAGCATCATGTGCTGCATTGCCAAGGGGTGAGCTCCCTGTCATATGATGAGCAAGAGCCTTCACCACCTCACAGCATCTCATTGCTGCAGTGTCTCTGGACGACTCTGTGCTCTATTACCACTCTAAATTGAGTGTGATCACTTTGAAAGAAGCCATTTGCCCCAGGAAGGCTGTTGTGTCTCTGCACCAGCGACGAGAGCAGCTGTGGCTTGTAAAGTGCAGGTGCAGTGATCAAACACACACACCTTGAGCATACAAACTAATATTTGTGTTGTTGGCCAGGAGAGCAGCCCTCAGAAAGGGATTTAGTGATGGAGTGTGTTGATGCAAGTGAAGAACTTTGGCTTGAGTCTGGGGTTTTTTTTTTTGTTTGTTTTTTTTTCCTATTGAAGACCACGAATGATGAGCAAATTATTTTTGTAGAATATAACCATTCTGAAAAAAAAAAAAAAAAAAGAAAGAAAGAAAGGGTGTCTTTAAGTTTGAGACTGGACAGTATGTCTTTTCCTAGTACATGCAAGAGGAATTTTCTTTTCCTCTTTCAGCCACAGGACTCTGTTTTGGATTTCTCACTAGTACCCTGTCTATTGGAATGAGTGAGTCCAGCAAGTTTCCCAAGCTTTCAGTGAACTGGGAATGTATTGTGCACACCCAGCTCTTCTGCAAAGATTTGGATGTGAAGGAAATCATATGCATTAATTAACAGTGCTGTGCAGGACTTTCTCCAGGGGACATCTCCCTCAGCATATGTGCTGGCCCCCGGGATGGAGGCTCCAGTGCTCTGGGATTTCACACACCATAGCTGGGGGTTGGTTGAACTCCAAATGCCAAAGGTTTATCACGATGTACAGAGGTGGCAGCTGTCGTGTCCGGGTGCCCACCGCGCAGGGCATGGCCATCGCCATGAAAAACGGATTACAGTATGAGACCCAACAGGAGGCGTCTCACCAAAGTCTTTAGAAAGTTTTTTGAGGGCCAACCTCCATAGCAGACCAGGCGCTGCTAGTTGTGCTTGCAGGAGTTGTTTTCCATGGGATTTGGGGTCATCCATGAGACCGCTTGCAGGAACGTGTAATGCCCAAAGTGGAGCAGGACTTCTGAACATGGTGCGCGGGGTTTTAACAGCAGCATGGCCAAAAGACAGCATATAGCTGGGAAAACACCTGTGTAAATGATCTTGAAAGAAAAATGAACGAGCAGTGCTCTCAAATCACTGTCTTTTTCTCCTAGAGACTGGTCTACATACCAGGCAGGGCATGTGGTTTGAGGGACCACATCCATTTTCTTCCAAAACTGAGCTGTCTCCACTGCCTTGGTTGATTTCCATATTTTCTTTTTTGTTTCTTTAGCCGATCTTTCCATTGATTACCTTCTTCCTTTTTGACCAAGGATAACTTTAAGATATCATGTTTCAACCAAAGCTGACCTCCTGTTTAGTTCTACCCTGACATAGTGAGGGCCATTAAAAATGTGTATTGCTGAAAAGGCTGTTTTACTAAGAATAATAACACAGTAAAACACACATTCCCTTCACAAATGTATTGTATATCGATTTTTTTTTTTTTTTTTTAACTAATAATCTTGACAAGTGCCCTCACTGTTCTTTCTTTCCTTAATGTGGTCTTTATTTTTTCAGCCCGAGTATTAGCATAAATTTTATGGGATTTTCTGGGCATATTTGTGTCTGTATCTAAGATATATGATATCAACTGGCAATGACGGTTGAACTAATCAAATAGTACTGACAAGTTAAAGCAAATTTTAAGACTCTGAGATTTTGAGCATCTTCCCAGATACAGTATCTCCTGACTGAAAGCAGTCCTTGACTGTCAAGTTTAAATACCAGATTTGGGACTTAATCTTTATGTAAGCAAAACACCCCAATAAGAAATATGTCTGAGTAAAGCCAAAAAGTCAGGTCTTCCCCTTAAACCTGGTCTGAAATGCATGCGTGTGTCTCTTTATGGCCCTGTCGCCATGGTATGTGAGCAATTCCAACCAGTAGGAACCAAATGAGAGTCTTACACTGAATGGACTTATATTTTCTTTTTAATATATTTTTTTTTTAACTTGGCATTTGTTCCTTCTAGCAAACATTTTTAAAAACTCTTTTATTGCTAGAGGGAAAATTGACACCCTTTGCTTTCACGATGATACATTCCTAACACGTTTCCTTGAAGAGCTGGAAATGGTGCAAAAATCTGGTAGGATAAGTCTCTATAAAGCCTTAGAAGTCAAGCATTCCACTTTAGACATTTAAGACAAATGCATGGCAAAAACACGTTGGGTTTTTTTTGTGTTTTTTTTTTAAGGTTTCTACTTAAAGTTCTGTGCCAAAGCTACAGTACTTATACATTTTCTAAATGTGTTTTAAGCAATAAGTTGTACAACATTTTTAGAACATGTGTTAAGCTATTTCTCTAAGAATGAAGCTCTTAACAAAACATAAGCACTCTGCATGAGATCTTAGCAGCAAAGTGCTTAAAAGATAAAGTAAGAATTGGTACCATGGGAAGAACACCAGCTGTAGAGCACACAGGTCCATTATGAGAAGTATGGTAGTGGGTAGGGAGAAAATGATTTAATCAGGAGTAAAACCAATTTTATTATAAGGGCACGCAGGGGGTGTGGCACCATAGTGAGAGGGACATTTCAAAATATCTGACAGATTTCAACAATGTGAAAACCCACCCTGTTCTTTAAAGTGACAGTAAACCCCATCAGGTCTCTCTTTTTGATGCTATTGTTAACAGTTGACTGTTTAAAGCTGGCCTGCTAAGATGCTGTCGATCTAGTTCAATAGTGTGTGGCAAAATAAAAGGCTAATTGTTGAAATACGATCAATCAAATATGATCTCAGAGTCTAAAGAAGATCCCCTCTGGTAACTCATTTGAGATCAAATCATTACTTTTATGATTGAGGTAATTCAATGGGAGGGGAAAAAAAAAAAAAGAGAAAAAAAAAAAAAAAAAAAGGGTTGAACCCAAATAAGCAAGCAAGACAAGTAAATGAAATGCACAAGCCTGCGTT
>JAVJGJ010000061.1:38773362-38793389 GCA_035590215.1 Microhierax caerulescens
TATTTAATTTTATGATTGAGGTATTTAAATGGGCGGGTAAAAAAATAAAAACAGAAAAAAAAAAAAAAAAAAAAAGAAAGGCTTGAAACCAAAGAAGCAAGCAAGACAAGTAAATGAAATGCACAAGCCTGCCTTTGTTCCAGCTTTGTCTCACATTACTCCAAGTTAAGGAATTGGGTCCTTTCCTTTATTAGTATACGTTTCCTGAATCCAAAAATTTAGAAAGCATTTAATAAAATTTATTAAATAAAACTTGAAAGACAATTCCATTTTGAATAAGATTTTCTGTCCAAAAGTAAACTCTATAGTGAGAAAAGTATTGCAGCAGAGTTCCAGGGATCCGGAGTTGTGGGTGTCCATGTGTCTCCAATAATTTTACCATTTTGTTTAACAACAGTTCAATAAAGAGGCTGCTCTTGAAGCCAGCTGAATTGCTAAACATGAAATTTCAGTGACATTTAGTAAAACATTTCAGGATTATGTTGCTTCAAATTAAATTTGTTCAGTAGTTTTCATGGTTGGCCCCCGATCTGCATTCAGACTGAAATTTTCTTAAAAAGAGAATTGCAGCACATGTGAAAAAAAAGCAGCAAACTCCATTTTTGGAGTAACAGAACTTGGGAAAAGTGTGTGTCATTTTAATTTGGACTAATAAGGATTTGCACTTTCCTAGAGTTTTATATGGATTATGATCTCACTGTTTATTATATTGTAACAGTATCACACTACTAGAATTAAAAAGAAAAAAACAAACCCAAAGAAAAATAGAATAATCACCCAATCTTGTTTTATTTTTATTAGAAACTCTGTTTTAGCATTTAGTTTCTTTTATATTTAAATTCCTCAGCTCAGTCAAGCTTCAAAAGAAAACATTTTTTTTGTTTGCAAAACAGTTTTGTAAGCACTTGTGGTTTGTCTTTAGTGTGTTATCATTTTTGACAGCTTTGCATAGCCAAGGTAGGCCAACAGGGGTCTGTCTAATATTGTTGCTGGGCAAATCTTCCTCCCAGAGATGAAAACCAAACAAAATATTTTTGAAGCAGTAAGAAGGAATTAATATCCTTTCTCTCACAGTACTCTATTCCTTGCTGACATTACATTCAGGCAAAAAAAGGAGAAAAGCGTTCCCCATTATTCCCTTGTACATAGCAAGGCTAACACATGTAAAGCAATAACTCATTTTCTATTGCCATGTTTAGCATATGTCTCCTGTTGGCTCAGCAAGGCCTTTAGGCCGGTCCCTTGAGCCGTCCATCGTTGGCAACTCTTAGCCCCTCGGCCTCAAAACCAAATAGCTTTGAATCATGTTGAGCGGTGATGCTAATTTTCATACTGATGCATTATGGGAATAAATGTATCTGACATACTGTGTCAATGGTACTGTCTCTTTGTGTCTCTTGTTTTTTGTTAGCTGCATTCCTACAGATGGTATTCCATTGAAAATGTTCTCTTCCTACAAAAAAAAAAAAACAAAACCCAAGGAAAAAAAAAAAAAAACATGCACAGCACCAAACCTCTAGGTGCAGAAGGCTGTTAACGGTTGCTGATGATAGTAGGCAAACATTAACATAATAATTAGTGTCTTGTAATTGTTTCATTAAAACCAGTTGTTCCATTTCTCCTCGTGTTTTCCCAGAAGAGAAGCTGAATTTGGACGACAGCCAGTGGGAGGACATCCACGTTGTCACCGGAGCACTCAAGATGTTTTTCAGAGAGCTGCCTGAGCCGCTGTTCCCATACTGCTTCTTTGAACAGTTTGTGGAGGCGATAAGTAAGTACATCAGATACAGTAGAAGCTAGTGAAATAGCCTGTTATATAAAAATAATAATAATAAACTTTAAAATAGAAGAACAGAGGCATCTCAAAGCTGACTTACCTTCCATTATCCATGATCCTGTCTTTTTATTGGTTTTGACTGCCTTTTATCTCCTACAGCATTTAGTTAACTGGAGAAAAATAGCAAATCATTGATCTATAAATTTTGTATACACGATTTAACTGTAGTGCCTGAAATGGTTTAGGAAAGGAATTAAAATGTGTATGTATTCAAAATATGCTAGGCTGATAATCCATATATCCCCAAACACAAGAGAGAGACTAATAATTGTGAATCATGTTAGAAGGGGCTGTCTTTATGTTAATCAGAATGAAATGTGTGTGTTTTGTTCCACAAGGTTGCAGACTCTTGCCTTGCAGTATCACAAAAAGAATGCAAAAACATTCATGTTCTCATTTTCATATCTACCTTTGCTATTTTTTATTTTTTTTTTTAAGTTGTTAGGCATCGAAAGTGTTTTCAAAGTCCAGGGCATTTTTTCTGTTATGTGTCTCTGTGGTTTGTGTGCTGCAAACCCTCTCTGTATTTAATATATGCAGGTGCATTTTGTAGAACTGTATCGGCTTGGAAAAACTTGACTTAAAAAAACCCAACAGAGTGTTTTGGGGGTTTACTCCTGTTGGAAAGGAGTGGGGGGAAAGGGATAGCTTAAAGGGAAAAAGCCTAGTAGGAGATTAATTAAAGATCCAATAGAGGAAAATCTCTAGCAAAACCCCAAACCCAATAAAGTACTTAGAGATGTGTTTTCTGAAGGATGGGCATGCATGTTTGCCATTACTGGTAATGAGAGCTCTGTGTGCACATGCGCAGCTGTCAGGGAATATGAAACCCTTAATGTACAGCTCACTTTGATTTTATATTCATAAGAGTCTTTAGTTCAACTAAAGCTTTTCAAGACCCAGCATCAGAGATAATGAGGTTAAATACATCTCACAAGATCCTTCCCTTCTCAGTTATTTAGAGATGCAGTGCAGTTAAATGCACAATGTAAAGAAATGCATTACCTGAAAGTTTTTACTCTTGGCAGCTCGCTTACCTCTCCTTTCAAAGCGATCTAGGTGGAGAACAACCCCTCTCGAGTTCAAGGTCCTGTTGCGCAGTCCCTGCAGCGCTGAGAGGGGGGAAAAAAACCCCGAATTTCTTACAGTTCAGCTTCAATTTCTGTGATGCGTTGGCATAAGATGCTCATTGAAGCACCAACACCTGAACTTGCCTTTCTTGTGGTTCTCTATCCACCTGCTGTGCGCCCTTGGAGAGGAGATGCAGTGCCGTAGGGGGATGCAGGCAGTTCACAGGGTGCAGTCTGGCCATTTGCATTTCTTCTTACACACCTGGTTCTGCAGCCAAGTGTTTAATGCCTATCCTCTGCCATGATCATTTCCTCATCCTGATAATCCACCATCATACTGTTCTTCTGGGGCTAAATATCTTTTTCCTCCCCCTTATCGCTACTTTTCATTGCCCTTTAGTGTACACTTTGCCTGAGAAACACTCTTGTATTCTGAAGAACATTGCCAGGACACCATGATCTAATCCTTCCTGCTGTCTTCTGCTCTCATCCTCTCCGCTAGTGTCCAAGTCAGGGTGATCTGGAATCTTCCGGTGGCCCAGTGGGGAGGTTTTGAAAGTAAAAATAACAGGTAACCAGTAATAGACTTGTGAATTAAGAGTTTGAAAGCACATCGGGAAGACACTGTCTGCTAAAGCATTAATATTCATGAGTGAGAAATTAATGTCCTTTTCTGCTATTTGAACTATTATTAATTCTTATTATGATTTTGAGAGCCATTATACACATTGATAGGCTAATGAACAGTCATTTATAGAGGGATTTTAAGACAGTTTGTTCCTAGGAAGAAAATGCTAGCACTCAAAGACATGCTTCGCACTATTTCAAAACCTTAATTCTTGTTGCTTGCTTTACTGCACATCAGGGTGATTTCTACCTAATCCAACTGTCTAAAGTAATCTACGATTTCCAATCAATCTTCTCTTTATTTGGCCTTTACTGCTGTAGTATCTACAAATCCATATCCTTACCAAGCCTACTTAAAAACCGTCTATAAACAACGATTAGGTGTTTTCAGTGGTTTTGGAGCTCTTCTGTATGTTAATAGTCCTGAGGCAAGTAAAAAATCTCTTTTCTTCCATATCGTTTCCATTGTAGCTGATTCTTTGGCTACTTTGTGCTAATTACTCTGCCTGGTCAGTACTGAGCTGCTAGAAAATTTCCCTTCTTCTTCAGGGTGTTGTGAAAACGAGGGTCTTGTATCTCTGTATTTTCTGTCCATTCTTCAAAAATGGAATTATTAGTATTGAGGACATGGGCATGCAATAGTTAGGAGAAGCACTTAATAATGCCAGGAGTAAACCAACCTGATGGCAGCTAGGAAAAAGGAAATTAGGACACATTCCCACCCCTGCCAGTCCTTGGTCCAGCACTGAGCACCCCTTAGTCAGAGCCTCACATCTGAGAAGTAAGATGAAGTGGTCTGAAAACCTGTCTGTAGTAGGTAACAAGTTGTAATGGTACAAATCGGTTGTATTGGTAACAATATTGGAAATAATATCTCTAGGAGATGTAGTCATTTAGCTAGAAGTTTCAGGAGGAATGAGTACCCCAGAGGTGCCATGGACTCCTTATGCTGATACTATTTTAAAGATTATGTGGGAAAAGTCTATAGAAAGCTTAGTATTGCTTTTCCTGGACGATGCCATTTGAATTAACATCTCTATTGGGTACACGGGAACAAAACTTTACTGTACTGTGTATGAGGCAAAGTGATTGCTCGCCACCTTCAATTTCCCCTATAAATAACTTCTGATATGGCTATAATATTAGAACAATTTAGATATGACCAGAATATTAGAAAATAATTCAGGGACTTATAGAATCTCAAAATTCTGCTTGCCAGGCTGAAGATGGATAATTACTGTTCATATAGCTTATATCAGGGAATTTATAAATGATAAATGGAAGGCCACCAGACCTCTAACCTAATACTGATTTTGTTTCTTAGGATTTGAAAACACTTTTTTTTTTTTTTTTTTCAAAGACACTGTCTAGTATATTACTGGCAAGTCATTTTGTGGTATTTTGGATGAAATATGCTCTTCTAAAGTGTGCCCAAATGCTGCTATGAAGTCAGGTTCAGCCACACTTAAATTACTTAGCACCGCAAATAGTTCTATTGATTTTCTGGAAGATCAACAGACGTGGTTCAACAGATTGTCTGCAAGTAAAATTGTGCTTCATGTGAGTAAGGTGGTAGAAGGGCCAATAACTGAAACACTTAATCACCTTATTTACAGAATTCAACCCTCATGGCCATACAAACCTATGCCAGGACTTCAGTCACTGAAACAAAAATATTCTAACCCCAAAATCTGTGAAGAAATATTAACAGGAAAATGTGTTAGGTGATCATAAATCTTTATTTTAATTGAAATAGTTTTCTTGAAAGTTCTCAGGCAGAAAGCATGAGGAAAAAAAAATAAAAAATTGTCTATTACAGTCTCCTGTGCAATCCTGTCTGATATCCACAGCATAGGAAATATTCAAATAGTGACTGGTCTTCCCAGATCCTTTCAGCTGGAGAAAGCTGTATAGACTGTGCCTCTGTATAGACAGTGCATCTGTCCAACTGCAGTTACCAAAAAAAAAAAACCAACCCAAAAACCCCACTGATATTCCACAAAGGAAAATTCCACCCAGTTCCCAAAGCTGCAACATCTGTCTCTGGTTTGGAAGGCTTGAGTTCAGGTCTTTGATTTTTCTCTGCAACAGGTTGGAAAAATTACTACATTGGAAAGATTTTTTTCAATGAAGCCTAGTGATTACGCCTTCATTTCAGTTTCTTATCTCTAATATGAATTTAATAGGTGTCACGTAAGTACTGTAGATAAATAGGTGATTTATTGTTTAAAATGCACACGCGGAGGCAGATGTATGTGTGCGTATATACTCTACACTGAACTCCTCTTGCCAAAATTACGATTCTTCGGCAGTCGGTTTTCTGAATGAAGGTATCTGTTACTGCTGTGAGCTTCCCCCTTCAGGCAGATGAACACAGGAATGAGCTTACTGAAAAGGTAGTGCTTGCGAGGCCTGGCCTGCAGGCTTTCAAGTGGAGTCCACAACCTAATACGAAATATCTCAGGCCTCAGTATGAGGGACAGAAAACATGGGATCCACATCAGCCACCATGTCCCTGGAGAAGGGATATTTGCAGGGCACAGGATCCAGTGAGCACATGCGGCTTAGGTCCTGGCCGTGCCCCCCAGGAGCAAGCCTCCCCAGGCACTTAGGCAAAGTAACCCCCCGTCTCTGGAGCTCCAGATTTTTGGTCCTGGCAGAAAATGAAGCATTTCCCTGCATGAGGAGAGGTAGAGCCATAGGCACCTGAAGTTCTTCAAAGGCCACAATCATAGCATCTAATTAGCTTATGCACCTTCAGGGATAGATAGCAGCTGAATAAGGTTTTTCAGAATTATAATGGTGAATTTAAGAGCCTAGATACTACCTAAGGTCCACATTAGATACTTATACAATTTTTGTTTTTTCGAGATCTCAATTTTTATTTTTTTTTTTTATTGCTCTGATAGACCATTAACACTTTTTTCAACTGATTTCACACATATCCTTTCGATATATCAATTAGGATCTCCTGGTGCATGCTAAGCAGAATTCAGAATGTCATTCCTATCAATCCTATAATGTTATGTGTTACTCTACTATATGGAAACTGAAGATGGTTATTTAGCATCTTACACATGACAGTTTTTAAACTTTTTTTGGTTATGGAAAGATGTTAGATAAAAAGTTTATTATAGTTTTGCTGGTATTAAGTACTGGTCCTTACTGGTCTTGTCTGACAAAATCTACGATGATAACATAGCAGAGTAATAAGCTCTTCTTTCATGAGAATAATTAGACTTTTTTTAAACCCACAAAAGCTAGCAGTGCTATCAGTAGTTTCCAGTCCTGTCCATGTTGGTCAGTTGTCTTCATCTCCAGGTTGTCTGGCATCTGTAAAAATGTTTTCTCTGAGCTTGGACTCCAGTCTTCTTTCAGAAAGGTCCCCCAAGAACCCGCTGCCTGTGTGGCTCTAGCCAACATGTTGCCGAAATTCACATCTATCTGGGCAATGATCATGCTTCGGTCTTCAGCAGGCCATAGCGAATTTTGCACTGAATAATGCAACTGTTGAAGAGTTTGCATGGAAGCTGTCTGCTCCAAAGTCAGGCAAAAAAACTGTGTCAGGAGGCAATAAACAAATCTAGTCATCAATACATAATCATGATCGAAGAACAGAGCTACATAGTGTAGCAAGGACCTGCTCTGAACTACTATGCAGTGTTATGAAAATAGTAGCTGGGAAACAGAAAGGAAGTAAATACATTCATTTATTCTGACAGTCATAACATCCTTGTATCATCTCGGTGGAAAGTTACAAAAGATGTCTAAAGAAATTTTCAAAAGACATCTAAAGAAACCTCACTCGAGGCTTACAAAGAACAAGGCTCAAGGCCAACTCGTCTTGGAAAGACAAGTCAGCATATTGCACTGTAAGAAATCCATGACAGTCTCTTAACATCATCACGTAATAGGTTCCTGAGAAACCAAATCTTATCAGTCTCTGGCATTATGCAAATTTCTGTCATAATCTCAATCTGTGGGCTTCGAGTCCTAATCAAACTGCCTTCAGATTCACAGTTGGCGAGCCTCCTATTGAAATCGTTTTCCTATCCTCCATTTACTTGTCCAAGGAAGTTTTGGGGCTTGGCATGGCATCAGAAAGTCTCAATTTCATGTGAACATGGTGATTTATAAACAAATCCAAGGTCACCACGATATATCTGACATAATAAATCATAATTAATACATTTCTGCCCAAGTCTAATACCAGAAGACAATAACAATCCGTAAACCCAGGTGAATAGAACAAAAAAAATGTATGGAAATAAGAATTATTCAAAAGTTGAGGTGCAATGCTTTAAAATATTTATTGAAAAAAGGAATGGTTTTGTGGATAGCACAACCTCAAGGATATCCATCCATGTAAATATATGAATATGTGCATGGTATATCTGTAGGGGTATGTATTCTCCCAAGCACAACACCACAAACAATAATAACAGCAGCTCATTCAGAAAGTGGTACTAGGTATTTTCAGTGGAGACGGAGTACTATTAAATTCTTTTTGGAAAGCTCTTCAAAACCTCATCTAGAAAGCTGTGTGAAATTCTGATTCAAAAATGATTAAGTGATATTGGAACAGGAAAGAAAAAGCCCTCACGTTTTAGAAGAGATGCTAAGGTGATATAGGACACAGAGACTAGAAGAGAAGGCTTCTAATCTGTGGGTGTTAACAAAATAGGAAAAGTGTATGGGATCATCCAATAAGTAAAACCAAAATCCAAGAAGTGAAGCCAATAAGTAAAAAACCAAAACAAACCAAAACAGAAAACAACAGAAAAACCCACAAAAAAAACCCAAAAAAAAACCCACAAAAAAACCCAAAACCTAAAAGATGAGAAAGACTAATTTAAAGAACTGTATTCTACAAGAGAGGTGTATAACCTAGCAACAAATATTTAAGCTGTAACGTTCCCAACCATTATAGTCACCATACTCTAGGATAGCGTCCACTCAAATTCGAGCAGTAAGAAAATGTATCTCCACTGAAGACGTAAGTGGAGGCTGTCATGTTTGTAATAGCAGCGAACTAGTAAGTAAAGAGGTTCATTCCAGGCTTTTTGTTCCCAGGAGGTGTCAAGGAACAATATGCCCCAGTAACCTCCTAGTTCTCTTTCAATGACCTCCCCTTCACAGTTGCAAACTGTTTCTGCTCAACAGCATTTTTAAATAGATCTTTCCAGGTCTGGAAGCAACTGTTTTTAAGGCGGGGGGGGGGGAAGAGATAAAAATAAATATAATTGGAGGGCATGTCTAAGAACAGATATTTTTCTTTTGAGGTGGAAGATAACCCAACATGTTAGGAAATACAGGCTATTGAAGTGAAAATTACTGAGTAAAACATTTCTTCCTGCTTCTTTTGCTTAGAAGGTTTAATTTAGTTGTTGGAAAGGAAATTAAAAGAAAATCTGCGCACAAAGGTTTAGCTCCTCTGCAGGGCTTTGGTCTGTGAAGGGCACCCAGGTAACACCTGTCCATAGGGAGCCTGGTTCTAGATTGGCTTGGGGGGGGGTTGTTTGTTTTTTTTTTTTCCTAAACATCTGCCTTTTAAATGAGATATGTTGTGATATTTGCTAATCCTTTTCTTCTGTTAGCACACAATTATGTAGGGCTACAAAGAGCATGCCATAAAACTCTTAGATGTGCAATGAAATAATATTTTAACTGGTTTCCCCCTGCATGAACTTTACCTAACAGCGTTCCACTGACACCATCAAATCTGTTAATTTACCTCTTGAGGAAAAAAGGAGAATCTGAGGACCTACACTGAAAGGATTACACCAGTGATGAAAATTGCCTTAGTATCAAAAGCACAGCAAAACTGTATAATTTGGTCTTATAAATACAGTGGAGGCTTTATAATTATCATCAAAGGAAATGAAAAAGTTTTAAAAGAATTGGTACTTGGATTTTGCTGTCATGCAAAAGTTCGTGCAGAAGGGACACATTCTCCCCCAGCTTAGTCTTTTTTGGTTTTATAGTTACAATTTTTTTAGCATAGTGGAAATTTTATTGCGGATGCCTGGCCTGTCTCTTAACTCATGCTAATTATATTCATAATTAAATGTTAAACCAGAATTGACTAGGCCAACTGGCTTGCACAGGTGTTTGTGATATGAATGGTTTAATGCCTACACAATAAATTATTGGATACAAATCTGCAGTAATCTGCTCAGTGAGAACCTTTTTCAAGAACTTTGCTGTACATGGTAGGTCCAGCACAATGTTTTGAAGCCAGGACTTGTAAATAGCACTTACTAGATAGCACTATGTCAAAACTAGGACTACTTCTTGATTGCACAAGCACTAACAAGGACAAAGATTTGTTTGTTTGTTTGTTTTTCTGGACTCTTACCTGCCATGGGACACAGGTGCTCAGAGTATTAATATTTATGGGAAGCTGAAGGAGTCATTGGGTGCTTGGTGGAAAGGTCATCTGTGAAGCAGTGTGCCTCACTTCAATTTGACAAAAAGTTGTGTCTATTTGCAACTGATAGCCAGATTAATCTCTGAGGCTCCAGTGACTCCCTGTTAGCTTTACACTGACCGCGGGTTAACGGGGTGGAATCCACAACTTGCAAATGGAAATAGACCTGGGTTTCAGTTTTCTTCTCTTCTACTGTCTATTTGGGCATGGAAAACACTGTATTTGTGTAATTTAATTTTCATCTGTGGTTAAGACAAGCTTTTTGTAGGGGAAAGAGAGGGCAGCAGCAAGAAATAAGACAACTTGAGAGTTCATATGTGGGTTAATGTAAGAGAAACTCAGAAAACTGAGCAGGAGAGAATGGTGAAAGAGAAACTGAGAAATCTGAGCAACAACACTGGGCAGAAAAGAGGAGGAAAAAAGAGAGAAGCAGCTCTTTAGTGACTGTGACAAGATCCCTGTAACCTGGAGTGTTTGCAGGAGGCAGGGGGAGAGGAACTTCTCATGAAGGTTATCTGGAGCTCTTGACAAAGTGAGAATTGGCACTCTGGGTTCGAGGGGAAAAATGTTTCATCAGACTAGTGAGTGAAGTTTCCACTCGGGGAAAGTAATAACAGGAGGAGAAGCAGCCTATAATGGCCCAGTTACACAATTTCAGAGGTGCAAAAACGGAGGAGATGGGGGGGAAGTGGGAAGAGAAGACCAGGAAGGGAGGGAAAAGGAGAACCTTCAAGAACAAGAGAAGGGGACGCTGAAAGTTGTCACCTGCAGCGCTGTACTGTCTTCCTCTCTCCATGCACCTTCTTGCTATCTAAAAATCGTTACTTTCCCCAAAGAAGAGTAATGCCACACATCTCTGAACCAGCAAAAAATAGCATGATAACGTCTGGGTGCAAAAAGATGGCAACTAAGTTGTTCTCTGGTCCTTGTCACATAGATATTTACAGACCTGGAGTAGTACACTAGTTGAATACTAGTATACAGCTGTAATATTTATAGTCAGCACTAAGTTTATGGAGTACATTTTATGCAGTCCTTCAAGGGGCTGCTACCTCCCTCAGGGCTCTCCCGTACCAGTGTGCTCTGACCACACTGTGCGAGAGCTCCTGACATCAGGCTCTTTGTCTGGAAATTTCTCCACCAGATCGTGCAACTCCGCAGGTCTTCGCAACTCCGTAGGTCTTCACAACTTTGTAGGTCTTCGCAACTTTGTAGGTCTTCGCAACTTTGTAGGTCTTCGCAACTTTGTAGGTCTTCGCAACTTTGTAGGTCTTCACAACTTTGTAGGTCTTTGGTTTCTGGCAGGTAAAACCAGACATAGAACACACCTCATACGGGCTATTACAGTTTTATAACTGCAATAATTCTTTTATAACAATGAAAAGTGTACAGAGCACTGTGGCATCAGGGAGGATGCAAGTTCAGGCAAGACTGCTGATAAAAACAAATTAAATGACCTAGAAGAAACTGCCTAACTTTAGCCTTCACACTTAGGACTATGACAAAACTTTGGTAGGAATCTGGTAGAAGTACAATTAAGTACTACAGACCTGTTTTATCTGTACCTTTACCACCGGAGAGAAGTAATTGGTCAGAAAGAAGTTACAAGATTTTTTTTTTATTTTATTTTCTGGAAATGTTCTAGAAATTGTTATTAACTGGCATGGAAAAAGAAACAAGAAATTAAAAGTTCTAAAAATTCCACAAAGCAAGCAGGCACAGAATCAAGTCATGGTTCAAAAAAGTACCCTCATGGTTTACCATAGTAGCACACATATGGGGTTGGAAAAGAAAAATGCTGTGTCGCTAAAGGGCATGATAAAACAAAGTAATATGACTATAATAATAATAATATTATTATTATATTTCAGAATACTTACTGAATTTCACAAAATTTTAGAGAAAATTTAAGTCAAATCAGGCACAGGTTTGCCAGGGTGGAAGTCTAAGGTCCCCTTCCCGGAAGGCATCGCCTGGCAGCATCGCTTGCCACTGGTCTGGCTTCCCAGCATCCCCATTCTGAGGGCTCTGTCCGCCACGGCAAGTGTGATTGCAGGCTGAAATACTTTGGAAAAGTAATGATGTCTAAATGTGAGGGTAGGTTTGTGTTCTTACCAAGGCTGGGCCAGAGTTCAAAATTAATAGGATTTATAATGTCTCTTGAGGGACGCAAATTGTGAAAAAGTAGGGCTGGAAAACTGGGTAATGTGGCTGCGGAAAAGCATCTTTAGCAGCTGTAGTACACCAGCTGTACCAGATAACGGCTAAAAAGGGAAGTCAAGTGAAGTAAGAAAGAGTGTGGGAAGGGAAGCAATGAGCACTGCTGCACAGCCTCCGCCTAAACGGGGGTCAGGGAGTCTGCAGCCCCAAGGCCACCTATTGCACAAGAAACTCCTTGAACAAAACTTTTACTTTTAAGGATGCTTCCTGGGATGCAGAAATATTTTTGCAATCTGCTGCCTTTTGCTTGTAGGACGGGTACTGGATTTGAAATGCCCACTATTTTAAAATAACGTGCGACTTGTCTTGCTTCCTGGTAGAGTCAGACTGTTCCCTTTGACTCCCTTCTATATAAAATTCATTAGCCTGTTAACCCATTTGGCTACTGTTACATTTTGGCCAAAGCACTAATGCTTTAATTGCCTGGGAAGGTAGTACATCACACAGATAATCTTGCTAAGATCAGGAACACAATCTAATTCACCGACAGCTCATGGTCTGACTCATTCACTGTTAAACACTTTTGAGTGATAGTGTTGCACTTGGGGGGAAAAAAATAAAATAAAATTGCAAGCCAGGCACAAAAGCTCTTTGCTTAGGTTTGCTTAGATGGTTAGAAAATCAAGCTGTGCATTAATCATTCATGCAAAATGCAAGATCTGAAGCAACCAGAAAGGTAGGGCTCTCAAAGCTTTTAGAGACCTAAAATGTGACTGGGAGCTGGAGATCTGCCGAAGCCTGTGTGAAGTACCTGGTGTTTGTAACTCATGCCCAGGAGAGCTGTGGCAAACATGGGAAGCATTTTCCAAACTGGCGCTGCTACTGTGTCACGTAAAGGGCACTAGCTGCACACAGAGGGAAAGCATGAGGTGAGCACCCACCGGGACTGAAACCCAACCGAAATGGCACCGTGTGCATTCTCCCCATGCTCCTACAGGTGACACCGAAAGCACAGGAGGGACAAGGAGGAAATTGCCCTGGTACCTACATGGAGTGCCTACTCGTAAGGGTGCAAATAAAGTTAGTGTGCAGGCTGCAACAGCTTTTTTTTTTTCTTCTTTTTATCTTTTTTTCTCTTTTTTCCCCCTCCTTTTCTCCTTTCCTCCTTTTTCCTTTTTTCTTTTCCTTCATTTTGCTTTTTCTCCTTTTTTCCTCCTGTTCTCCTTTTCTCCCTTTTCCCTCTTTTTCCTTTTCCCTCTTTTTCCTTTTCCCTCTTTTTCCTTTTTCCCTCTTTTCCCTTTTCCCTCTTTTTCCTTTTCCCTCTTTTTCCTTTTCCCTCTTTTTCCTTTCCCTCTTTTTCCTTTTCCCTCTTTTTTCCTTTTCCCTCTTTTTCCTTTTCCCTCTTTTTCCTTTTCCCTCTTTTTCCTTTTCCCTTTTATTTTTCCCTTTTTTATCTTTTCCTTTTCAAGCAAAAGCAAAATGGGGGGAGCAGGAAGGGGTGCCTGGCAGGCATGTTTACGTACACTTCTGCAGCTCCAGCCCTGGGCTATCAAGTGCCACTTCTAGAATAGCCTTTTCCTTGGCTCGTGTTTGATTTGCATCTGTATGTTCACATGCAGCCAGAACCAACCTACGTGCTCTGCAGCTGAGGTTGTTGCTTGTTTTTCTTTACACCACAGATCGGGGCACCTGAGGAGGCTACATTCCTGCTTAAATGTGTTAACATTTAACAAAAAATTAGCCCACTCGGTGGATATAAATCCTCCTCAGAGAAGCATCAAAACCGTGATGAGAGCAACCACTTTAGGAGATGTTAGTAGAATTTGATCCAAGATCTGTGTTTTTGCTTTGAAGCAGTAGCTGTCCTTTAGTTCAGATGGTATTTGCGAATCACTGCCTCAAAAAAGGGGTCTTTTGGCACATGCTTTAGGCTGATGACAGGCAAAATGAAGTAGATTCTGTCTCCGAAATCTCCAAAAATAATCTTAGGTTTGACATAACACACCATGTCATGAAGTGATATAAGCCACATAAGCACAAAGCAGGCTTTAAATTTAAAGAAGAATAATCCTACTTTCAGATAGGATACTTTCCATCCATTTGGATAACAAATATCTGATGCGGAGTAGAAGCAGTAGGCTGCTAATGCTGAGACCCCTTAAAACCTGTGGTTCCTGGTAGTTAGTGGCTGTGGTAGCCTGCTTCCTACTCTGCTGTCTGATAGTTACTCAGACTATCCACACACACAAACCTGCCGTGCGCACATGCCCTGAAGATCTCTATCTGGAAATAAAGACCTGGGTTTTTTACTGTCTTTAACCCCTCAGCACCAGTGATCTAGAGTTCCCGATGCTAAAGAGTGATGCAAAATGCATTAATGCTTAGCGCTGGGAAATCCCAACTCCTGGTGCCAAGAGGTTCATAAATATAGTAATGAAACCTCTTGACTCAAAGCGAGCACTATTTAACAGAACAAGCATGAACAGCCTTTAGGAGATTTTGCAGCTGGATTTGTTCCACTGTGTCAGGGCTGAACCTCCATGATAGTAGTTTTAAAAACTGTGCATGGCTACAAAAATAGAGAGTTTAAGGAAGCCAGGCAGCCAAAAAATAAAATAAAATAAATAAATCTGTGGAAAGGAAAAGTAAATAGACTGCTATATCACAGACCAGAAAAACAGGCCTCAAGAATCCCCAAGTATGAATTCAGTGACAGATGTCAAGGTCTTTGGGAAGTGTCCACCCAGCTTTATTTTGCACATGTTCCTGAACAACTAAAACGAGTATTTTGTGTGATAATTTACTAGCAAATCAGTATCAATAAATCAGAATCATGTAAGCAGTCATGTTTATTATATCCTTGTTGCTTAATATTCATGATAGTAATTTATTTTTATAGTACAGTTTCACTGTTATCTCCTCCGTTGCTGTAACTTTGAGTGAAGCAAGCTGCAAAAGTAGAAGGTCAGGTAACCCTTTGAAGGCTGTAAAAGTTCATCTGCTTGGAATTTGCCTGGCTAGTTGGTTTTTGGTTTGTTTTGTTTTGGGGGGGGGGGTTTAATGCTTTAGTGGCTCCTTAAAATATTTATGCTGTAATTCCTAACCTAGCATTATTTATTTAACAAATATCACTGCAAAATGAAAGTTGCAAAGCAGTATACAGATACCAAGCCTACAAACAAAGAATCTAAAATTTCTAAAGCTGCCCAATTGAAAATGGTCAGGAAATCTGGTGTTAAGGTCTGTATTTTAACAGAAATTCATACTTCTCTTTTAAAAATAAAGCTAAGGAACATACTTATCTAAAGATCTTAATGTTTTGCAATGGCAAGAATGAATTGAAAATTAAGTTGGGTTGTGTTGGGGGTTTTTTAGCGTTAAAAACAGAAAGAAATTTGATCCTCCATCCATCCAGGTGTCTTGCTGTGCTTTCTCAGTTTAAATGAAAGCAAAGGAAATTCCCACTTCAGGCCACTTTTCACTTCAAGAGAAAAACAAAGGAGTTACAATCTAAGTAGAAGTGGGGACCAAACGTGTAGGACTTGTTAACCAGGTTGCAAATGATAGAAACAGGAGTTTTTATCTGTGGGACAAGCAGAGTACAGACAACTACAACCCCGACCTGTCACTCCTTGGGAAATGCCTCATTGCTGACCTAGTGAGTCCTTAGTGACTTACCATCTAGTCTTTAATAGTGTGTTTTAACAATGTTCAGCAGATTTAACTGAGTAACGCTTGCTTCTTCTTTTCATGTCCTTTTCAGTAGAAAACTGGATTTTAGCTGCACGAGTTGAGATACAAGGACCCATACCTTTCTTTCAGTGCAGTCATAAAACATGATTAGGTTTAATGAGAAACAGTGCAAATTCAAAGATGATGTAGATGTCAAGATCTTCTACATTGCTTATAAATCAGCAGACGAATCCTGGATTTTCTTTGGATTGTTTTCTTTAATATTTTTCTGTGGTGCTGATCTGCTTTACCGTTTCACCTCGGGCTGAGTTCATGTAGTGGGAGAAGCATCCAACATGTAAAACTGTTCTGGTTAAAGACAGTCTATAACCTCACAATAGCCTTATCGGTACGTCCCCTTGTCTTTCATTTAAGGATGAGCTTTTGATGAAGCTGTGTTGGTTACTGCACATAATCAATTGTTTCTCATCTAGGGACATATTTTTCATTAGACAGGAGGTGGAGGCCACACAAAAAAATATTGCTGATCAGATGAATGAAGTACAAACCTACCTCATCACAAAGATAACATCTAAAAATGCTTCAGGTTTATTTATGGCTAACAAAAAATATGACTAGGCTTCAAGAAATGACAAAGATAAGCATACATAAAAGACATTTTTATTCTAAGTGTAAACTATCATTAAATGTATTTAGATTTACACCCTATAATTATTATGATTGTAGCAATTAATCAATCAACTGATTAACATGTAGGGTCAGCAGGACACAGTGATCTTATCTTGAAGCTTGAATTAATTAATTATTCCTTACTCTACATTATTATTTTCTACTTGTGTATGTTTTCTCAGTGTCCCTATTGACAAAATATATCTTCTTTTTTTTTTTTTTTTTTTTTATTGTATTTAGTGAGTCAAGCACAGCAAGTTACTGACATACATTTACTAATTTGCTATAAGAATTTCAAATTAATTAAAAGATTTTTAAAGCATTGGATAATTTTTAACTACTTGTTATATTCTAATTAGCCAGGTTCAATTAAATTGTTTTCAACATAACAACTTAAGAGCTCTCATCTCTTCAAGTGGAGTCAAATTCAGCGGGTGTATATTGTTGCAATGATATAATTCCACGTTCATTATACCACAAGCTAGCGAAGTCTTTCCCAGCAGTTTATTTGTTTACTGTCTGTGGCAGTGTGAGGATTTTCCAGTTCCACAGGCAATCCTGCTGTCAGGAGGTCTTCCTGAAATTCAGCTACATTTTAATTTGCTTTATGGAAAAGCATTATTTCCAATATCCTCTTCATCGTGCTGAACATTTCCTCTGTCTCCTTGCAATAGGATTTGGGCCACACTGAAGACACTAACAGAACTCTTGCTGACCCTGGAGGAGACACTATCTCATCCTCTGTGGTGGCTTCCTTCACGTGTTGGTAGCTCCTTGCCATTCATCTGGCAGCCTCAGTCATGATTTAACCAAGCAAGCATGCCAAGATTAACATGCAAACATTTTTTATCCCACCATTTACATCATTCCTTCTAACACCATATTCAAGGTTATGTATGTGTGTGTGTGTACATATTATCATTTAGTCTTAGATTTTGGGGGGTTGTGTGAGTATTCTGACCATTTTCAGTGTCTGTTTTATAACAATTGGCTCCAGAATTGAACAGGACCCGTCAGTCAAAGAGAGGTGACCCTGCTTTCGTCACCACTGTGAACAGGGATGCCACTGTAAATATGTCAGATTTTACTGCCCTGCATGCCCTACTGCACCACCACTTTGTCTGATCTCCTCCTGGTTATCAGTTGCATGTTTGTTTGACATTCTTGGTTCTAAGAACTTGGGGTAGGGATTTTTTTTTTTTTTCTATCTTATGTTTCCTCATCTTTCTCTTTTGTTTCGTAGTTACTAGTCTAAAGCGAGACTTGTAAGCCCTGATGGCATTGAAGACAGACATCAGTGCTCTGTCGGATAGCATCCAATTCAGTGGCTTGTCCCAAAAATCATTCAGATAGTCTGTGCCTGTAAACCTACATCTCTGTTTCATTGTCACCTACCCATCTGCATTTTGCTTGGCCTTTGACGAATAAGAATATCCTCTTCTGTGCATCTGCCTCTCCTCACGCGCAGCCCTGTGGACCACGAGATGCGCAGCAACGCTCTGGGCGCAGTGTGCTGGGGCTGTTTTACCCACTATAGCCAGGTTGCCACCGTGGCTACAAAAACATACAGGCCTTCCCTTGTCCTGTATCAAAACAACCAGACCCAAACATGTCTCGGATGCCCTAAACCATCTTTTCTGTTCACTTTTGTTTTTTCATTACGCAGGGCTGAAACACCCCCCACTCTGTAACCCTCCTGGGTTCCCATGTCGGCTCTTCCATCACAGTAGCCCAAAAGAACATCAAGTCTAGGTTTAGAAGCAATGCCGTAACCCTCCAGACACCCCTGCAGTCAGGCAGGGGAGGGGGCAGCGGCCTCTTTTTATACCTCCCAAGAAATAGCAATTGCCTTTGGGAAAGCCTTCCCAGAGCGCTTGTCTCACCTCTTCTGTCCTGCTGGGCCCATCCACCTCCTCCTCCTCTGCCTCCTGCCATGCCCCCCATGCAAACACGCAATGTGGTTCTCTTCCCCATGTCTGCTTTTCTTCCCCATTTTTTCCAAATGTAACATCTTACCACAGTGAAATCATGTCCTGGCTGGGGCTGTTGGGCTCTCCTATTATCTATACAATCAAAAATAAAGGGGATCCTAAAAATTCAGCTGCTGGAGCTGTCAATGAGCTCTCGGAGAAGTTCATATCCCAGCCTGTTTTGTTTTGTTTTGTTTTGTTTTGTTTTAAATGCTAGTGTAGGAGATAGCAATAATAGTAGTAGGTTTGGCGGCCCTAAATAGAAAGGGTAGGAAAAGCAGTTATCATCAGGCTTTTGCTTTGAAATGTAAACTTAGCAAAGACTTCCCCGATGAAGTATACATATGGAACTACAAAATGCCACTTTTTATCCATTTGTTTTCCTGACCATAACCACGTTTTCACACTGTCAGCATTTTCATTAGAAGCTCTTTTTGTCAGAGGTTTATAACGAGAATGTAAAGATTTGCTATGGGCTAAATCTCAATCCAAGAGCAAATGTTTATACCAATTCTGAAAACAATCAGCTTGCCCATTTGTAGTTATGCATGTGTTCATCATCTGTTACTGCTTGTCCAATGCTCTGCAACTTCTGGAAGGAAAAAGAGACATCTGGAGGAAAAAAAAAAATGTTATCCTGCAGATAGCATAGTGTATGTTCTCCTGAGTTATTGAATAAGGTACTTCATAAATGCAGGCTTTTCAGTTGATACAAATATATTTTTTTTTTTTTTTTTTTGCTTAAGCTTGTCAAATTTACTGTAGAGAATATTTTAATGGATGGTTTAGACCGGTCTCTTTTTGTGCGTTACTTACATGGAAGTTGCGTTAAAAATTCAGTGGAAATTATTCACCTAATGAACTGAGCTACTTTTATGATGCCAGGCACGATGAATTCTTTGAAAATGTTTTAGCTTATCTTCTGGACCTGAGGGTTAACAGGGTTTTCCTGTCTGTCACTTCCACTGTGTATCAGTCATTAAGTCCCACAATGTTCTGAGGATGAGTTAAATGTAAGGGAGGATTTACAATCTTTATCCTTCTCTGACTCTTGGTTCAAACAAAAAGGTACAGCATTTGGGCACGTATTGTGACATAAAGATAAATTTGCACACAAAATAAAGAGTTAGGACCAGGCTTACAAAATTATTTGTGTCTGTAAGTCTTACCTGTCTTACCAACATGCTTCAATATAAAGTTTATCTGGATAAACTTCAGAAATACATAAAGATAAGCCAGGTGCTAATCCTAAAGCTGCCTCAATCTCAGCACAGAAAGCGACAGAGGTTGGTTGTAGAGCACATCAGGAAGCTTTGTAATGCTTAGTAGTTACATGCAATCGTCAGTGTTATAAATTATTTACTTTAAATAGTATAGTGATACTTTTAACTCAAACCTCTTTACCACTAGCTTATACATTGAAGCCACAGTAACTGAGGGCTTTCCTTGCTGGAAAGCAACACGTGGGTTGAGGTGTCAGTGCTACCATGTCATGTAGAAAAGGACGTGACCACCTAAGCCAAGGAGAGAGCTAGAGGCTGGGAAGGAAGCCTGGAGAGAGACGTTTACAT
>JAVJGJ010000061.1:38793789-38803789 GCA_035590215.1 Microhierax caerulescens
TAGAGAGACGTTTACATCTCCAGCAGAATCTGGGAGAGCATTTTCTTTGTGGTTCCTCTGCTGTTCAGAGCTATGTGGCCATGGGTCAGCCCAGGCTGCTGGGTGCACTCACGCTGGAGCTGCTGAACCTCTCTCAGTGCATTGCCTAGTGTCTCTGGCTATATCATTATTATTATTATTGTTGTTGTTGTTGTTGTTATTGTTACTACTACTACCACTATTACTACTATAGTACGCAGCCTTCATTACAGTTTCTCGATAGACCACAGCAACAACTGAGTCACCCCAACCTAGGTACAGGTCCATCTTTGGCCACAGCAGAGTGTCCCACCACAGTGGCTGCATCCATTTTTAAAGGGCTACAGTTAAAGCAGTTTGAAAATTGTGTATCGACCAGCCTGTAAAGCCATTAGGGAATTTATTTTTTTTTCCTTTGGCAAATAATTCATGAACAGTTATAACTCGTTGACAAATTGTTGTGCAAACAATGAGAAGAGTTTTTCAGGATGGTCATGAGCACACATCTGGTGGAAATGTTCTCAGGAATACTTCCTCAAGCTGGTATGCACAGCCCTTTTGTCTTTGGGAGATTCTGAGTGAAAAGTGCTCACCTGAATATCTGTGAACATACAGACACATCAGCAGATCATCCTTAGGGGAAAAAATATAAAATTAAAAGAAATCACAATATTCTTTCTTTTTGGGCTTTATTCACCCAGCTCTGCTTTTATCCAGGAAGCTTTAAGAACCTAATTAATTATGAGCTAATTAGCTAAGCTTTGCGAAATCATTACGAGCTTGCTAGCATTACTATAAATATTTCACAGCAAGTAAACTGAGGCACACAGATGAGCTCAGGCACCAGTGCAGGCAGTGACAGCAGCAGCCCTCTCTTTTCCATCCCCCTGCTCTACAACCTTTGCTATACTTTCCTGCTCTTTCCTATCTATCCAGTAAGGGTTAAACCAAGATTTAAAGTCTTATATGAAATCTGTGCAAATATGTGTTCTGCATAAATCTAGGCCACAAAATTAATATACTTGTATACATTTTCCCCACCTGCTATATTGCTGACGCATCAGCTTGTTGCCCAGGATGTTTTAGGGAGGAAAGGGCCATCTCTGTGTTTGGGGCACTAGTTCGAGTGGAGTTACAGGCTCCTTGGTGCACTTGGGCTTCTCCACTGAACACAGAAAGCAGCTCGAGGTGCTTGGGAACTTTTCTTCAAAAATGTAAAACTGCTGGGTTTTGGTGGGGGAAGGAGGAGTGGTAGTTTATTTTAGGTTTGTTTTTTATATATATGAGGAATTAAGTTGCATATTTACTGAATAAATACGTTTCCCTTTGTAGGCTCTTATTCTTGTCAGCTATTTTAATATATATGTATGTGTGTACATAATACTTATAAATTTTCCATTTAAAAAAAAAATATGAAACAAAGAACATTCAGATAAGGTTAAAACCATCTCAAACCTCCAACTAGTGTAGGAGTGATTGTAGGGACTGTGACCTGGGAGAGGCAGCTCTTTTCTACTTCGTGACCGTAGACTCCCTTACCCCAGCTGTGTGCCTGTAATATATTTTCCTACATCAGGAGGTAGAGGAGGTGTTCACTCGAACACAACATGCTGGAGAAATAATGTAGGAACGCTTTGTTCAGAAGCTTAGTGGCTTTAGTGTGAGCTATATCGTGTGATGGGAGGTTGTGCAGCATGTCTGGCATGTTCCCCTGGTGCACCAACCTGCCTCTTCTACAGAGGCAATCAAATTGTGTTTTCCAGGAGGTTGGTTATATATCCTTGGGAGGAATGTTGGCCTTTTTAATTCTTTAATTTGTTCACTAAACCAGATTAATTTTTTTTCCCATTGTTTGGCCATAGATGCCCAATATAGCATGCAATTTTTAATTTCCTGGAATTCCCTTTTTCAAATAATTAAAAAAAAAGAGCAGTATATTTGCCTTTTTCGTGGCTTTTATTAACACTCTGCTGGATGTTTGTGCCTAGTTAGGCCTTGGGTATTGTGGCACATCTATCTCGTGAGTTTATGGACAAAAAGCTGAGGTCTAGCTGAGATGGCTCCAAGTCATAACTTCAGAAGAATCAGTGTGGCAGCTTTAAGTCACCAAAGGACTCCTCTGCACACAGGGATTCTCCTGTGGCTTTAAGGTCATTTGTTACTTGTAAAGCCATGCAGTTCGACTTCTGGGAACAGGCAAAGATCAGAAAATCTATGTATGCGTCCTATTTCTTGATCAGTTTGTGCACTGTGAGCTATGTTCCTTGTCATAAATAATAATGCATCCACTTGCTTACAAAGTGCTGTTCATTATATACCACTTTTCTTTGTAAATACGGTTACTGTACTGGTGATGTATTTGCAAAGGGAACAGCAGGGTCAGCTGCATCACGTACAGAAATAATATGGCAAACTCACCTGACTAAATCCTTTTTTGTTATTGCTGATGGTGGTGCAATAATTAGACATAATTAGGGAACCATGTAGCAGCATGGAGGTGGAAATGAGAAGCTGTGTCAGAAGGAAAGATTGTTATGAAGAATAATTTATCAATAGAAATACAAATAATATTTCTTATTCAAGTACTATTGGGACAGGAGTTCTGGAAGTATAAGCAGAGTTAGATTTCAATAATATCAAAGTTAGATAACACAAATCAGCTTTCTTTTTCAGAATAGACTTGCTTAGGCACATAGGTAGTCTCATATTTTCTGCAACAGCCTGATCTTAAGCTCTAAAATAAGTTAACTAGAAACTGAAACACTTTAAAAAAAACCGCCATGGAAGTTACATGTATTCTGTGATTTTTATTTTTAATGTATAAAAAAAATAACACCAGCATTGTAGTAGGATAGGTAGCAGGGTTGGAATATGCTTCCTATTTTTAAGCTGTCTGTTTAGCTTTCACGTTCAGTACCTCAGAAGTTACCAAAATTACTGTGAAGTCTGCCATGCCATGGCATGACTGGGTCAGCGCCCGCATTCCAGTGCACCAGAGCCAGTAACTCGGTCTTCTCTGTCGATAGAGCAATACTGTCTTCCACCAGACAGAGACCTCAGTGCTTGTCTTCTCCACACGTTGGGCCTTCCCTCATAGGGGCAATGCATCATACATTTGTTTGACGACTTTGGGGTTTGCTGGTGACTCACGCTGACTGTATGGTGGCGCTTTTGCAGGCAGCAGGAGAATTATTTTTATCATTTTGTGTAGTAACTCCCGTGTCCAGTAAAATGCAAAAAGAATGAGATTCTTCACTTTACCCATATGGCAGATAATAGATTTATTGCTACTGAATAATATTTTTTTTTTTTCACTTTGATCATGAGACATATTTGAGGGAAAGAAAAAGACTGACAAGCAAAGAGGAAAATGAGACGAAGATGTGTGCAATGAGAATTGGGAGGATTAGGGAGAGATTTGTGTAAAAACAACCAAGAGATTTGGGGCAAATAAGTGATTTACCTACTCCAGCATTTTGAGACTTGCATGACAGCTGCATACATGAATCACAGGTGTATTTTTGCAGAGCTCTTTGCTAAGCAACACAGGCAGGTCTGAAAGAGTCCCTCTCACAGTGTCCAGCCCCATGAATTCTAGGGGCTGATTTATTACCACTTGTCACCAGGTCTTCACGATGAATGACCATATCAAACTGCATTCCCAATAGACACCACCTTGGAGAGGAGATGACTTACAAACACACACCAAAACATTTAGATGGAAACCTCCCAGCCGTACTGTCAGGCTCCAGGGAGCTGGGGTGGTCCTACAGCTCTCTGTCATTGCTGCTCTTCCCATTGATGCTAATCAGTTAATACCCACGTGAGTAGGAGATCTTTGGGTCACCAGTCCCCCTGATCGACAGGGAGTCTTTACATATATCAATAGGGAGCTTTATATGTCTATATGTACATGGGATCCACTCCTCTCTTAAATCTCCGCTGCATACATCCACAAGTTTGAGATTGGTGGATGCCATGTTGCAGAAACAGTATTTTCTCTTTGTTTTGCTCCCTCTGCCATGCCTTAATCTGCTTAGAGTAGCAGGCACTGAACTGAAATGAGAAAGATCTACATAGAGCTTGGTTGCTATTATTCCACTTGTGTGGAAATCAGCGGAGGATGTGGTTTTCCACCTTTTCATACTTTTTCCCATAGCCTGGAGCAAGGACAGCTCAGCTCTGCTTCATGTTTTCTATCCCTTTAGTTCAGTCCTATTTCCAGCTCCCCAACCTATATCCCCTTTAAAATGCAAAAAATAGCACAGGGAAGCATCACTATTTTGAACAGCCTTAAGTTCCTTTTACTTGTTTTAAAAGGAAGCACATAAGGCACAGCTGCTTTCTTACCTCTGTGCCCAACTCTAGGTATACCTCCATCCTTATCTCTTGTCATAGATTCATTTTTTCTGAAGAATAGGGAAGAAACAAGCAGTTATATACCCACTTCATCCTTCCTTGTGTCCCTTTTGTATGTCTCTTCCTCACACCAAGCGTACAGAGATGATGCCACAGAAAGAGAGGCACAGCATAACTGGGATTGCACTTCAGGCATTGTTCTAGGGAGAATAGAATGAGCATTTCCAATGAGGACACAAAACATAGTTTGCTGTGTTCAGTGCACAGTGCAGGTTAGATAACCACCCAGTGATGTGACTTTATTTTTTTTTTTTTCTTCTGTTTGTCCTTTACACTTGCAGCTTGTAATTGGGAAGGGGTGAAAAAGATACACCAAAAAGAGAGGGAGAAAGCCAGGTGCACAAGTTCACGTGCCATCTCAAAGAGGGAGGGAGCTTAAATTGCAGCCAACTGGGAAATTTAGGTGCACAAACTTAAAACTAATAGTAAACTATCCACATACAATTTTTTGGCAAAGACAAGACCCCCTCCATTTGTCCAGAGTCGTATAGTGTGTGAATGGCTTTGCACGGGAAATGATTCTGAACTTTGCAAATAGCTTTTATTATAGCTCCTCTGTGACACTGCTAGAAAACAGATTAGATCATAGCTCATTTCTCTTTTATTATTCTGACAGTGATTTCATTTGTTCAGAACTTCCATTTTGCCTTTAATACCTCATATGCGGTCACATTTTGGGAGCTTTAGGATGTGCTGGTTCTGCGTTCAGTGCTACATGTCTCTCACCTTCGCCAACTCATTACAGAGAAGCATCCTCCCTAAATAACAAATATTAACAAACATGTATGAACTTCAGATGATACAATTCCCAGTTTATTTCCTGGGCTATATCACTGCCAGGAAAGGATCAAATAAGGAGCCTGCCTCATCCCCAAAATAAGTCATGCTAGTGTGGGAAAAGTCCTTTGTTTTTTACCTATAAGGGGGGAAATATATTAAACCCAGGCCACACAAAGAATGGAGCTGAAAGTCCTCAGCTAGAACTGCAAAATTAAAAGTATCTGATAGACAAAAAAAACCCAGAAAAGCACTTCATCCAGCCATTCTCTTTTGCAATACATTACACGTCTGCCCTTTGAAGTCAACTGCATCAGAGCATTTGTACCACACTGTTTATGCACTCTCAAAATGAACGCAGTTGGCCCTGACCGAGTCCATTTTAAGACCTGTTTGGTTTTTTCAGCAATGTAAAGTCACTGTCCCATGGTTCTTTTCCTCCCACTTACATGGTGCTGCCAGAGAGTCCTGACCTGGGATTAGGTCCTTCCCACTGGTCTCCAAACATTACAGTGACCCTTTTGTACTGTCGGTCATTGGGATTGCCCGGAACAGACTTCAGCCTGCTCTAAAGTTGTGTTGGGCAACTATCCAGCAGAAAGCTGTTCATTAAAAAAGCCTAAAGGTCATTTTTGCACATATAATATCTTTCTAACCTAGTCTGTGGACAGTAGTTAATGATTTAAGCCTAAAAAACCCAGCTAAAACAGAATGCAGTATAAATAAATACCAATAGCCTGCAACAACAACAACAACAACAAAAAAAAACCTACAACATTGTGCAGGTCTAGCTAGGATCATTACAGTTAACTAATTTTTGGAAGTAGTAGCAAAGCAAAAAGGCTCTATAATTTTATTTTATACATGTTCAGCTGTGACATTATGACGCTTTATTTTTTTGTCTTATGTCTGGATCCTTTACCTACAAAAGCCAGCTGAGGGTTTGGTGGTTGGTTTTTTTTTTCTCTTTGGATTGCAAAAAGATTTATTTCTGTGACTGCAGATATTTTAAAATATATTTTAAATGTTTTCTATTATTCTCTCCTTCTGCTCTCCACACATGTTAAAATCCGTTCATAAGCAAGGGTCTGCGAAAGGAGCTGGAAACGGCAATGTCCTTTTTCGGGGGCTTGTTTTCTTTGTGAGCCTGCAAGTACATTGCATTTGTGTGTGTGTGTGTGTGTGTGTGTGTGTGTGTGTGTGTACGTGCACAGGCTTAGTCCTCAGGTGGAACTGTGGTTCCTGTGCTTTCGTTCTCGAAGCTGTTATTCTGGAAGGGAATGGAGGCAGCTGTGTTTACAGCTCAAGTCTTGGCATACATTTACCAGAATCTATTATTCATATCGTTCAGTATCAGGGAGAGATCTCAGGCCACCTGTCTATCTGACAAATTCACCCTTTTGTGAGCTTTCTGTTCATAGCAAATTATGTTCACATTGATGAATTGAGTTTTTATGAGCATTGCTAACTAACATTCTCACAGAAGGCCAGGGGCAATAGACTGCAAGTGTTTCTGGTCCACAAGTAAATGTTAAAAAGAAAAAACTGCCAGTATTTAAAGACAATTTGCCATGGAGGGATAGTTAAAATATTTGGCAAAGCCTTGATATTTATAAATTCAAGAATGTCTATAAATTATTACAAATAGTATGTTTATAACAAATTTTAAAAAATAATAATTCTGTACTGCCCCCTGTGATTGTGGAGGGCTCTTTAGTATTCTGTGAATTAACAGGTAGCCAGTGGCCAAAGCTTTTAACAAACCCTTACCCAGGCTTAACACCAGGTAGGAACCATTTAGCTTTGCAAGGGGGATCGTCCCCTGAAAATCATGGGGTAAAATCAGTGCGACAAAGCTAAGTAAACACAAAACAATGATTTACCTGCTCGTTTCAGCATGGCACCGGTTCATATCCAAGATGAGCCACCAGCCATGGGAGCAGCTGTACCCTGTAGATTGAAAGATCTGTAGTTATAGATCAAAATATTTCCGTAACAAGAGGGGGGGGTTGTCCAGATGTGCTAAGACAACATTCCTGATGCACACCTAAATTTCTCATGCCCCTTACCTGATGGAAGACAGTGCCAGGGACTGACAACACCCCACCTCTGAGAGCAAAAGCTAGTGAGCTAGATTGCAGGCCTGCAGAAATAATCTCTAAATAAATAAACAAACATTCACCCACGTCAGGTAAATATATTTACTAAAAGACGATGCATCTTGTGCCATTTAATATGCCTTAGAGCACCTGAGGCACTGCATAGTGTCCCAGAAGCTCCTCATGTCTTGGCATGGTTGGAGGATAAGGTGGATACGAGAGGGTAACTCTCCGATGTGGTTAGCTGCCAGCATCTAAGTGACTGAATCCCACCACAACTGCCATAAGGATGCTCTTAGGAGCCCGTAAAAAGGGGACGGCAATAAATAACACGTCAGTGAGAGGCCTGCCACTAATAGCCATACCGCGAGAGTGAATCTCCAAAGGGGAAAAATAAAACAAAAATGAAAAAGAAAAAAAAAAAAAACAACTTTTCAAAGGGAAAAAGAATTTTGAGGGGAAAACGATGCTTAAGAGTCCCTCCTTAAGACACAGAGGTAAGAACCAGGTTGGACTGCAGAAGCCACCTGGCTGCAAGCCGTGGCCCACCTTCCCCTCATCCCGCTGGGATGCAGTGCGGCATCCCTTCGCACCCGCGGCGGCGCTGCCTCTCGCCCGCCCCGCTCCTCTAGCTGCAAGCGTGGCAGCCCTGCCTGTTGTTTTGATAGGTGTGAATGGAGCGGCTGCCCCTCGCGAGCTATATCTGCCGTTTCCAAATCTGTACCGCCGGAGAAACAGGTTGCGCAGCGTGGCCTGCTGATCTGCGCCTGCCTGGCCAGTAGCTTGGACATAAGGAGCACTGCTGTTACCGTCTTCCAAAGTTTCGAGTCGAGGCAGAGGGTGATAAATGCGGTGGGTTGCTTTCAGTGTTATCAGTCAAACCGCCAGTTTGGGAGACCTTTCCGTTAGGAGCCTTTGGATTGTAATTTCGCATGTGCCAATCAGGTTGTCAGGCGCTTTGGTAGGCCACCATTTTGTCAACTGGAAGTGCGCCCTGAGTTTAAGTATAGCTGAAAGCCTGCTCGAGCAGGCCCGTCCTTAATGGGAGAACATTGTTCTGCTTTTCCTGTGTTAACCCATGCATGCACTAGGTATCTTCAGCGGTGTCAAACAAATCTGTAGAAGTGGTGATTAGTTGCCCAAAGAGCATAATATATGCATTATTAATTATAGAAGGTAAGTTTGGCTAATTGTCATTTCTATACAGTAGCACTGCATGACGATACATTTTAACAATCTATAAATAATTGATAATTTTTTTTCTTTCATCTTCCTTCCTAGTTTGCATAAAACTAATGACTTGGTAAATGTTACTCACTTCAAAATATTCCACTGCTCCTATGAAAATTAAACTAACACTGTAACCTTAGCAAATAAAGAGATTTTTCTTCTTATTATAGGTTAATAATAATAATAATAATAACAACAATAATAGAATATAACACTTCCTTATATCAAAAATTGGAGTCTGTGAAATCCAAATGAAAATCATGTGAATATTAAAAAAAAAAAAAAGTGATTAATAAAGGGACTACTAAAATAAATAAATTTGACTTTTAAAGGAGCCAAAAAAATTCAGGAAAGTTGCGATTTGACTTTATTCTTTAAGTCTTTAGGATGGTCAGAAGCGGTATTTTTTAAGCTTTAAACAGGATAAGACTATGACACACACACAAAAAAGATAGATCAAGGAAGCCTTCAGTGTGAAGTGCTTGTATTTTCAATACTTATCAAATAACTGCATGCATAATCCCATAAATCAGGTTAGCTGAAGACTCAAAATTCTTCTTAAATGAGGTGTTTGGGTATAGTTTCTGGCTGCTTTGTTAATATGATTACAGTACCTTGCTGGTTCCTTGAAATGAAGGATTTGTCGCAGCAAAAGTACAGTCTTTTTCTGAGTTCTCTGTTATTTCTACAAATCCACAATCTGTCAGGCTACAACGTTATTGCACTGAGGCTTACTCTCTGATTTTCAGTGCAACTGAATACGTTCCCAGAGTTATTGATGACACTGTAATTTCACATTTATTTGGTGTGGACTACGTTGTGTAAAAAAAAAAAAAACAACCAACAAAAACCCACAAAAGCAAAAACCAAAAAAACCCCAAACCTCACAAACTAAGTATTGGCTACAATATCAATATGTTGTCATTTAAACCTACATACATACTTACATATGCTTCATTATAATAATAATAAAAAAACCCCAAGGTTGTAAGGACTGCCTCTGTGACCTTTTTTCTCATTTTAACCCTACTGATATGTCACCCATGGCAACCTTAAACCGATTTTAATAGAGTCTATCCTATTATTCATTTAAATTGAGGTGCAAGAGCACTTAGACCAGAGAAATTTGCATTCAGCAAATGGGGATTTGATGAGCAAAAATGATAAGATATATGTTGTATAACATGCCCTATTTTGCCAGCAAATAAACAGCTCTTGAAATTGATAAACTTCAGAATATTTTATCTTCAAATGTTTATACATAAATGATTAAAATGCATTAGCAATTCTGCTTTTGAAAAAAAACATATTGGGAAAACAACACAGTTGTGTTGCTTAAATTTGTAATTAACAAATTTATTACTAATTCTGTTCAGTTCTTTAATATGCTGCATTCCTGAAGAAGAACATTAATACACAATGGCAGAAAGAAGCTAATTTTAAGACTTTGGAGAAAT
>JAVJGJ010000061.1:38806289-38821488 GCA_035590215.1 Microhierax caerulescens
CTTCCCTCTTTTGCTGGAGGTTAATAAACTAAAGGTTAGGCAGAGCAGAGCAAAAATACAGAATGAATATGCAAAAAATTATTTCCAGCATGTTTTAAAAGTCTCCTTTTAACCATATAAATTTACAGCTGAACCACCTAAAATGCATTTCCAGGTTGCGTTCTTTCCTGGCACACCGACAAGGGGCCCGATCCCACCCCTCGATGGCAGTGCCAAGGGCACCGCTCACAGGGAGCGGAGTCAGAGTGCGTGTGAGATCGCCGGGGGGAATTTTCCCTGGGGAAAAGAGACAACAGCTGAATAAATGTGACAGGATAAAACCCCGACTTTTACAATTGTTCTGGGATGGTTCCTATCAGCATCCTAATTTTCACATAGGGTGAAATCTGAGAAATGCTTTTCTACCTCATCCCCGTGCATCCTTCCACCCTGCTACAGGTTTTCTCTGTTCCAACTCGCTGTCCACCCCCAGGTTGTCAACCGACAGGCAGCGTGGAGATCATGGGTGAGAACCAGAGGGGTGCCAATGGGAGCCCATCCTCAGCACTGGCGGTGGGGGCAAGAGGAGGCTGTGAAGGAGAGACAAGCGGGGATTTCAGGAGCTGTCAGTGCTGTTTTATCATGCTTCCACCGCTTCACACAACAAAAATAAGTAGTGATGGGCCACTGCTGTGGTAGGGCAGAACACTGCTGCTAAAACAGCCCTTTGGCCAAAAAAAAACCCAACACAAAAACAGTTGGGGAAAATACCTATATAAGAGAATAAAGAGGATTCCTGATTTCAAGGGCATATACAATCACACCCCAATAGGTTCAAGAAATTAAATTAAATTAGAAATAGTGACCTTCTGGATGCAGCTTCTGTATCTGAAGACAATTTTTGAAAGTGTGAGCAACTATTTGTCTGCTTCTGGAAAGGAGTGCAGGTCAAGCATCGTAGCGTCGTCTCTCTGCTGGCTTTAACTGCTGTTGGGGAGGTGCGTTACGGCCTCGAGTTGTGCATTTGCAGAGAAAATATCACACTGTCCAGATGCTCAAGTCTGCTCTTTCTGTGCAGAAAACCCCGCACAAAGCTGTAGCAGTGTACGAAATACCAGGAAAGAGCTCAGCATATTTTTCTGATGCTTGGTAGAAGTTAGCAGTGAAGTACAATCATTTCAGTCGGGACCAGACTATCCATTAGCTATCAAAGTCCTAAGTCTAATTAACCCCCCAAATTGACTGACAAAAGATCATTCCTTTTTTATGCTGCCTAACTGGTTGTATGTACGCTGGGCATGCAGTACCTAAGTCAGATGCTGCTTTGTTATAATTAGGGCAGCAAATTTTGTTTTCTGTTTGGTACTTGCTGTTACATATTGCATGTAATGTATGGCACTGTTAAGGGAAAAAAATTGGAGTCAAAGTGCCTGGAAAGTTAGGTCTGCTCTGTAGCACTGTGAGATTGTTGACATCTGCCGAGGTTGGAGAGCTCAGTAAGCAGGAAATGGGGTGTCACTCTGAGTGGTAGTTTACCATTATCCTGGCATCCTAATGAAGTGTCTGCAGTGCACAGAGCTTCTGGATGGCATCTTAACGCACGGCTAAGCAAAAGCACTTCTCTCCTTGTCACTGTCATCCATCTGCCTGCACCCTACTGTAGCCAATGGGATGGAACCATGCTACAATGTGCTATAAGCCATTTAGAGTTGCACATTGCATAATCAGTCCCATCAAATATGTAAAAAATGACTATTATTGGTTATTTCCCTCAAACTCTGGCACCTGGAGTTTGATACATTAAAGTTTAACTTTTCTAAGTGCTGCTTTTTCCTATTAATTCCACATATATTTTTGTTAAATGGGACCGAGTTGTGAACTCATTGTCTTGGTCTTGCTAATGGATCACAAAAGTTGTATGAATATTCATTACAAACGCCACTTTATATCACATAGGATGATCTATCAATTGCCCATATAGAGAGGTTTCACACAATTCTCATTTTCTTTTGCAACATCTATTTCTGAGGCATGAATAAAAAGTAAAATCAATTCAGATCACAAATTGGTTATTTTCCTTATAGCAAACATTAGTTAGTTTGAACACTTCTTATAGATTTTTTCTGAAAACAAGAAAATATTTTACAATGTATCTGCATGAGACGATTGCCATAGTGTACTGCAAGTGATTAAAACTGGGACTTTCATGCTGTATACAGTAACATTAAAATATCCTGACATTAAAAGTGACACAATTTATCTATGTATTTGTACATAAAAATCTGTGTATTTCAGTCAGCATGACTTCCAGAATATGAAGACTTACCAAATGAAAGCAGAGTTTTGGGCAGTTGACATCTCTGGGAAAAAAAAAAAAATTAAAAAAAATCAAGCCAACAGAGCACTCTCTTTTAAGCAAGTTTTCATTCCCTGATAACACCAAAGCTATCAAGGACTGGGGTTAAGCATTGTGTGACACGGCAAGCTTCTAAAATGGGCAAGAGCAAGATGAATTGGCTAAGTCGGGTGTTTATTTATACAAACAAGAGGGCAGAACATAATTTAGTTGCATCAGGAATTTTTCACAGACATTAAAACTATAGCAAACATAACAGCGGGGATGCTTGCACAGCAGCACAGTGGGGAAGCTCACAGAGCGTCTGCCCACACTACGGCTGGCTGTAGCCAGCGCCATAAGTCTCACAATTTCATTAGCACTCGAAAATCCACCTCCACCACTCAGCTCCGATTAAAACAAAAAAAATAAATAAAATGAAATAAATGAAATAAATGAAATAAACAATAAAAAAAAAGCCCCAGTAAGACCTGTCTTTCTCTCGGCAGCTGAATCAGTCACAAATTGTTGGAAAAACTCTTGGCAGACAGATTTTGCTGTAGCAACAGTGTGTGACGTTTTATACCACAGCAGAAATCTAATTCAAAAAGAAACAAAACAAGGTGAGAAGAGCTGTGTAAGAAAATCAGAGAAAACCATGCCTAAAAAACAACAACAAAACACAGATTAGGTGGCAGATCAATAGTTTGATATTTTATGCAGAACCATAAATCACTGTTTTTTTCCAGCAGTTCAGCTGTGAGGCTCGAGAGCATAAAAAGAAACCGTGGCTCGTGATAAAATTAGGCATTAACATGAGCCATAAATGCCATTTAACATTAAACATGCACAAGGCACCGAAATGCCTGGTAAAGGGAAATGGGCGCTATAGTAAAACTATACAAAGTCAGTCGGACATGAATAATGCAGCAGGTCTGAGGAGGGTCACAGGTCAGACTCCAGTACCTTACAAAATAATGAATGCATGTCAGGTTAGAGACATACATCCCTTCCTAGCAAACGTGAGTTATTGGAGATAAACCCAGGACTTCCTGTTCTGAAACAAAGTGGCTTGTTGTAAACATCTACGTCCATTTAAAATTAATGATTAAAAGAAAGATTCAGTGGGATTTGCTTAAGTATTCTTTATGGACAAGAATGCTAAAGGTTACTTTCTTCATTCATTTTTACCCAGCCACTGTTAATGTTACAGACACATCATGTTTTCCTCTGTGTTCAAATGTTTATCCAAAGCTCATTTACAAGAGAGCTTATATAATATTAAGTAGGGGTTTTTTTCAATGCATTCTTCATTTAAATATAAACAAGAGAGCACCTCCACAGTTTTGCTCCATTAAAGGGAGCCAGCCCTATTTTTAAAGGCATAACCCAAATTCTATATATATGTTCTATGAAAATATTCCATGGAAAACTATCTGCAATTTGCTTCAGAGTATCCTGCTGAAATTATCACCTACATCTTCCGTATTTATTTTTTTTTTAAAAAAAAGCAAAAGCGATTAACCATCCTTTCAGTCTTTATTTGATATATGTGATTATGACTACTCTTTTCCTTCAGAAATCTTCACAGGGAAAGGAGAGTTTACCTTTACAAAATGGGAATCTTTTCCCCAGATTTTCACTAATACTTGCAAGGAAAAGAGTATAATGAAAAATAATACTGTTTCATTTTTTCAAAACAGGCCTGCTTCATTATCTAGGCTTAGCTGGAGAATTTAACAGCTGTTCAGAGTGATTTCCTTCCTTTGCACCCTGTTCAGAATACAGTGCAAGGACCAGGGGTACCTTCTCCACAGCTATTTGTACAAACCCATGTTTAAGGATTTCCTCCCTCTGAGCGTGGTAAAAAGAAAAAAACTCCAAAAAAAATATTAGAAATCTTTCTACTTACTGAAAGGGGAAATTTCTAGGAAAGTGGAACTCAAGGCTTTACAGAAATAAAGCAAATACATAGGTATTGCAAATGAAACATAAGATCTTGCATCTGATCTGTTAAATATTCCATCAACAAGGTCAAGAGTAAAGACAAGCCCAGCCACAAAAACTGAGGCGAGAGTAAGCTTTAATAAAAAAAATGAACAGTTTATCCTCTTCAGCTTCTCAAGTGGAAAAACAAATTCTTTTATACTAGAGAAAAATCAAGCGTGTATATAGCATTTAAAAAAAACACCGATATCAACCATTTTAATGAAAGAGTACCCAATATTTTCATGGAACTATAAAAGGGAGCGAGACTAAGTGTTATGGCAAAAAGCCTGGGCTCAGCAGCTTTGTGTGGGAAATGGTGAAATGTGACTGTGATTTATAATGAGAAAAGGTATCTACAACATACAATTTTCTACCTAGCTGCAAATAATAATTCATAGTGATGTCCCTTCCAGATAAAATACCTTTGCAATGTAGGACTCATGTGGTAAAATGATCATGATAAATGTCAGACCAGTGCAGGTAACGGCTTTACAAACCATTAAGATTAGCTGGCTCTTTTTTTTTGATGATAACAGTAACCATGCTGTGACTCTATGTGGTAATAATATCTCAGTACTGATAAATGCCAGAGCCAGGCAGAGGTGTTTATCATTCCCAGTTCAGAAATGCTGACTAAAGTTACCACATGTTGCCTGTTTTTTCTTCTTTTACAATAGGCTAACAATTAACAAACAGACCGATTCACAGAATAATTTTATGCACAATTTCTACGTTCTTTGTGCTTTAGTGCCTGCCCAAATATCTCCTCTCCTGCACACCAGTACTGATGACTTCGGTACAGCAAGCTCTAAAAAAAAGCTTTCTACCCTCGCCATTCTCTCAATAAATAATTTATTCGTAAATTAATAGCACACTTTTTAGTTTGTTTCTTTTCCAAATACACCTGATAAGGAAGTTTAGCCTCTGTAAGGCTGTTTCTGTGGGGAAAGTGGTTACCAAGCTGATTATCCGTGTTAATCAACACAGAGCAGAGACACTTCCTTCAAGAGAGCACGATAAAGCTTTACTGTATGGCATTTCCTTGCAAATATTCTCCAACGGACAAACAGTGAGTCTTTCCTCCCACTGAGTCTTTCCCTACCTCACTGTTTCAGTTGCACAGAAGCCCATTGAATTCTCAGGAGAAAACAGAATTGGGAAATAAACTAGTTGAGAAGCTTTTTTCAAGAAGTTGCAGCACAGCCAGGACAGCCTCAATCTAAACGTAACTGATCTAGTAAGGTCACAGCAAGTCTTAGTGTGCCCAAAGTGGGGCAGGGGGCTGGGGAAGGGGCTGGAGGGAGGTTGACCTGGAAAGCAGGGGGCTCAAAGGGCCATCTTATTGTTCTCTACAACTGCTTGAACAGGAGGCTGTAGCGAGGGGGGGTCAGTCTCTTCTCCAAGTAACAAGCGACAGGACAAGAGGGAACAGCCTCAAGTTGCACCAGGGGAGGTTTAAGTTGGAGACTGGGAAAAATTTCTTCGCTGAAAGAGTTGTCAAGCCCTGGAACAGGCTGCCTGGGGAAGTGGTGGAATCGCCATTCCTGGAGGTATTTAAAAGACATGTAGCTGTGGTGCTTGGGGACATAGTTTAGGGTTGGACTTGGCAGTGTTGGGTTAATGGTTGGACTCAATAATCCTAAAGGTCTTTCCCCACCCAAGCAGTCCTGTGCTCCTGTGTATGCACACCAAGCAGCACAAATAAAAAGACCACAGGATTTGTACTTCCTAAAGTCAATTCACTTCTGTAAATTTTGTATCATTTTCATTTGTAGCTTCAGACAGATTATCCATAGAGCAAAAATGAACAGTACTAATGGCTTGTAGCAGAAAACACCAAGGGATGTCTGGGTTGCAAGACTGGGGGAGTTTGTGCTACTCAGAAGTCAAATTAGAACAAGAGTAAGATACACAGAAAGTATGTTCTTCATTTCTGTTTAACTTCATTACCACTGTTGTCAATTGCATGACTTCCTATAGGATAAATCCATATAAAAGTTTGGCATTTTTTACTGGAAAACAATACCTATGCATTGACTACACTGAGCTCGTCTTTCATATAAATAGATGCTCACATAATAAACAGTATAGGTCTGTACATCCATATCTGTGTGTATGAAGTATTAATCTCAACAGGAATTAGGAATACATGCTGAGGAAGGAATATTAGCTAGCAATTTTAATTTTAAAATTCAGCTCAGTCACAGGAAATTTTTGGTTGAAACTTTTTTTGGACAAAATCTTTGAATCAAGACACTAACCACCATGTATGCTTATGCAGCACCAACTGCAACTGGGATTCAGTCCTGATTGAGATCTCTGGGTGACAGGGTAATATGAATATTAAAAAGGAGCATATACAAAGAATGATAGGTGATAATTAAATTGTAGATTATAAGATCAGAAAAGTATTCTCAAGTTATCTAGGGCATGTAACGTGCAAGATGTTTTCCCTACTTCAGACCTACTGGCACCTTATCTAATCTGTTCCTAAATGAAAGCACAATTGCACATGACTTTGCCTTAATTGCAACATCTTACACAAATCGATGAAAATATCAGTCAAACCTTTCCTAAGAAACTATGAATCATGCTAAAACAGGAAGGTATATCTTAACAAAAAGGATAGCAAAGTTCTTATCACCTCAAAAGACAGATTAAAGCCCTTAGTACTGCATTTTTTTATTACTAATCATAAGTTTGAACTACGAGTATTTTCTTGCAGAAATTGCAGTTTTGAGATGCTGCAGGTATTAGAAAATAGCTACTGTGAAGTAGTTTCTCGAAATAACTGATCACCAGAAAGCATGACTAAAAAGAACGGCAAATCATTTTACATTTCCAAACATAGTGGGATGTAACATTACAAATACAGATCCATAAATATAACTATTTAATTATGATGACAAAAAAAAGGGACAAAAAGGACTACCTGGGAAATGCATCCATCACAGAAGCTTCATCATTGAACAAATGTAATTCCAAAGTGGGAGTCCATTTAAGACGTGGGTCCCTTACTACCAGGAGATACTTTAGCTTAGGATGATGGTCTAAAAGTCTAATAAAAGAAATGAAAATCATAGGAATATAATTGTGTGAACCAGGAAATGCTTACTGAAGATTAAGAGAGAATTTTAAATCCTTGTAAATTACACTTGCTCTCTATTAAGGTAACAGAAGGTATGATATATTCTGGTTTTAACCATATATTAATGATGGCTTTTCTTGTTAAGGCACCAGATACAGTACTGGGCAAAGGGATGTTCTAACATGGCACTCCAGTGGTTATTTCTATCTTTTTTCACCCCCTTAGGAATCCAGGACAACGCCACTCGCATCAAATCCATAAGGAGCCTGGTAGAAAAGCTCCCTAGACCAAACTATGACACGATGAAAATCCTTTTTGAACATCTAAAGAAGTAAGTAGAACTGTGGTACTAACAGATCAATACTTTTTAAAGGACTCGGTGTGTGGTGTCCTAATCCTATTGGAAATGTCATCCAAAATACCAAAGATAATTATGTTCCTTGGCAAAACTAAGCATGATTTATGATGTCTATGTATACACTATCCTGGCTCAAGAAATCAGTATGTCTAAGCAAAAGCCAAAAGTTTTTCTCTACTAGAAAGCAAAACAATTCTGTTTCCTTTGATGCTCTCAAACACATCAGGGTTACTATGCTACAGGTATATTTCTCCAACAACAGACACTTGGACCACCACGTTTTCACTGCTGAGATCCCTGCTTTTCAATCTTCTTTACTGATCTTGTGATACGCCGAGGCACATAACGGTAGAAATAACCTCACCCAAGAAAATATGTTAGGAGCTCTCATACCGCACAAGGAAGCTTGTGACAACACAGAACATCTAAGAAATGCTGAGGAGTGATTTTGAAGTGCATCCTTGCTCTCCTAACATTGCTGAGATACCATAGAGGCAGAAAAATGACACTGTGAGCCCCGACCTTATCATTTCTCTGTGGTTTTGGCACTCATTGAGTTCTGTTTGCAAGAGATGGCAGCCCAAAAAGGCAGCCCAGGACATCATTTGCACCTTGGGTTTTCTTCTCATGTTCCATGACATTGACAGTACAAATGCACGTAGACCATGTGCTCAGAACCAAGTTGCAGCTGTTTGACAAGAAGTGGCAGACCTCAGGACAGGGGCACAGGAAGGGCAGGGTCCTGTTCCTTCATCCCTGTCCTGCTGCTGGGACCAACCAGTGCCATTTTGCACAGTCACTTTTCAGCCAGACTACCCTTAAAACTGAGCGGACTAAGCCAGATCTAGGGCCCCACGGAGGCCCTGTGCACAGAGGAGTATTTCATCCTAGGAATGATAGAATGACCCCAGTGAGTGAGTAATAAAGACTCCGCATAAAAGACTACTCTGAGCTTATAATGAATGATGCCTTTATACTGATAATTTCTGCTGCGTTCTCCTGGCCTGTATGCGTAAGAGATGAAGATCCTTTATCTTGTTTTGCAGCTTCCAGCTGAAACTGCAAAATGAAATCCATATAGTTGTGGGAATGTCCCCATTTCATTAAGCACGGAACGATTTTAAACAGTCCATAAAATGACTGAGTTTGGCCTTGCAGAAAAAGAGTTTTCTGTGTATTCATCTGATGTGCTATGTGCACTCGTTCTCTCCTTCAGCAGGTTATCTAGAGAAGGATGATAATTTATTACTGTCAATGGAAGAATAATAAGGGAAATTATTTCCCAGGAAGAACCTGAGTGCAAGAAGTGGGTACGTGCTGTCAGCACAGATATGCCATATACAAAACTTACTGCACCATATGCGGCATTGATCCTAACTTGAAAAAAGTTTTGCTACCATGTCTTAGGGGAGAGATATCAGGTATACACAATAAGTCTTTGATCTCATAGTTAAATCACTTGATTGAGACTCAGGAGACGTGGGTTCAGTTCTTGGCTTTGACTGGATGTTCTAGGTGACCTTGGGTAAATCACTTAATCTCTCTGTGCCTTGGTTCCTTGTTTACAAAATGATGATAATACTTCCTTTGTCTGCCTTGGCTTTTTAGAACATAATCTGTTTGGGACAGGAATTGTTTCCTGCTGTGTACGTGTAGAATAACTGGCAAAACTGGACGAAGACTGGTGGGTTGTTGGAGAAAAGAAAATAAAAGGGAAAAAACCCCACGCTAAAATACAGACAATAAAATGCCAATACTTTGTAAAGCATAGGTACACAATACTGGGCTGGAGGACAACTCTATAGATACAGTACCACCTACATAAGCTCATGCTCTTACCTGGGTATCCCTGCAGAAGGCTTGGTGAAGCTATGCTGGCGCAATGTAGTGGCACGGAGGGATGGGAGGCAGGAAGATGTGATATTTGAGCCATTTGGGGATCTGAGCATTATGGGAGCAATCGTCTGAGCGTCTCTGAAGAAGGTCAGCCTTCTCAGCCACACAAGCCCATCCTCAGGGAAGGACAGGGGCATTCTGTAAGTTTTGCTCCATTGATACAGAAGCAGCAGTAGACTAGATACTGAAAACACAAAAAAAGAAACAGATAAAAACTGGTACGTTCTCCTGAACTTGTCAACGCAAAAGGCAGCGGCCAGGCCGAATGGCCTCATGGCTCCATAGATGAGACTAAGGAAGCATACATACGTTTTTAGTGATGACACTGTGTTTATATTAAGTAAAAACAGGCAATGTGTGTTTGTTTAAATCAACCTAGGAAATAAGACTGGTTTGCAGAGGTTACAAAACACAGAATTATATCACTTTTAGAGATACTTTTCAGAAGAGGGGTGCCAATGTGCATGATGTGCCAGCCTCACTACTGACTTGCACATTGCAGCGTCCTCTTCAACCACAATGTTTTCTCAGTGTAAATCACAGCAGCTTCAAAAGTTTCCAATTAGTTGAAAAAAATAAATAAGAAAACTGGTTTGATTTGAGGTATATTACTGCAATTTCTGTATTTGCTGGAGGAGATGGCTGTTCTTGCCCAATGTTGAACGGGGCTTCAAGGGGTTTCTAGTGGGGAGAAGCTGAAAGACCCCAGTTATGCTGTTTCTGTGTCATTCCCCTTTCTCCTACACCTTTTTTTCCTCTCTGTCAGACAAATAGAACAGGAACAAGGCTATGCAGACCTGGGCCATGGGACTGTGTAAGCCTGTGACTCTGTACAGCACGTGAGAGCATACATCTCACTGACATGGAGGAGCTCAGCACGAGAATCCAACCTTTGCCCAGCAGGCTGTGCTTATCCTAAATCACTGACAGCAGCGAGGCCGCACGATGGTTTTGTTCTGCAGTGATCCAGTCTGCAAGAGTAGGTCCAGATCAAGCAAAAATAACAACGTGAAACACACTGCAGAAGGCTCCTCCTTTAGAAACCCAGACGAAGCAGCTGATGAGAGAGTCTGCGAGAAAGGCCTGGCAGCAGGGATTAACACCAGTGCCATATATCTTTCTTAAACCAAGACCTCTGAAGTTGCAAGAAGTCACAGTACATCATGTGAAGCCCACGGGAGGGGGATTAAAAGCAAAGCTTGAGGTTGCAGTACCTGTTCTTTTAAGGGTTTTTTGCATTTGATGTGGAAAAAACCAACCCAGCGATGTCCCCTGTTCATCTTTGCATGAAATTTATTCTACTCATAACACAAAATATGGGGCTGAACAGACATATCACATCGCTCTTGTCAGTCTAATTCCATAATTTTTTTTTTTTTTACTAGGACTCATACTGACAATAATTGAGCACAACTACTATTAGGTTATTCATACTTCTTCCTGAAGATGAGCAGATCAAACTATTATATTCTACACATAGAAGAAACAAAAACCCCAACCTGAGCAGGTATTTTCCCAAATAAAGGGCTACAGAAAACCACCTGTTCTACTTGAACGTGTTTAGAGAATAGTTGCTTGGTACATATATCACATATACTGCTGTCCCGCACATTTGTGAAAACAGCGTCCCAGTTCCCCAGGACTCCACTCTTTTCTGTTGCTTATCCACAAGCAAATTTTACTGCCAAACCAAGTGAACTAATCGTGGGTACAAGATAAAACCGATATACCTTTATGGTCCTGTTTTGCAGGCATACGCAGGACATCAAATGATGCAGAAACCTCACGTTGGCTCTCTGCACAACCGATGCTTATCTGATAAATCATTATTTGTACCCAGTAATTTACTCGCAGAACTATAATTCAAGTGAGGCAGAAGGAGCATTTCAGCCTTTAAGGATCCCACAGTATTTTATGATCAGTACCTAACCTGCTTTCACAGCAGCATCTACAGGCAGCTCTTACACACCCGTCAGGAAACTGAGGCACAAGGATTTTAAATGACTTAAAGACTCGGCATGAACCAGGAATACAATCTAAAAAGTGGATGGTTTCTTTTGTTTGCATAAAAGCTTCTCCAGTGACCACAAAAGACTCTTTCCTCCCTAAATGCAAAATGCAGCAGGGGAGAGGAGCACCCCGGCTGGCTCCTCTGCTCCACGCTCCGAGCTGGCGAGGGCGGACGCAGCTCTGCTCCAGAAGCCGTGTGCCTGCATTATACAGCGCTGTGCCTGAGCTAATAAGCTGTGCTTATTAATGTTAAATTAATGAATCTCAGCCTGCTCTGCTTATTAGGTAGAGCTCCGTGCCACTGCAAGGCAGCTCTGCAACTCCCAGACCCGAGCTGTCTCACATCTGACCAGGCTGGAGCGCAGGGCAGCCAAGCTCCAGCCTGCCGTTACCCATCCATGCAGACACCCCTGCGAAGGGATGTATTGCAGACAAAACCCCTCTCCTTGCTGCTTATTTTCTTGCACAAAGGCAGGATAACGCGTGTTATTTACAAAAGTATAAAACGGATGTTGAAATAATTAAACGGGAAGACAGGGGCCAGCCTGACGCTACCATCCCTCTCCCTTACGTGGGAAGCACTGAACCCAGATGCCCAACTGTGGAAGATATTCTTCCAGCAGCAGCATCTGCCTCCTTGGCAGGCACTTCAGGCAAGTTGTCTGGGGAGCTCTGCAGTTGCCTCTTGGTTTATCACGTGGATCTGTTACTGTGGCCTATCTGGCTGCCTTGTCCGGGCAGAAGCCAATTCCTTTTGATTCACCTTTGAATCCAAGAATGTCCATTTATTGTGCTCCATCTTTCCTGTACTGTATATAGCACAGCACGACATTTTCAGATGCCATCCAGGCTTTCTGCCCTTTCAGAGAGAGAATGATGATTTTCTTTCCGATTGCCTTCCCCCCTGCCCAAATTCTTCCTTCTTACTAGTATTATTTGCAACAATTTCAGTGGAAATAAGCTCCCTGTCAAGAGCGGAACTTTCCCTCTAAGATGAACCCACTAATATTAATATATTAAATAACAAAAGTCATAGGTGCTCATGCTTTAGTTGTTTTGCAAAATAACCCTCCCCCATGCTCTACGAACAAAGAAAACCATCCAGCCTTGACAAATGAAACACACACACACACCCCCAAACCCTGCAACATGTAGCAGCTACATTCTGAAAAGCATAGGCTTTGGCAAACTACCTGTAACTAAACAGACTTATTTCTACCCATTAAAGATTAAAAAAAGAAAAAGCAAAAAGAGAAAAAAAGGAAAAGGAAAAGGGAATAAGGAAAAGGAAAACAGAAAAAGAAAATTAAAAAGAAAATTAAAAAGAGAAAGAAAATTAAAAAGAAAAAGAAATCATCCTAGACAGAAGCCCACAGTAGCCCACACACCAGGACACGATGACAAGGTGATGACAAGTCCAGCAGCAGTACCCAGAATTCTGAGGGAAAATCAGAAAATAAAGTTAAAGTATGGCATCTAGTAATGCTAAACAGGGGATGTCTGCAAACTTTTCTTTTTTTTTTTTTTTTTTTTTAAGTTAGTGAAGGAAAGATGTAGCAAACATATGTGATTTTTTGCTTACTAAACTATGAGTCATATCAGCAGTTTCAAGCAGGCTTACATATTAAATCTAGGCTCAGAAGAACCCTTTTCTCACATAGTAGAAAACCAGACTACATTAAGAACTCTTAAAGCTTTTTAGTAAGAAAAAGAAGAAGAAAAATAAAGGTAAAAGTTAGCGAAAAGAAAAAAATAGTCCCCAGAATGGAAGGACCAGACAACAAATCTCTGGGAAACCTCAGAGAACCTGTGGGAGACCTACAACCTGAAGTGTTGAGTGGGCATTTAATTTTTCCTTCAAGAAAAATGCCCAGATTCAGGAATGTGCAGTAGCACAGAAGCCCTTAACTGAAGGCACAAGAAAGACTGTTGAAATTATTTCCTGAATCAAGACCTTTCTTTCTAATCAGGCAACTCATGAGCAGCTCTTGCCCTTTGGCCAGGGGACAGCAGCAGGGAGAAAAGTTTAGCCTTGCTCCTGCAAGCTTTGGGAGCAGCTGCTGGAAATGTGAGGTGGAGAAACGTCCTCTTGCACCAGAAGAATGAGTAGGCGACTGGCCAGGGACATAAAAGACTCAGGCATCTATGACTAGAATTTTAAGATTTACATGAAATGAATTAATCACTTTCTAGCTTGAGAAGGGCAAATATATATTGAGACATGCTCTTGCACATGTGATTTTGACGGTTTCAGCAAGGAGCTGGAGTAATGCCAAGACTTGTCCCATTCACCATAGCTTCCCAGGGCTCATTCTGGGGGAAGGAGAAGGGTGAACCCCCTTTTCTCTCTGCCAAGTACACATTGGTCTACTAAACTCTCCCCTCGTAAACTGGTGGACACAGGAAATGTGTGGCAGACACAAGAGTGCACAAGACAGGATTAATAATAGCTTTTGGATTACAAGCAAAACCAGAAATCTGGTCTTTCAGAAGCACCTTTATGCCCTTTTATTTTATTCACTTTGGCATGGGGGCAACCTGCTACCAAGGCTTTTGCAGTCATGCCTAGTCCTTCTTTTTGCAGAATAAGAGTTTGTAAAGTTCACCTCCCCAAAGAATACCTTACACCTTAGTTTTTTAACAAGAGTAAAGCTGAATAATTAAAACCACATTTTTACCTGCGTTTCCATATATTTCCTATTTCCACAAATGTGTTTAAAAATATAAACCCTGATTTTCATAACAGTCAGGCAAGTAATTACACTTGGTATTTTTCAATGCGACCAAGCTTCAAAATGTACTGATCTGGTGTAACAGCAAATAACAGAACGATAAAAATAATTAACATAGTTTTAATTTAAATATTTATGATACGGTTGACTCTGTGGCTGCACGGCACTATTGTGCTAGGTGCAGTACACAAATACACACAGAGCGAGCCCCTGTTTCAAAGAGCTGCTATTGTTCATCCCGCATTACTCAATATCAAGTGATCTCAAAAAAGCTTTTCAAACATTAATTAAATCTCCTAACTTCCTTTTCAGGTCAGTCAGTTTTATTATTCTAGTTGCATAGCTGGAGAAAGTGAGAAATGAAGAGGGTAAGGTACTTGCCCACGATGACATAGCGAACACTTCTCACTTCCACTCTCCACTTCCTTCCCAATCCCCCACACGGAGCCCCCCCAGCCTTTGAAGGCTCTTCCATGTGCATATGGGCGCTGTGGGCGTACGTGTGCATATGGGCAGCACGTCTCGGGGAAGGCCAGTTACTGCTAAGTACTCTTCAGTTAATCAGGACCATGTGCGAGTCCTGCTTCTGGTTTGCACTCGCCTAAGCTTCAGCAAAATATTGCTGGCAGAGTTAATTTATGTGATTTTGTAACCTCTTAATATTGCTCGGGGTTAGTGTTCTTTTCAACTCAAATGTTTTTTTGTTGGTGAAAATTAAGAATGCTCAATTCATTACAAAATGGCTTTTTGGGGAGCCAGTCGTGGGGGGGGGGGGGGGGGGGGGGGGGGGGGGGGGGGGGGGGGGGGGGGGG
>JAVJGJ010000061.1:38828050-38853050 GCA_035590215.1 Microhierax caerulescens
TGCACAAAGTTTACTGGTGGGGGAGGGGGGGGGGGATTATATCATAATACTGAGTCTCGTCCTCTTTCTATTTTTCTTACCAGTAAATCCGAACCGGAGAATGCAATTTATGCGCATGTGTGAACAAGGCTCCATAGGCTCTCCTGTGTGCTTTCCATATACCCTCTGCTCTGGGTGTGCTGTAAAAGGGTGGCCCCTCTCACCGAGTTAAAAACCAGCTGGGTTACCAGCAGAACTGGTGGTTCTGCTTTTTTGCCATGTACTTTTTTGTTTGTCCATCACTAAGCATGTCAAAGCCTCGGTGGCCCCATCAGAAAACAATGCTGTTAATGACATTAATCCACCTTTATTAAGAGCCTTTAGCTTTATGGAGAAGTACCAAATATTATTAAGACAAAGACAAGAGGATAATAAGGAAATGTGGTTTTTTTCCTCGCTGACCTACTTTCTAACCTCACTTTAAAATCTTCCATTGATTCTAATTATGCTTAATCTAAAGCTAAGCTCACAAATCTAGCAAACTTAAGGGCTGCTTTTAAGTGAATTTTCTCGCCTGTCAGAGTTCCTCAAGCTTTCTACGCTATGGTTAGAAGTTTATTTCCAGCCCAGATACCAAGTTGAGACAGCTCTCTGCCCCTAGGAAGCAGCCAGCATGGCTACTGTACGACGCGTGAGTTCAAACACTACCTTGCTCAAATCCAGCCTGTGTACAGCATTCTTCACAGAACAATTGCAGTCCTTTTCTCATCAGCGATAGCCAGAGGCAGTAATAAGGGTGAAGGATATCTATCATGAAAAGTCCAGTGTCAATGTGTTCCCCCAATTTATTTACTGACCTTCAATGCAACAGCCATACTCCTGACCCTCATGAGATGAAGCCTAAGGGGAAATGGCACTGAGCACCAATTCCATATCCTGTTGTTCTGTGGTCTAAATTAAGTGCTAATTAATTATCACTGGCATTTTTGGCATTGCCTGTCAAATTGGATTTAGGATATCCTTTTGCTGTTTAAACAAATAGCCCTACTTCTAAAGCTAAAATCCCAAGTGTTAGTGTTTTCTTTACTTTTAAATTTTTATTTAAAAATTCAGCAAGTATGCCCATGGATTTTGCAGGTAGAATTCAAATAAAAGAAACAGGAATTGATATTGTCAATTTTGATTAATAGTCCCTCATTAATAAACATCCTGTTATTCAGTTTCCACCTGCAGTTGCTGATGTTGCCTGGAATCAATTAACTCATATAATTTGATTTATTTTACAAAGACATTTTTGGATGTGCTGTGCTGACGATAAAGGTTCTATATTTACAATTCTTGATTTAAGGGAGATTGTTACTAACTGCTTTTTATTTTTAATGTTACAAGGAAATGTAGCTTGAGGCATTCTTGAACAAAAATATTTAAGCAATTTTAAAAGTTAAAGCTTTATTCATGTAAAACTATCTGTTGCCTTCTGAGCCACGCAAGCCACAAAAGCATACAGATCCAGAACCTCTGACAGGTTGGTCTTTACAATAAGCTAGTTGTTCTGCAGAAAAAAAATCAGAAAGAGAATTTAAAAAAAAATAAAGAAAATAACAGTCACAGCAAAAGTTACACCACCAGCCAAAAATACAGTTAAGGCCTCTATGTGTTATATCTCTGTCTGAGCATATATTATTCTATGTAGTCTCACACCGTCTTTATCACTCTACTATCCAAACACCTCTAAGAAGTGCATTAGCATCTGCCTAACATCTGTCACGGGTGGTTTTGCTCTCTCCCATCCACTCCCCAAGGAGCAGCTCATGCTTGCCGCGGTGGCGTGGCTTTTCAAGAGGGGCTCGCTGTTGTTTAAGATATATACGCTGCTACAGGGCTGTCAGAGAAGGCAAAAATGAATGCCTTGTGCACAGAGCTGCAGCCAGAGGAATCTGAGTTGCTCCTTAAGGAACTTTGTGGCCTTCAGCTGACTCCGACAAAACGGCTGTCCCTGAACGGGCAGACTTCAGGCACAACAGCTACTCACACTGAAAACTTGGACTGGGCAGACCTCCTCCTCCTGCCTCTGGTCTTATGAGCATTGGTCAGAACCAGTCTGCACTTACACACACAAAAATTAAAACCCAAGCCAAACTGGGAGGACAGAGTGCTGGCTGTCAGTAAAAGGAAGAAGAACTTAGCATGTCACCCAGTTGGGTCAGTTTTCCAAAAGGGAGACCTAGAACTTTTGCAGTAATAAGCAAGATTTTGTGGAAAGATTTTGAATCCTATTCTTTGACACAACAGGGTTTGGGGGAGTGGGACCTGAGCCTCTGCCCATACCTGGCTCTTCAGTAGAGCCACCACAACGTGGAGGTGAGCTCCTGCCCTTGCTCTCCATGCCATGCCAGGACACTGGTGTGGACCCTCCGCCCTTGGAGCTTCTCCAACACAGGAGACAGCCAGAAAAAACCAGTCCCAAGGCTGAGATGCAGGTGCCACGTTACACTGCTCTCTTCATATAGCCACAGCTGAGGGCAGAGGCAGGAGCACCGCTCCACTGTGCAGAAGAACAAGCAGCACTTCTCCAAAGCACATTCCTGAACGAAGCCCCTGCAGAGGGCCTGAGTTCCTTTAGGTATTTAAATGTGCTTTATATCTTGGCCTCAGTCATCTGGAAAGTGAAGACTTTTTCTATGAGGCAGGCACTATGCGAGGAACACACAAAGTGTGTGCCCTTCAGAAGGGACATCACACAGGTAACAAAGTTCACCCAGTGGTGAGATTTTATTTTGAACCGTTCTCTCATTAAACCAGGGTAAGCCAAAATAAATGCCTTTCCTCAGTTTTTCGGAGTCTATTCAGCCAACTGCAAACCGATGTTCGGAGTTAGTTTAGTTATTATTTTCATTTAGGGCTAGACTCCAAGGCAGTTCATCCAGGGAAGGGCTCGTGCTGTGAGATACGTGGGGGATCCCCTGAGGAAGCCCATTCTCCACCGGGTCCCTGTCAGCACTCCAGGTACTATATATAGCCATCCAACGGTCAGATTTAAAGGCTAGCCTGCAGAAGAAGACAGCATCAAGTGCTCGTTCTTGTGTCCCAGAACGACTGAAGAGAAGGGATTTTTCCCAAAGAGCTGTAACATGAACCCACAGCTGCAGAACACAGGAAGCCCATGGAGTTTCTGTAGGCCAGGAGCCATGGAGGCTATTTTCAGCAAAAGCAAGCTCTTAAGTATGTCTGAACTATTTCTGACCCCTCTCGTAACGTATCATACACCATGACCTGCGTTCTCTATTACCAGTCCTGGATAGCTATTGTTTCAAATTCAACCTATGGAGCAAACAGGAATTTAAAATACCTTCACGTTTGACATGGGCAAAACAAAGTAGCTTAAAACTGTACCAGTCCACTGAGACTCCTGAATTGTGTATGTTTGTCGCAGAAGAAACTACCTGACACCTTTGGAAAAGGACAGGCGTTGTAGTGTTTTGGAGCTCCTCTATAAGCATAAACCTCAGGTCGTAGCTACATACACACAAAACTCCCCCCTCCCGACCTGGTATACAGATTGCACAAACAACAAGCTGAGGATTCAACTGATAATGTTTGCATTCGCTTAGCTTCATCAGCTGGTGAATACCACTGTAATGCAACTGAGCAAATCATCCATAAAGCCAGTACATAAATAATAATGAGGTTTAGTTTGCACTCATAAAATATCAAGAATCCCAAATTATTACTAAATTTTAAATTTATCTACGTTGCAGTGCAATGAAACGAACAGTTTACTTATGGTGTCGGGGGCTCACTTACCACCAATTATTTCAATAAGTCTCTCAAGATGGGGTTAAGTAGCGTACAGGCACCCTTCCTTCGTGCTGGGTATGTTTTGCATTCTGTCCCAAGCTGGCATATCCAGCTGGATATGGATATCACTGCAAGGCTTGACCTGTTCCAGAAGGACACCTATTGCTGTTTGTGTTTTAAGAGGACTCTCAAAGCTGTAGTTCAGTTGCCTTTTTAGTATCAAAACCCGCTTAAGTTCTTCCTGAAGAACAGCTACGATAAGCTGAACTGAACAAAGTTTACAACAGAAAATGACGTTGCAGTAATATGCTGTATCTCGGGGCAGCATGTAACAGGCCTTAAATTGAAAGGAAGTACATTGAGAAGAAACCCGATAGTTTATCTGTGCATCGTTTTGTACTTGTGCTTCCTTCCTAACGTTGAAAAACCTGTCTCGAAAGCCCTGCCAAAATGTGCTTATACACACACAGACATTATCGCTTCAAAGGACGGTACATTTTATTATCAGGTTATTTTCCAGTACATTTGGCACAGTTAAGGTAAGTATATTAACTTTACTCCCAAATAAAGAAAACAAAGTTGTACTGAATGTCTCAGCCATTGTCAATGAGTTAAGAACTGACAGGAGGTCCAAGTAATCAACCCTGTCTACTGCACCGAGCTTTCCCCTGGGACACCTCTTCTGATCATACCATGTATCTGACTAGTGTGGATGTAGAATTGCTTTCAATAAAGATTTTATTTCAAGGTTGGATGATTCCTTCCCAAATGTCTTCTCACTAAAGCAAAGTATGTAATACCTGTTATTTTTTAACTCCGGTGAACCAGCATTTGGGAAGGAGAGGAGCATAAAATGTTGGGCTAGAAACTGTTCATTATAAGAGTAAAATTTTAGCCTGTTCAAATTAATTTGGAGTTCTGCAATAGCTGAAGTCAGAAAACTTCTGCATAAAAACTGGCCCAAAAAAAGGCAGGGAAAAGGCCTGTTAAGAGTGTTGTGGGTTGAAAGCAGCCCAGTCATTCCCAGGGCTGAGTCCTTAAGCTAAAACATTACATTTGCATATGCTTGAGTATATACAGGAATATTAACCAATTTGAGGATAGTTATTGGTAAAGTGAATCAATGGGATGCGCAGACATTGACCCATTAAGGCAGTTCACAGGAACTTATAGCAAATCAGCCCCGTTGTCCACCGGGATGAGCAGCTCCAGCCATGACAGTGGTCTCTAGCACAGTTCAGCAACGGTACAAAACTCTCCAAATGGGCTGTCATGGAATAATCTGCTTAGAGTGGAGTGGGCTCCTAATTCTGTAAGTTTAATTGTTATACCAAGAGAACAGGTGTCACAAATACTTCATTTTTTTCTGCTTTCTGGGGAGCTTTCTTTGTTCCCATGCATCTTTAATCTTAGCCTCTCTTTAGACCTTGGTTTCTGTCTCTCGTGGCAGCTATTTCCCTAGTTAAATCAGATATTGGGTGTAAAGCTGGGGGACAGGATTCTGATAAGATCAAAACCTACTTTTATCCCTCAGTTCTCAACTGAATTCAGAGGGTGGCATTTCCAACACCTGACATTCTGGTCTATGATATTTCACCAGGTGACCTGTTGTTACTCTTGTTATCCCATCATTTTGTAATGTGCTGCCCTTTAGTCATAGCCTGCATTACCGGTTCTTGAGGAGCAGCAGGATTGTCTTGCTGAAAAGTTACCTTTGGATATAACTTAAAACTGTAAGAGTACTATGGCTAAAACTAAGGCTAGAAACGTCCCTAACACTGAGCAAACTTAAATTCTCATAGACTGGAAAAGGCTAAGAAAGCAAGACTGAGCAGCTCCTGGTGCAGCTGGTGGAGGACAGCTCTTCCCTCAAACACTCCCCCGCTTACAGCAGAGCGGTGCCCTTTCCAAAGGGGTTCTCCTCCCTCAGTACACTGACTTCTCTCTTTTTTTTTCTGTCTAGTAGGAGCATTAAAATGTTGAGGAATCAGCATCACTGTTGAAACACTGTTCTCCTCCTCAACAGTTACTAAAGAGTAAAAATAGATGGGGACCATTTCCCAACACCTAGTGTGTTTGAAGTAATAATCCGGTGTGGTTTCCAAATGTCAAAATTAATAATGATTTTATTTAGAGAGTTTGAAAAGTGTAGGTTTAATGGAACCAGAGAGCCAAAGTCACCATACAATGACCCTCTTGGCTGTAGAGTTGCCCTGCTCTCAGTCACACGCTTTCCAGCTCATGGTTGCCTTGGCAACAGCCAAAGCATAAATTCCAAGTATTTTTGCTTATATATCTGCCATTGACACTAGAGCCCTCCTATCAGACACTTCTGCTTTTTTAATACATCATTAATTTCATTACTATTAATAACAAGAACCATATTTTCTGCATATCTCCTGACGTGTGATCTTAAAGGACTGAAGCCATCCCTGAAGCTCACTTATTTGGGAGGGGCAGGATCCTGAACATCATAATGCCCAACAATTTCTTGATATGGTTCCAACATCTGTGGCACCGGATTATAGATTGTTTCTAAAAGAATCTTAAATTGATGGATCATTGCTCCTCTCATTTGGGCTTGACAAAAAATAGCTGTGGCATTTCCTTTCACTTTTTATGTTGTAAATGGTGTAACACACTTCCTGCTCTTTTTCTTGCCAAAAAAATAATTATTTCCCATTTCTTAGGGATTTTCTCTTTTAACAACTCAACTTCACTTAGTAGCTACAGTAATAGCTTTAAGTGTGCATATTTGGTTTTGGTTTGCTTTGACTTTTTGTTTTGTGGACAGATAAAAAACAATATTAGTTATTTCATTGGTAAATATTTGTAATTTTAAAATGCATAAAGGCCTAAACTTATAATTATTTTATTCAGGCTGGATTCAATTCCTTCCTTCTTTCCCTCCAGTAACTGTATTTTACCACAGATTATTTAGCTGCTGAGACTTTCCATGTTTCCAAGTTTGCTTGGTTTATAATCTTTTGTTGTTATGGTCATCAAAACAAGTACCAGTGTACAAATAGACAGAAAATATCAAGAATTTTCAAGATATTTTCTCTATACAAAACCTATTATTCTTGCCTTAGGCTTAGGGGCTCCAAATATATGTGGATGTTCCTAGTGCCATGTTGCATATGGATGAAACACAACAGATAGCTGGTTCCTCACCATTGCCAATGCACACCATGCACGTCCTCCCTTGCTTCGTGCCATAACTTCACATCCTGAGAGGTGAGCAACTGCCGACCATGTGCTGGCAACGTCTGGACTCAGACAGGACTTCGCCTGCAGGATGGCATCTCCAGGCAAAACAAGGGGAATTATTCTGCTCCAGAAAGATGGCAAACTAGGACGGAGGAGTTGTTCACCCATCCTCCCTTTTCTGTGTCCACATCAGAAACATAGAATCTCAATGTCTTGCTCCAAATTTTACAGATAAAGCCAGTCCCCTCCTCTGCCTTCAGTAAACTGAGCTTTGCCACCACCACTCTTCACCCTGAATCTGCTCATCCACGGTCCACTGTCTCCTCCCTGCAAAGTGTTCCTCCTCCAGCTTCATCAGTGCTATGCATTATCAACACCACCTCATCGCAAAGCCGTGGCTGATGCTAAATCGATTATCTCTATAGTTACACAAGATACAGCTGCTGAATATTTTTATTTCCACCTGGTGAATTAGCACATCTACCCATGCTGATGTCACCTGCAAATATTTTATAAGGTTTCCAACTTATAACACAGAACAAGCTCAACAGAAATCAAGTCTTCCTCACAGGGAGGCCCCAAGCTTGATGTATGTGCTTCTGCATAAGTGGCATTAAGCAAAACCACCTTGTCACCCCTGTAACAAGCATTTTTAATTGTGGTAAAGAAGCGCAATATCCATCAGAAGCACACACCATCATTTGGCAACGAAACCACTAACTTTTGAGACCTTCTGAACTCCTAAGAGAAGAGACAATATGTTAATATTACCACAGAGGAATTTTTTTTTTTTTTTAAATTATAATAAAGATGTTACATTTTAAGAAACTAATAGTTAAGCCAATCTTATTAGTGCCATATGGAAAGTGTTTTGTGCAATGGACACCACGATTACAAGCATGAGGCAGAACTAAGTAATGCTTCCTATTTATATATGGGAAAAAACCACAAATGTTGATGTTCAAGGAATGTGGTAAATGACAAGACTGGCAGAAGTCCACAAGATGATGCTCTTTGCTGTGTGACCCACCCACTAACATGAAAGAAACTTTTTTTTTTTAAGTCACTGAAGCCATTACGTCTCCTGAAGTTTCCTTCACTTAGAGTGTAGCTTGCTGTAAATTCAGCAACAGCTATGGGAAAACAGAGACAGCTATGATGATTTTTAAATTGCTGTCTGGATTTTACAAAGATAAATGAGTGAAAATGGGAGGAGGGAGGCAAAAGTTGGCTTCAATAATCCACTCGGAATATTTAAGTTAAAACTAACAGGTTAAGGAAGCATCCATAAATTCAAACATTTACATATTAAAGTTACATTTCGTTCACATTCCTTAGTAGAGCTGTGCAAATTATTTATAAAATATGTATCTTCATTTACTAGTCTTTCTGACCTGGGATGTATTATAGGTTCTGGAGGGTTGAAGGAAATAGATTTCTACTTAGTTCATGCTCAGTGCTGCAGAGATTTATGCAAAACTGCCTACCTAAACTCCATCCATTAAACCTGTATTGTTCTAAGACTAGACTTCTCCATCCTTAATGTCATTTCCACAAGAACATTAAGTCTTAATACAGACATAAGATCAACTTCTAATAATAATAGCCCTACTCTCATAATTTTGTGGGTAATAAAGATATCAAAGGTTATAATCCTTACCATTATTTTCTAAGTCATCTCATTAAGGTATGTGGTCTCAGCGTCTTTCAAGAAACTTTGTGTCAGGATAAGGCATGCAAAAGTCTTTAGTTATATAAATTTCACAATCCGTTTCAGACCATACTAACTTTATTGGATTTAAATTAGCAGAAGGAATGTGTTTCATATGAGCTCTATGTTAAGGGACTTTTTTTGTTTTTCCAACTCTTTCAGTGCTGGAGACCATGTTAAGAGAAGTAGGGAAGCTTCGCCCTGGAGCCACCAAAACTGTTGACAATGAAAATGCTCAGTTCCCTTAGTATAATGACAATCCCTCTTTTTGGTATCTAAATGTATGCGCTCGTAAATTATTACCTTATAGCACACACACACACTAACTAACGCTCACTCACCAGAAAGCAGCAAATTATGCCCTGAGATAACAGTACTGCAAATGGGGCTCCAGACCTCCACCCCACACACCACTTGCTCCCTGAGGCTGACTCTCCTTTCCCTGGTTGCTGTGCTGGCAGAAGTTCTCTCCTCCCTCCTCCTTTTCTTTCTTTCTGATAACTTAACCAAACAAACATCCCTGTTAGGAGAATCAGTAAAAAAGTGCCTCTATGTACTTCAGATGCAACAGCGACTCCTTTGACATCCCTCTTTTTAACCAATTCTTTCCTTTCGTCAACAGGATAGCAGCCAAGGAATCCGTGAATCTTATGTCAACACAAAGCTTAGGAATTGTGTTTGGACCAACACTCCTTAGACCTGAAAAGGAGACAGGGAACATGGCAGTCCACATGCTGTACCAAAATCAGATAGTTGAACTTATGTTGAGTGAGTACAGCAAGATCTTCGGCTCTGAGGAAGACTGACAGACAGGGCCTGTTATTGAAAATGTTCACATCTGTCTTGATGTCTAATATTTTTACATTTCTGTAAACATATTTCTGAAATATTTCTTTTTCTTTGAAGTGACAGATGCCTCATTTTGTGAAAACTTAATGATGATTTTGTGTTTAATTTTCAAACATTGGAATAAAAAATATTGTCAACATTTGCCTATATGTATTCTGCATTAACCCTTTGAGAGTTTCATTATGCTAGCACTCCAAGTGTCACTTTTTTTGCAAGCTGAGCATACAGCATATGGCTAAAGACCATAGAAAATGCTGTTTACCAACATATGCAATGGCACAGAAAGACAAATAATAACTGAGGAGATTTGTGGAAAGTGAATTAAAATATGTATATTAAAAGCAACAAATTAAAACAGCGATACCAGATCATTTGTGGCTAATCTGAGTATAATTTACCTTTCTTTTTGACATATATTGAAAGTTAAAGACATAATGGATAATCAATTAGTCTACCCCAAGAGTTCCAAAAAGATTACATTTAACACCTTTCAACAAACAAAAAAAATAAAAAATTTAAAAAAAAATATCACTATTTGCATAACAGTGCCTAACAAAATTAAAAAAATAAATTGGAACTTTGGCATTTTTACTTAAATGCAGTACATGAAATGAAGACATTGCATGACTACTCATTTTAATGTAACATCCATTTTGATTCTTCATCACACTGTACATCTGCCTGCTTTCCCCAGCTATCTCATGTTCTGTAGCATTTGTATTGTGCTCCTGAGGATGCTTTATTGGTGAACTACATTAAATTCATCTAGAAAGAACTTTAAAAAAAAGCCTTTTCATATGCCCTTAGGATTACTTGGCTAGACTTGAATCAATTTATGCATTTGATGGTTAGTTTCAGTTGTCATGGATAAACAAAAGGGTAACTGTCTAGAATATATCAAATATTGTTTCATTTTGAAATGTATGTTTCCAGCTATACACATCTCCTACCCTGTTTTGTAAAAGTATTCTGCTGATAAAATGTAGACTTATGTTTGACAGCTTTTTAATCAAGTTCAAAGAGAATAAATAAAACTAATCCAGTGTGGTAAAGAGTCTGTCTGGTTATCGATTTGTTCATAAAATGAAAAATAAACCATGTAAATAAGATGTGTGAAACACAGATCTAGAAGCAAATATTTAAAGCAATTAAAGACCCCAAAACATAGGATTAATGCATAGGTCTGCTGTGCATGAGAGATATGTCTTCAATATCACCTCAGCAGATCACGGATTACTTCAGTTCTTACTTGGCATCGTTTTGCAAAATACCATGCTATGGGGGAAAAGGTTGCTTCTCAGAGCGGTCATTTATGGGAACAAATGTATGAGGCCTGATCATTAGCTAAGAGCAGGCTCTTTCATCAGGTACTAACGCAGGCAGAAAACACCACCAAGAAAACATAAGAATTACCCCCAAGATGTTTCTTGACTTCACACATGTCTGAAAAACCAAGCAAAATAGAGAGGTAGTGACCAGTAATTAAAAATAAAAACACAACCCCCAAAAATCATCTCCCCCATATCACAAATACTCCACATGATCATTTCTGAACAAAACTATAATGTTCTGGAGAACCCAAATGCACTTTACTTTCAAGAAAATATTTTTCATGTTAATGTCAAGCCATGAGTACTTAAACAGTAATGCTTTTCAGCATCGTCGTCTTTAGACTCTTTTAATAGCAACAAACCAGGCGCTGTTTATAGCCTGTGGAAATGACTGGAAGAAAGATAGTCAGAAGTTCACTCTATTCCTTAATAAAGACCATTCACATTATGGCCCCACGGGTGCTCACAATCATGCTATTGAAGTAATTTCTGCTATTACTGGAAATGAAAAGTTCACTTGTTACTTGGATCCTGTTGCACTCAGAAGAAAAGATTCTTAATTAATTAATTAATCTTCCTTTAAGCTTTCTTTTGAGCATGGAGGCTCCTCTATTCTTGTTTTTATAAGCAAGACAAGGCTTATGAAATGAACGCATAACTTTCTAAGATCAACTGGTTTGGGGGCGGGGGGGGAGGGTGGGAAATCAAGCAAACTTTTGGACACATAAGCCTTTCTTTGGTTTTGAAGGGTTCTTTACACGAATACTGTACAAATGTGCTGACTTCTCTACTAAACGCTTTGTTAAAGATAGCAGCCCGATATGAGGGTAGCCAGCTCTGGGAGGACACAAGTGGCTCTCATCAGAGGCGCGTATACATCCGGGGCATATAGCAGATGTCTATCCTTTTTTTGTCCCAGCAACAGAAAGGAATAGCCATGCCTTGCTACCAAGCTGCTCCCTTCCCCAAGGGACCAGTTTTCTCCTTGTCTCCTTTAATATCTACATTAATTCACTGGGAAAATTTACTGGCTCAACCATTAGTCAAAGAGCCAGCCCTGCAGCTCCTGCCATCATCCCCTCAGGGCAGAAAGCAGCCAGACAAAAGATGCTAACAGTAAAAAAAAAAAAAAAAAAAAAAAAAAAAAAAAAAAAATTTGCAAGCCTTAACTGCAGCAGGGTTTCTTTTTTCCTCCTACTCAGGTAGGAGGAAACTCTTTGTTAACCAAGTTCACAGACAGCCCAGGGCTCTGACAGACTTTCTTTTGTTGCTGGACATACATTTCTAAGACCCAAAAGTGTCTAAGTTTGGCCTCCACCCAGCATGAACAATTCACTGAGCCTATATCACCACCACGTTGGTCCTCCAGTTATTACTTAAAAGAATATTCACTGTGACTTTTCCAAATTTTTAATGAGTCAGACTTACAGGGCACCTTCTTTTCAGGCTCTAACTTCAGCTTGAGAAAGGCCACAGGTACTTTAGGCAAGGATCTGTCACTGCTAATGGTAAATGATCAGCAAAATGAAGGCTGAGAATGCAGCAGAGACAAACACATTCAAGAATCAGTGTGTTTATCTGCATCTTCTCACTACACAGTGTATCTTCTACTCAAACTCATGTGAAAAGACAGCTGTGCTAGTAACTGGGGTCACTACAGTAAAAGGAGGCATCAGAAAGAGACCTGTAAAGGAACTGAAAAAGGCATTTCCAGCTAGAAAGATTTCTCATTAAAATAAAAATTAAAAAATCAATTTATCGAATCTCAAACTTCTGCAAGAAAAATTGTCAGTTTTTAACTCAAGAAATCCAACTGCAAAATAGAACTTTTGAGCGAACAATGAGAAAGACAGACTGACTCACTGAGCTACGGTTAAAAGAGGACATGTACCCTGCCCTGAACAAATTTTCATCCCTTTTTATTTACATATATATATTTATGTATATTACAAGCAACACACATTTTAATAGCTCTTTAATACTCTGCTAGGACAGCTACAGTGCAGGTAACATCCAGCCTGGTTTTGTAAGCACCCCATGTTGCAACAGAGCCAAAGACTGCCACTCAGCCCAAGGCACTCCAGAAGTTCAGTGAACCGATTACTACATATTATATATACCATGGGTAGATCTTGGAAGAAAGCTGGAAAGTAAGTTGAACCCACAACCACCTCTGTAATCAGGCAGTATATAGATTTTACGTGGCTAATTCTCAGAAAAAGCTGTAGGAAAAGCCTTGGGGAACGCACATATCACGGCACGGCAGGTTCCTCTGCATTGCATTCCTGCTTCAGAAAGGAAACATGGAGCATAAGGAAGCTGAGCAAAATCACAGATGCAGGTCTCAACCAAGTCCTGATGTAGGATGCATAAATGGGGCCCGGGGCAACGTTCATTTTGCAGAACAAAAGTACCTTCCTCAGCACTCATGATGGACTAAAAAATACGAATGCTTCTCTGAGGATCAAAGGCAATACATAAGAAAAATCTCCAGCAACTGCTGAGGTTGGGCCATACCCAAACTCAAGATCAAGGGCTACAGCCCTTGTTGGTCCGCAGGCTTCACCAAGGGAACGCTTGCAGGATACTACTAAAGCAGCAATCTCATTCTTGTGCCAATCCACCACGTGTTATCACAGCAAACGAGTACTCTACTATTCCTGACATAGCACGTGCTACTCTTGTACTCCACAGTTGCATACGGCCAAACACACCTGAAATACTATGAGAATTAATGCACATTTTTCCTCATAGATCCTTGTTACAAAGGCCTGGTTGCGCAGTGGATACAAAACATGAGCCCTCGCTTCAGTTTTTCACACAAAATGTATATTGAGGTTAAAAAGACCTGTGCCTAGAACTCAAGGCATGAGACTTAGGGATGCAATATCACTGCACATCAGTCATGTGGGAAACTGAGGCACAGAGCCAGCCATGGCATTTTAGTGTTCATTGTATTCAGACCCATTCTTTTTTTTTTTTTTTTTTAATAGAAATTTTATATTCTATTCCTTGCTTACTCTGAATCCACTAGTATAATGCAACATTTGGGTTGTTGCATCACTTAGACCTGCTCATCCCTGCAGCCCAGGAGCAGGATAGTCTCAGAAGAAACAGGAACAGGTAGAAAATTGCCTTCCAAACTTTTAACCATGGTGAAGTTTCCTGGCTTGCCGAAGTTTACTCTTGAACCCTTAGAAACACTTCAGCCATGCAGAGAACCCACCGTTACACGGCCCAGCAGCCTGTCCACGCACCTCCAAAATGCTTTCCTCACGCTGTAAAACCTGGGGCGATATCTTACACTTTCAGTAGAAGCTGACAGTTTTGTTTAATAAGTTTAAGAGGGACCATAAACCACTGCAAGTTCAGAATGCATGCCAATTAATTACCCACAAAACACCACCATTTTAGAGCCATTGTAGAGCACATTTCAGTTAATAAAAGGCAAACTCATAAATTTCACATGATCCTCCTCTGCCTGTGTCAAAATACAATTCCTATGCTCAGCTCCTATCCGTAAGTTTCTTGGCTGCATAGCTCAGAGGCAAAAGGAGCAACTATCTCCCCACTGGTGATTTCCACGTTGTCTCAAAGCTCAGGTGGTTTCAAAGCTGCTGCTCAGAAGCTTTTGGAATGTTTTCTGGTTGTGATTTTGGGTGGGTGGAGGTGTGTCTGCTGCTCTGGAAAGTGAGTGACCACACGGAAAGTGGTTCAACCAGCCCAGTGCTCAGCCTCCAAACTATCCACTGCGGTCAAAAAGAAGTCTGGTCATTACCTCTAGCTTTCCTACAGGGGATGCTTCTTTGCAGTCCCAGGCAGCAAATGGCTTTAAATAAATGGCTGAACACCCTGTATACATTTCAATCTTTATGTAGTTTCTGTCACTTATTATCCATTTTTAATCTGGCTAGGCTCTTTGTCTTAATAGTATCTGATGAATTTCCCAGGTTAATTATGCGCCATGTAAGAAAATATTTTACTTGTATCGCTTTTAAATTCATTAGCTTTTAGTATTATTGTATAGCACTCCACTTCCTCTTGATTTATGGGAAAGGCTAAATAGGATCATCTGACCGACCTCTTCTGGCAATTCACTCTCCTATATACCACTAACATATCACCTCTCATTTTTCTCTTAATCAGTTTAACCTTCCCTCATATGAAAGATCTGCCACACCTCTTGCTTTCTCTTTCCTGGATGCTGTACGCATCTGTTCTGCCCTTTTGAACAAAACCCTAACTACTCAAGGTGAAAGGATCCTTAATATTTTCATTAATGATCTCTTTTCAGCTCTTAAAAGAATAAAGTAGCTTGTTTATATCTGACTGCTCCTCTGCATTGGGGAACTGAATTGTCCTTAGTGTTCCCCATGGACCAGATTCACAAGGGAATTTGGGAAATTAAACGTGATTTCTGGTCCATACAGAGAACACATCAGTGCCGCTGGTTTCTCCCTTTGTGGTCATCTCACCTTGCAGCTCTCCCAGTTTGCAGCAGCAGCTTCAGCCACACAGCCCTGGCAGTCAGCAGGAGGGAAGGCAGGATGGGAAGAGGCTGCCCAGCAGCAGGTCTGCTCCTGTGCTGCAACCCAAAGCACTGGGAGCAGGAGCAACTGAGGGAGGCTTCAGACTTCCCATAGGATTGATAATAATACATTTGTGTGTATAATAACAGCAATAACAACACGCATGCCTTATGCTCTGCATCCACCTCCAGCACACCCAATGTATATGCACTGGCCACGGCTCTGTAGGGATGTTAGTGGCAATTTCCCGGCTGTTGGGGTGGTAAAAGCCTGTCTTCTGACCCCAAAACCCAATCCAAATCAAACCCCCTTTGCCACTTGGTGATAGAAGGTTCCACATTTTGACAGATTTTCTGTTGGGTCAGTGTGCATTCAGCCTGGGAAGAAAGTCAGTCCTGCAGGAATCAGATTAAAGGTATCAGGTACCTGCCTGAACCACTTTCACCTTAGTTTCTCTGAGCCCCTTGCAGTCTTTGTGATATTGGGTTACTCACAGGACATCAGTGTGAAGAACTCTTTTTGCCTTTTGATGTTGCAAAAATCAAAATTAAGCCTATGCCAGCTCAGGGACATGGACCTGGAATCTACTACAAGATGGGCTGGGATCCTACACACCGAACCAGCTCCCTCACGCCAGCTGCATTCTGAGATCACATCTTCACAGACTGATGATGAAGCCCATAGGTGATACTGTACAGACACTTGTATTTTACTTTGAGATTCACATTTAGCTGTGACCCAAACACAACGTCACAGGTTTCGCACAGACCAAGGCCATGCAGTGCTGCAGGAACGTGGAGCTGATGATCACCCTTCTCCACATGACACTCGAGGTCAGAGAAAACAACACAATAATGCCGGTTATTTCAGGTATCCGGAGTGTTGTTGGTTGGAAAGCAAACTAAATTTCCTTTTGTACTTATGATGTCCTTCACCTCAAACATAAGAGCTGAAAGATAAGGCAGCTACCTTAAACAAACATGTCCTAAGATGCAAAATACAGACACCTTCTTGAGAACTCTAGTACTATTCTTTTTCACGTCATGTCCCTTTGAAGTGTAGATAGCCAAAAACACTGGCAATGCTTTCCCTCTGATGCTGCAGTTTTTGAGAGTATTATGCATATTGCAGATGCGGTTTTCTTGCACTAGATTGAAAAAGAAATAATCTTATTAAAAATGTAAAAGGATTTCAGGGTTCTGTGCATACTCAGAGAAAAGAGAGATGTCAACAATAAACATGCCATCTGAACAATACGGAAGGACCTCTGTCCCATGGGCATAATAGATGTTCTGTTAATAACTGGCTTTTATACATTTTTCTCATTTCCAAAAACAAATGGGGGGGGGGCAGGGGGGAGGAATTAGTTAAAATCAAAATATTTTCTTTACTGGGCAATTCAATATCCTCTCTGAAACACAAGAAGATTAATTGAGACCCAGTGCATTTTCTGGGTTCACATTCTTCTCTGATGGGTGCTCTTCCACAGCCAGGACACCCCTAGCACAGGAGCAATGACTTGCTGGTGCTCAAGAGTTTGTCATGGAGCACATTAGCTCCAGCTAACAGATTAAAAAGTTGGGCCTTTTAAGTGGCTTAGGCAGACTCAACACAAACATTGATGGATAAAATGTGGGATTTCCAAGTTACTCATTCTCTGTGACTGCTGGACAGGGTGTAAGAAAGAATGAGCAGGAGGACAGAGGCTCCTTTTTTCACTGTCTGGAAGAAAGTAAGCAGCTACGGCCACAACAGACTATTTTTTTTTTTCTTCCTAATTTAAGTTAGCCTTGGTCTGCCAAAAAGAAGCATCAGCAACAGATAAAGGAGAGAGATGTGACTCTGCTCCTCTAGATACCCTCCACCTGAGCCTGTGTCCAGACCCTGAGGTTTGGCCCATATCATGACCAGTTCCAGGGAAGGATAGTCCTCCTGAGACTGTTTACCCTTATTTTTCACTGTCTTTGTCATGATATCGTTTTTCTTCACACACAGCCTGTATTTCAGATACTCTGAATCTCTTTGGAAACGCTGTTCCTGGAGTGTAGGTCCTCAGTAAATTAGTTTCTCAAATAACATCCCAAATGTCTTTAAGGAAGCTAGGCAGATGGGTGGGGGCAGTCAGGGACATAGGAAGAAAGAGCCTAAGGTAAATTTCCTCTTCCATTTTCGGCAGATATAGATGACCCATGTGATTATGGAACAAGCCGTGCACGTTGGGTTTTGGACAGCCTACCTGTACAGAAAGGGTCTTTGCTACAGAAAACGGGTGCTGCTAGAAACCTGCGATCTCATTAAATGCAAGGAAAGACAAAGGCTCCACCTCAGGAGCAATGCCATTTTTCCCTAAGATCAACAGCAGACACTTGCTAGGAAAAAAAAAACCAACAAAAAACGAACATTGCTTTGAAACAGGTAGAGAGGTGAGCCTGGAGATCCGTGGCCTAAGGGTCTGCAGGCCAAGCCAGGACAGGGCTGTGCGCCCTGCTCCTGAGCCCTGCGATGGCTGGTATTGCAAGAAACTACCTAAAAAACCTTCCCAGGATGCAGGAATTCCTATTTTCTCTCATCTTTAAATGCTTAATATCCCAAATCGTTTCCACACAGCTGGACCTTAGATTTTACCTTGTGAAGGCCAAAACCTTTTTTAATCCTTTTCTTATCTGTACTGTTGGGGATTCATTCATAAAAGATTTTGAACATGTGACCCCAAACATGGCCCGGTACAGAAGGAATCTATCACTCACATATCAGGTTGGGATGCCTTTTTCTGCCTTAATTCAAGTCTGCTTTGCAAGGCCACCGGGGTCACAAGTTGTGCTTCTTGCCTTTCCTACGGCCACTTTCCCGTGGAAGCAACCAGGAGAACTTACTGGGTAGAAAGAAAAAAAGTGATCTAATTAATTAATTAAGAAGCAAGAGTGCATCTGTCTCAGGCCACTTGCCAAGCATAATGGGGGGAGGGAATCTTCTGCTGTTAGGCACTGCTACTTTTGGACTTGCTGACTCCAGTAGCACGGGTGATGGACACCTCACAGTCAGGTCTCGGGATGTTCTGTGCTCACCTAATGATGAGGAATTTGTGGGATTTGTCCCGCCTCACAAAACACAGGTACATGGACGAAATAACAGATATATCTGGCAACTATGTCCAGGAACCCATGGCCAGGTTGTGTCACAAAGAGCCCAGATGTGGCCTGTGTCATAAGTGGTGGGAGGAAAGGGAGCATGGGAGGACATGGCCAAAATGGATAGACATGTTGGCAGGAAAAAGCTGGATCACTAGGGGTATTTGGCACATCCCAGATTTTCTGGTGCCCTCCAAAAAGCCTGCACTTTTATGGAAAGAAGTCTCCTGAAAATGTTAGACCGGAGTTTGATGAAAAAGCTAGTCCTGCCCGTGGAACTCACACTCCAGCCCTAGAACATCTCTTGTATGGACAACAACAAGGGCATATGTTAGGATAGCTGGAATTGCATCTGTTCCTAAGTTTATTAATGAATTTAATTTATTAATTTCACAAGACCCTTCTGAGGTTATTAAACCAGGCAAGAGGAGGAAGAGTGGGAGGTAGCCAGCAGCCCTGTGTTGCTACTCTGGCCTCTGGCCAAGCTGTGTATTGAACAAACAAGAGCACCCTTGGCACCATTCTGCCACCACAGATGAAGCAAGTGAGATGACCACCCATGTTCTAAAGGAGGATAATGATTTTAGCTAAGGCATCATTTTGCCACCTCAGTCCACCTTCTAGAGTAAAAGCGGCCACAGTGGTACCGATTTCCCTTACCCAGTCAGGTCAGTAAGGACCTGAGATGGCTTTTATCATCATTCTGGTTACAGAGGCACAGAGAAAGGCAGAAGTAGAGGTTATTTCAGACACTAAAATCCTTTCAACCCTTTTTCTCTCCCCACCACTTCATCAACCAAGCCTACAAATGCTTGAAGGGCTGTTTCATGCAAAACACCTGCGAGAGGTCCAAGCTCTCACAGGAACATCTCTGCTTAACATCCACCATGCTGATGACTATACCTTAATTACCGCGCATACTGTACCGGTGACAGTAAATATTAGTGCTGTGTGCTACAGAACAAATATCCCGTGATGAAAAATTCAAACAGTATCGAGCTTTTCATTAGCGCAGTAATGGCTTTCTCACACATTTAGCTCATTTTTAACTCAACCTGCTAGGGGAAGGAAATGACACACTTTTCGTTGAATAAGACAGCACTGAGATTATATGAAGGTGCGTTTTTATGGGTAAAGAAACGTATGCCACATTAATCTATTTTTATGCTTTGCAGTACATGCTGATGAGTCATTTGAATGCCAAGTTTCATTAGTAAATTGGGAGTGATATAGCTGGCCCTATGATAAAATAAAACACATGAATTTCGTTTAAGAATGTAAAAATTTCCGTACTGCTGCAGAATATCTTAGAACACTAACTAGGATCATAGGACGTAAGGATTAAATCTTAGGGCCCTGTTTATAGAGGGAATTTTGTGTCCCTAAAATGCACATTAGTAACACAATCTGCCTGATACTGTATTGTTCTATCATTTCTCTACGGATCATATTAGTCAGTGTCCTGTTAACATCCATTTTATCATACTGTCAGAATATTATATTGAAATGAGGTCTGGCACTTTTGGGGTCCTGTGCAAGATGAAAAAATGGGTCTCCAGCAGTCTTCCTCTTAGATATAATTGAAAAAGAGGCAGGCATGAGGGCATGCTGTGATTCACGCTGCCAGAGAGTGATCCGGAATCATTCAGATGATGAGTACATAGAGAATGCCGTGCACAGAAAGATGGCAATTTGCTGTACTAATGTTTTGAAAATGAAAATTTCTAGCTGTTTTGCAGAAGAGCTTAGTAGGAAAGGCAGAAGAAAAAAAAAATAATAAAATCTTTTATAGTTAAGCCAGATTATTTCTGTTGTTTTTGGAAATGCTGCACTGCATGAAATGGGTTTTCTTGAGAATTGTGTAAAACACAAATGAATGTTGCTTTATTGACCAAAATAAGTATAAAATACAGGAAATGGAAGGAAAAGAGCAAATGAAAAAAAAAAAATTCTTTCCCTTTCCTTGAGGATTATTTATAAGAAAGATTTGGGGGCATCTTCCAGGCTCCTTAAATCGAATCTTGGATCTTCAGTGTGGCCACTTAGCCATAGGGATGGACAGCTACATACACTCAGTACCTAAAGCCCATAAGATGATATTTCTGCCATCAAGCACAATTTCCAATAGCCGAGCTATCTGACAAGCCCCAGCAAGAATGAAAACAATACTCTTATTCTTACCAAATAGATTATAACTAATGGTATCAACATCCTATTCCTTTGGCGTTTCCACCAAGCTTCACTACCAACAAATAAATCAGAGAGCACTTCCAACCTTTGTTTAGTATCTATGCTGTCAATGTTGCTGCACAGGCAGTATTAAAAAGGTGGGGTTTTTTTTCTTGTTATCCTCTGTTTTGACTAGCTTTGTTCCTGATATCACTGTTTTGCACGAAATGAAGCAAATACAGTACTAAATGACAGGCCCTCCTTCAGGATTTTGTTGTGAAGGACTCTCAAGCTCATGCAGCTGACCTGGCCCCAGGAGAGCGACCCAGCCACCCGACCCGAGTGCTCTTTCAGAAACTGAACCAAACTCCCATAAAAATCAAGCCCTGCCTTTGGTCCCCACTTCATCAGGGATGCAGTGAGAGCCCTTCAGAGGAAGGAGGGCTGCAGGGCTTGGTTCAGCCATAGAGCGTCCAGGGCAACACTTCCTCATCAAATACATGAGAAAATTCATTTTAGTGAATATTATTTTCAGAGTTCACACAGTTTGGTAATGACGCCTATATCCACGTGTCAGAGCAGACACGATTAAAATCAGTGTTGTTCAGCAGGCTTTAAAGGTCTTTTAAAATATGGTACAGCATCCATATTTTTGCCCTCCATTTTACAATTTAAGTTCATCTCAGTCGTCTGGCCAGCCCTCACGATTCTCTGCATTTGTGGGTGACATTTTTAAAACATTGTTCCTTGTTCTCTTTAATGTATCTGTTCTTACCATTGCTATTTAAATTTTTATAAGTCTCTGTACACTGAAACAGCCAAAGTGTGATCTTTCCAGCAGGAAGGAAGAGAAGTCCTTTGCTTAGGAGGAATGGCAGGAACACATGTGCTTCGCAGGGCTATGAGTGACCCAGAAAGAGATGGTTCCTGGGAAAGCACTGCTAAGTGCCATGATGGGCGATTTACTACACGTGCAAATCCAGGTGAATGGGGAATCTTCAAGAAACTCCCATTGAGCTGAAATTGGGACCATTTTTATAGCTTTCAGTTTTGAGGTCACAGTCACCCGGACTGGAAACTCAAAAATGACTTCAAAAAGGCAAATGCTAACTAGATTTCACACTAGATTTCATTTTACTTGGCATTACAGAAAGAATGCAGGTATTAAATAGACTGTTTCCTGTATACAATAAGGTTAATTAGTAGCAAGGGATGGAAATCAGTGTAGACATAACTCTTTTAGACAGGTATCAAAAATAATCCCCTGATCCCTACAGACCCCAGCTGCACTGAAAGAAGAACAATATAAAAGATTCTTTAAAAGAAATTTTTCAAACATTCTCCAGGTGTCCCAGCTATATTTAAATAGGCCTGTGGCCCCATGTGTACTCCAACCCTTTCTCCTCTACAGTTCCCTTGCTCCAAGTTAAATGAGCAGAGTACTTGCACAGAATTTTGAGGTGCAACATAAAGGATTTCTGTACAAAGAGGCTGGGATTGCAAACCGAGACAGACAGGAGAACAAAAAGAAGAATATATTCTAGACTGAATGGGACTTCCCTAAGCTCCTTATCAATAAGGTTAATAAGGGTCCATGCAATTTACTGATCACTATGATGCAACAACTGGGCTAAAGCTATAAAGAAGCTACATAGATACCGGCTTTTAGTGCTTCTCATGGCCCACCACATTAAAGTCCCTTTACCCTTCCCCTGTCACCCCACTCAAGAGAATAAACTCCAGCCTGTGTGATTGGCCTCACTAAAATCCCTGGTCCGCTATTAATGCTTCTACCTGCCCTAGTTAAGCAGATTAATAGTTATTTCCTAGAATTTGATCCTCCAGTCTCTTTGTAATTTAAGCAGCAATGCTCAGATATTTCTAAAAATGTATTTCTGAAAAATACGTTTCCTTTTTTCTCTGGTTTAATTTTGTTATCCTCAATCATATGCATGATAGAAAAAAAATTCCAAACTTCTATCTCCTTTATAAAATACATGTCATATCAAAAAGGTGACAAGAGGGGGAAAAGTAATTAGTGAGTTCACAGAGTTCAGTAGAAAAGTTAAAATAGAGTAACACATTACTTTTTATGTTAAGATTTCACAAGACAAATCTTGCCTGTGTTTTAATTGCATGTGACCCTGGCAGTCCCACTCTGAAATGAAGTGCCGTAAAATTAAAGATGACAGACGCTCAAAACAAGTCTTGTGATCTTGATTAAACTACAAAGACCACACTTTCTCTCTGCTGCAACTCAGATATGATGGGCTGTTTTATTTGGGGAATTGCTTCATTAATGCTTTCTTTGACTAGACATGTTTATTATAAAAAATACTGAATATGGTGATATCTTGCATAGCTAAATAAAGTCGAAAAGACAAGTAAAAAAATTACGAATCTTTAAATAACTTCAAGACCTAAATGCTTCTTTTAAAGATCATGGGCATCTGTAGAAGGAGGTACCAAGCATCTCTGCAGTGTGTAGTACCTATTTTGAAAAGTGTAAGGTTTTTTTCATAATTATGTCTGTAAGAACCAAATTGATTGTTCTGACAGTATTATCTGACAATTATTTCAAGTTAAATTTCCACAGGCCAAAATAAAATGGGCAGGGAGGGAAAGGAGAGAGAGAAAAAGATGGGGGGGGGGGGACGGGGACGGGGGACACGACACGAACGACACCAAACCACCTCTTCTTCCAACAAAATTCTTGCTAATTTTCAGAACTGCAATGATGATAACTGACTGCAACTGGATCTGTGCAGACTTCCAGATCTGTAAGCCTACATGAATTATGCATTTCCAAACTTGCACTGTTATCTAGACTTTGTGACTAAAGAACCTGCAGGACTATATGTACTTCTTTAAAATTAGATTTAAGTTATATTAATATACAAGCTACATCTTAACACTCCTCATTTTGCAAACCAAGTTATGAGCAACTCCTGGATTTCTGTACCAATTTTCAGTTCAAAGAACCCAGACATATAATTTGTTAATCAAGAGATTCAGCGGAGCAGTATTTCATCAATGCAAGCTGCTGGTACCCTACTACCTCTGTCATTATCACCACCATGACAGAGATGTTAGAGCCAAACCTTGATAATAATAATTTATATGCTGTTCAGGACTGGGGCCCCAAGTCAGCAAGATTTGCAGTTACGTGTCTGATTCCATTTCAGAAATAACCCCACAGCCTTCAGCGGGATTTCCCACATGACTAAATAACGTTGTTCAGGAGCCAGAGGAACTACAGCACTTGGTACTATGGACACTGTAGGTGACTGTACTGTACCGTAAGGTACTGTAGAGATGCTAGGTGACATCACATCTGTCTGCACCTCCTCAGCATTTTTCACTTCTGAATGAAGCTGTCCAAGAATTATTAAATCCCTTTGTTCTGGATATATCATGTATTTTCTTTTACCAGTCACATATTTTAAAGAAATAAGAAGTACAGGCAAACCTTCAGCCTCACGCCCAGCTAATGCCTGGCAATACGTCCAGGACAAAAGGGGCTGAGGATGAAGTAAGAACTTCTTGCCCTAACTGAAGCTCCCCAGGCAGAGGAAGGTCAAAAACCCTACAGCACAGCAGAGAATTCCCAGTCTTCATTTCTCTAAACCACTGTTGTTCAGCCACACCACAGTAACCCCTCCAAAGAGCCTCCCAAGGCAACAAGCCACGCTCCTATGCAACTGCCTGGCATCCTCCAAGACACTGCTGTTTCATGAAGCCTGGTGAAATCTAAAGGCCACAGCTGACTTCCTGCAGCACGGAACGATAAAGGATACCTTGCAAGATTCATTACGTGCTGCAAGCACAGGAGAAATTCCCATTCACCTGCATTCAGCTTTGAACAGACATGCATTTCTTTTGGGATATTTAAAGGAAACTCTGCACTAAGGTACCCCCAAAGCTTTCCCTGGTCTTGCCGTACACTGTGCACCGCGTTGGACTGTGAGCACTGCGACCGCAGTCTGATGGGACTTGCTGATGGAGAGAAGTGAGCTTAGGGGTTTGGAGTAAGAACACCACAACCTGCTCCACAGCCCTGGCAGATGCAGCCTGGTGTCCTCACATCACATCACACACCTGCAGCCACGTGCCTGCACACACATACACAACCCTATTTAGTCCAGGGCAGCCACTGTCTTTCTTCTCATATCCCAAGTTTGTGTGGTTTAGGAGTTACTCCTACAGGTTTTAGTTTCCCTCATTGGGAAGCAGCTGAGATGCTGCACATTAACAATATGATAAACTACAAACTGATACCCCGTGTCCTCTTTTTGC
>JAVJGJ010000061.1:38858050-38865042 GCA_035590215.1 Microhierax caerulescens
AAATTCTCATACACACACACACATGACCTCAATCTGGAAAATTAAATTCCTTACTGAATGTAGCCACAGGATTTAAATTAGTCCACTACCAAATGTACTAGGAGAGGATAAGTAGATGCTCTTTATTATTTAAACTAAAAGCAACATGATTAATTTACCCTGATGTGATTCAACGGCATGAATAAAACAGGCAGCTGAAACACAGAGAAGGGGCAAAAGGGAAAGAGAGGGAGAAAAGCAAGATTAGCATATAAAGATTTTCTTTGGTGTGTCCTTGTAGCCATAATAATGCTAATAATATCCAAAAAACTTGCTCTTTCTAGCCTGTGAAGTACACCATAGCCTGTTGACTGAGAGTTGAAGGTTACACTGTACATATGAAGCGTGTGTAACTCAGATGCCAACAAGAGCTCTGAAGTACTGGGGAAATAATTAAGTCTCCCTATTAGGAGTATGCGTCCTACTGAAAATTTCAGAACCCTTTACTGGCAATCAAAAGTTCTAGCAATAGAGGAATTAAAGGTTATGTACAACCTCACCACAAGCTTTCGACAAATTACCGCAAGAAAAGAAAACAAGCAGGATCTAAAACTTGAATAAATGAATAAGTGGGGACTTGCTTAACCCACTGTTGGATTAGGAGTCACCATGAAACTGTGAACATAACTAAATCCATGGAACAGAGAAAAAGCAGATTCCTTCCAGCAGTCCAGGTAAGCTCCAGAAACCAAATCAGTACGCTGCAGGAACAACTAGCTTGAATGTATTGTTAATGTAATGTTTGCTAAAGCAAAGGTTTGACAAATCTTGGGTAAATTATATTGACAATGTTAATGCAATCTACCACCAGTACTAATACATTAAAAAAAATAGTAAAGGCATTGTAATTTGGGGGCCTCAAATCTCTTAATACTGTGTCATCCAATAATACACATCCCCTGACTGTATTAGCTATTTTAAAAATTAGTTCCCACTTTCCTAAGAAATTAAACCAGAAGCAATAGACATCGTTTATGCAAGTCTTGGCAATACCCTAGTTCTACTTGTTACATACTAAACAGCTACAGAGTACAGGGAGTACAGGGTAAAAAGGAAAGAGGGGAAAAAAAGAAACTCTTTGCCAACATATTATTTTCAAAGCACTCTCTTCAAGGAATGGCAAGAGTAATTCAAGCTATGTTATTCAAGCATCAGATATAAATACACGGATTGTAAAATACCCACTTTTATATCTGAAATCTAAGTGAAACAATTTATTCTGCTACAACCCTCTTATTACCCTTTAAATTTAGCCAAAGTATTCCCTGCCAAAGATATATGGAAACATGATGAACAAATCCATCCTTCATGCACTCTAGAAGGAAATCCAGGCCCTATCTTTCAGTCTTTCATTTACAGTTAAAGTGATTTACTAAAAATTAATAATGTTGTCTATTTCCATCAATGTAAAAACTAAACCAATCAACTGAAGTGAATTAGATTTAGCTCCTGACAGAAATGAAGCAAGAGTGCACTCCAGCCTTGTCCTGTGTGCAACCAGATAGAATTTGGTAGTTCTCTCTTGTGGACTCACTTGCTTGTGGAAACCCAAAAGCAGCTGAGAAGGGTTTGTGCATTTGGAGTCCTCCAAGAAGAAATTTATTTGTAAAAGTTATATTTTAATTTATCCAAAATATTTTCCCAGCGACATCCACAGCAGGAAGCTGAGTGTCTGCCTGAGAATCCACCACAGGTATTCTGCATATTTCAAGCTGAAGAAATGGTCATGCATCAATAGGCTTTTGTACTAAGAGCTATGGAAGTAAAAATAATTATGAATTATATATTTGTATTTTTAACGTTGTCAAAACCCTAAATCCAAAGGAAAAAAAAAAAAGACACAACCTACTTTTGCTCTGATGTGCCAAAGATGAACTAAACACAGGCTGGAATACTTGAATCAAGAAAAGTCTCTTAATCTGTATTGTACTGGTATTACTGAACTCATGACAGTTCATGGAAAAACTCTGATCCCACCATTTTGAATCAGATCCATTCACAACTGAAAGTACCTCTAACATCTGAAATGAAACTGGAACCGCTTGGAATTTTCTCATGAAAACTTGTAGCAAAGAATTTACTTTAAGATTTGAGTTTAAATGGATTCATTTACTTGCTGAAAATAGTTCAGACTTAGAAAAAAAATAGATCTGATTTCATATGCTTCAGAGGTGGGACTAGCAATATCACTGAAGCTGCAAGTAAAGCTGAAATCTTGGAGTTATAAAGCTAAACAAAACAAAAAGAAAAATGTGTAAAATTCTGTAAAACAAATTATGTGAATTTTGCACAGCTGTACTCCGGGCATAACTGTAAAAGAAAAGACCAAACTAATTAGATTATAAGCAGTTGATCTGCCTTATATTGTTTTATCATATGTAGTAGGTATAATATCTCCACATGAATGACTTGAAGCAAGTCATCAACATACTGTGTTCAAGAAAGCTGATCAGATTAGGAAGACCTTGTAAATTATGCTTGAAAAAGATGAGATTGATGATAACTTCCTGCTCACTGTTACACCAATAAAATTGCTTCATCTCTCTATTAAACTTCAGGTTGCAGGAGGGACTGTGTCCTAACAAGACTGAACTAAACATAAGAGTTCATTAGAGCAAAGCAGACACCCAAGTGTCAAATGACTGAGTGTTATTTTAAATGGGTTTCCCAGCATCTTTGTAGCAAATCCATTAAAAAACAAACCCCAAAAACCCCACAACAACAAAACACACACACCAAAAAAAAAAAAAAAAAAAAAAAAAACCCACACTGGAACCATTTTTGTGGCTAGATTCCAGCTGTAGGATCAATGAACAATATTCAGGATGCTGGCTAAAAGCCAGATGTAAGGCATCACTGTAGCCTTTAAGTATAGAGAGCTTAATTTTAAGCATATGAGTAGTCCCACCGAATTTACCAGTCTTCACGTGCTTAAAGAGGAGTTTGTGCTTATGCACTTGTGCGGAGTAAGGATAAGGAAGATAGTTACTAGCAGATTTCTCAGTCTCACTTCAAAACATTTACACCACATGGAAAAACAAGTGGAGAGCTAAGAAAACCATGTCCCGAAGTGGAAAGTGCAGTCCATCAGCAAGGTTGTCTTCTGGACAACCTCTCATGATGACCTCTCAGATGTTCATTCAAAATGTATGGCAGCCCAGAGCTGCTACAGGGAATAAACATCTTCCATTCTTAACGCAAAGAGGAGCCAACACAAGGGTTGCACAGATTTGCACAATTTAGGCGAGAGAAATTAGCATGACATTCAAAAAGTGAAATGCTCTCCTTCTACTTTTAGATTCCATAGGAGACGACTTGATTTTTCTTTTTCATTTTTACCAAATGCAGATGAAAATGTCAGCAACCTGAGCATATCTTTACTCAACAAAATTAGCAAAATACGTGAGGTCTCATTGCATGGAAAAATAACATAAGATGTTCTAAGAACATGCAGCAACGTGGGTGGCCACTATGAAGAAAAAGCTCTGGCATATTTATACAGCAAATAAATATTCACAGACACTGCTATTCCCACTCACTGAAGTTTTGAAAGACATTATTCTCCTAAAAGACAGATAAGAGAGAAGAGGTGGGGGAGGAAGGGAAACTATTCTGGAATGAGGAATAAGGGCCAGAGCCACAACCACAAGATTGATGTGAGTACTACAGTAAGCAAAGACCAATTCACTGCTTAAGGGTGTCAAAATGTAGTCCTGGGAGAGAAGAGGAGGCTGAGAAATGAGAAAAGAAAAGGCAAGAGAAGGAATGTGTAAAGAACAGCAAATATTAGGGAAATGAAGAAAAATAGAAGGAACCAAATGTCACTTGAAGGGGGTACGAGTGCAATTGCTTCTTCTCCTCAGCTAATCCACAAATTAATGAAACAAGAACAAACAAAAAAATAAACCATGATTCTACACATTCAAAGGTGAATCTTACAGGGGTCATCCAGAATAAAGCCAGATAAGAGTGACAGAAACAGCAGCACCATGGCATCCAACACAGTGATATTAGAGCAATTTTGCTTTTTTTTCAGCCACTCCTTTTACTTGAAAATCTTACAGACCACAAAACACACGTCAGCACATGGATAAACTGCACTTTCGAATTATTTCAGTGAGGCAACACAGGTAAGTAGAGCTGCTCAGGTGCTCAAGCATCTGGGTGAATATTTAGGGGGTTGTTCAACAAACCATTCAAACATTTGAGTCTGTAAAAAACAAAATTAAAAGGCTGGATATTTGTTCTAAACAAACTTTCCTGTCCCCATTTTTATTCACTGACCTTATATGCATATTTTGTTATTTATTTTTTCTAAGCTCTTATAAAAAAGAAATCTGTTAAATTAACAAACACAGGCTTTCTCCATGCTTTCCCTTTATCCCAGAGGTTTAAGAGAGAACTGTATCCCTGTTTCAAAGCTCTGTAGGCTGGTACAAAACTGAAGAGAGAGAACTTGGTTAACTTTTATCCTGTGAGATCCCTGCATAATTTTAGGGTAGGAGAATCTCATTAATATCAATAGAATCCTATAGGTTTCAGTCTGTTTAATTTGATCAGGCTTCTTCATAAGCAACTTTCCCTTTATTGACTTAGAAACCCAGTTGGGGAACCTTTTGCGAGGTTGTGAACCAGTATGAGACTTAAGGCTGGGGGGGGGTGGGGGGGGGGTGTTTGCGGGTTTCTTTTTTCTCCTTAAACTTGAAATATTATGAGACCATAAAATATTTTACCGTGACTTGAGGGGGACAGAGTTTCTATTTATAATTTGCTTCCAATCAGAAAATCTTGAGCCAACCAGTTCATTCCAATTGTGTGATTTAAAACAGAGAAACGGGCAAATATTTTAGCCTACCCCTAATTACCCTCTATATTTCTGAATATGCAAATTTCATCTACTTGGAATTTTCTCTAAGTGATTTGACAAGTATAAATTACCCTTGCCCTTAAGACTCCTAGCTTCCACAGACAATGAATCAACAGTTGGTGTTAAAAGGCTGCAGCTTTACTACTAACAATCAATACAAGTTTTCAACAGGAATACACTTAGCCAGCATTAATGCAATTACATTATGTTAAATAATATTAATATCAAAGGCATGTCCATTGCTGGCCTGCACTAAAGTCATAGCATTCCTCAGCAACTGCCTCTATCCTTTAAAAACCCACCTAGAAGCAAAATAAAAAACGTACGGACTAGGAAATTGCTACTTTGACAGAGGGTGAGTTTTGTATCAGTTAATGCATTGTATAGATTGTGTTCCAGAAAGACAAATCTAATTTTTACATCTGCAGATGTAAAAAAGAAGTTGTCCGTGCATCATATTAAAGACTCGGTATAGAGAATCTCTATGGTGATACGGGGATGAAAACCTTTCACCTGCAAGCACCTGTATCTGGACATGGGAGAGTCACCCCTCTTTCAATCCCAACCTGCCCATCCAGGGGTTCTTTATCATAAATCACATTGTAAATACCCTGGTGCTGGCTGCCCACTGATCCTGTTTCACAGAAGTGGGTTGGTGATCTTCTGTTCACCCCCAAATACCAGATAGCCAGGTGAAAGGCAGGGGTGAGAGGCGTGTTTACATATGCTCAAAAGTATCTGTTATAAAAGCCACTTGCTGCCAGCTCCCAAATAAAATTTTAAGAAACCGGGGCCATATTTATCAGTACATTTAGGTGCCAGAAAGGCACCAAGTGTGATTTTCAAATCTCTCATTGCCAGGAAACAAATAAGATAAATCCAAACAGTCTGTTCTGGGCAGGGGCTAACAAGCTTTGCCTGGTATTGTAGACTATCCAAGAACCCCATAAACTACTTTAAAACACCTTTAAGGTCCCGAATATTACACATGTATTTACCCTTTTGAAAATCCCACTAATTGTCTATGTACAATATTAAGCAGTCTAAATACATATTTAAAGATTTGGCCCTTAACGCTTCCAGACCTTGCAGACAGAAGCCGGTATCCAAAAGGTTAGTGCAAATGCAGAGCTTTACAGATACACTGACTTTAATTTCCAATTGTATTTTTAACTACAATGAAGTAATTCCTAGTGACATGGATGATGACATTTATATTTTAAAAGACAAAATCACAGATCAGGAATGCACGCAGAATGACAGCCCAAGCTACAAAAGCAGTGAATTCCCACCAGTGTCTCCAGTTACATTTTGTAACTCCATAGACTTTGTCCTTATTAGAGGAATGCTTCTCCCCTGTTAAAGGAAAATAAAATGAACACCTCATAGAAGAGTTCCTAAAATTTGAACAGGCATTTGAACATGCCAAGAGTAGCATCTGTTTCTGCCAGAAAGAAGATCTGGCAGGCATTTAGTCACAAGGTCACTGCTTATGGGGCTTACCCAAGAGATGCGATGGAAAGCAAGAAATGTTGGCATGGCACAAAGACAGGTTGTCCTTGATGAACTGGAAGGAGAAGGCTGTTTTGGCCACAGGCGCTCAGCAGCAGTTTCACTTTAGGGAAGATTGCACAATTTCTTCAGCTTTTGAGTTCACGTTCTCTGAGTTTCAGGTTTGAATGGACCCAAAATGTCATATTCACCAGAACTCACAGAACCAAAAATCAGACACAGAGGCATCGTGAAATGTAACTGGATACGGCTACCCGCACTCAGTGGAGATTTAAATGCTTCCTGAACTAAGTGACCTAAAACTGTGTGGGCCCCTGTGAATTCTGCAATTCCGTAACCCTGGAATTTGCTGCAGAAGTTTAGAAGCAGCTTGTGCAGATCAGGATTTTTCCATTGCCTACAAACAGTATAGAAATAGTGGCAAGTATTTGTGTAAATCTACTGATTTGGAATTACTTTTCCCTTTATTTGTGGCAGAAAAGGGTATATTTTCAGTTTCTTGTAGCAGAAAACTGCCTAGATTTATTGAGAGATCATACTGCTGAAGTTTTCAGCCCAAAAGAGCTTTTTTCCT
>JAVJGJ010000061.1:38865142-38876247 GCA_035590215.1 Microhierax caerulescens
CGATCTAGAGGGCTGTTTTCATTATCTTGCAAAAAAAGGGTGGCCTGGCAGATTGTAGGGTGAAATGACATATTTATTTTTCTTGATATTAACTCTGAAAGCTAGTAACAATAAAGCAGATATCAACATTCCCAACTATTTATTTCTTGACTGTGTGATTGAAATGCTTGGCTGAATGTTGACTTTTCCAACCACAGATTGCTAAACCCTTAACCAAGGCAATGATACGTCCCAGTTGCATCTTCTAATTCCCAGTGGACTTAGGAACGAGCAGAGAGCTATCCTGCTGCTCCAGCGTGTTTGTGGAGCTACTTCTGATCACCTCTCAGCCCTTGCGCTGTGACTCAGCTGGTCCCCGTGAGCCCTCTCCCTCTGCTCCACCTCTGGGTACCGCAATGCAGTGCAAGACCGCACACATGGCGTTAGGGAAGGAAGTGCAAGCCAAGGTCAAACATACCGCTCCATCCCTAGTGCAAACCCCCTGACCATCCACACCGCCAGCTTCCCCCAGCCATGGCAACAGCGCAGGAAATGCATTTCTAACGCAAGAACGCATGATAAGCTGGAATCTGAAAATAAGGTGATGCTATAAAATAAACTGCATTAAATATAAAAGTTAACAAGGCATAGGTAATGGTTGTGTGCAGCTATGTCAATTAAACAAACCTCCAGTTCTGAAATTGCCCGAGTCACCTATTTTCCAGTTTCCATCTTGTTTTCCTAAGTGAAAAAGAATCTTACAAAGGTTTATTGATGGGTTTAGCTATCACTTAGTGCTATTCACTGGTCTATGATGTCATTTGTTCTGACTGGTTTAAGGGTGGACAAAGCCTCTGAAGGCAAGGGCAAAAGAATAAAGATTTGTGAAAAGGAGTGATAGGAAACTCAAAGCCCTCTGAAGTCAGTAGAGAGTCCCATAATATTCACCTACCTTTTATTTATTGTGAGATTAAAAGCGAAAAAGCATTATGTAATTGTGAAACATTACTGTTATTCTGATTCTCAGACAAATGTAAAGCAATAAAACACTGTTATATGAAGCAGCTATCATGGGAAAATTGCTTAATGTTCTGGTTATAAAATGTTTCCAGAGGTAGGTGTTTCTCATGTGAAAACTTAACAAAAATAATCTTGTCTTTTTGTCAGAATTCCTATCCCACCTTTTCCTGTTCTGTTTCTTGTTCTGCTAAGTTAGTGATGTATTTCTTCCTCCCTATCTCTCAAAAGGTACTGCATGTAAAGGTCAATTCTCTTAACACAGCTTCTGTCCGCTCTTCAGCTAATGTATTATAGCACATTATCAAGTTTCCAAACAATTGTTCACTTTTCATTAGAATACACTAGGTTTCTCTCTTTCTGCAGTGTTAGTAAAAATGGTGTTGAGTTGTTGACTACTAATATGAACAAGCAACTTCTGCCCTTAGAAGTGGGATGGAATTGATTCATCTTATTAAAAACAGACCTCATGTAAGCTGGAATTTATGCTGCAAAGGTTAATGCTATGAATGTGCAGATAACAAGTTCTCTACTACATGCTAGCATTTCTATTTTCATGACTCAATTTCAGCTTCTGATACATCATCTTAGGTCACTTTATTTCACGTTGATTTGATAGAAACTGAATGTGCTAAGTCAGGAAAACTAACTTGTACCTGAAAAAGACCCTTTTTTTCCTTCTATCTGTTATCTGCATTTTGCCTTTTTTTTTTTTTTCCTTTCCTTCACAGAAGAAAAAAAAAATGAACTGTTAAGGTAGAAACCTCAGTCCCTTTTCAGTAGAATGAATGGAGGCAACAAATCTGAAAGAAAACAAAGCTCCAGGTTGGCAAAGAAATAATGATCAGGAACTGAGATAAAGAAAGCTCAAGAAAATGAACTCCAGACACAACAGTTGAAAAAATTTAGGTATACTGATGACTACCAAACCAGTTTATGCAATATATATTTTACATCCAACCCAAACAGCTCTTTGAACACTATTGAGGCTATTATTACTTTGAAATAAATGTTAGAGAGCTTCAAAGCCAGAGCTACATAATACCCAATTCACATTTACATTTACATCAGAATTAGGATGCAGTTTCCACAAGTTAATCCACCCCATTTAACACAGCCACATACAACACCGTACAACAGACACTGCATTTTTGCATGGCTAAAAGTACCACCGTGTTTATTCAGTCAACAAGACAGAGATTGTGCTAATGATGCTGCCCAGATGGGCTGTACCCCACCGCAGTACAGGGAGAAAGCCCAGGGATTGTGGCTACCACACTGCATGACCAGGGCCTGCAGCTGATGCTGAAGGAGCGATAAGAAAGCCCCAAGATGCTTTCTCTCTCCTGCTCCCTTTCCTCCACATTCTCAAAAAGACCCACCAAAAGCCTTGAAAAACACTGAAATGAGACCAGGAAGGACCTGCTGGGTCACTGAACCCAACCTTATGCCATCTTCAGCCATTCTCTAATTGCAATCAGAACTTTATGAAGCTCCAGCTTGATGAATTTCCTTTGTTACTCAAACTTGAATGAAAATTTTGCTCTTTCTATCTCAAGCATGTCCATGCTCTCTCATGTCTAGGAGCATCTTCCTGCAAGCAGCTGCAAAACCACTTCTCTGCTCAGCTCCAAAACCCCTCCTGTGGTGCCTGCAAAGAACCTTCACAATGTCTTAGCTACTCATGTACTGAGACTGCTGTCTATCATGTTTATAAATATTGTCTCATTTCTTCTCATACTATCTCGTCAGCCTGTACCATCTGTTGCCTCCTGTGACATGTGCAGACTGAGCTCTTCACAGCAGCAACTGACTTTTTCTTCTGCGCTTGTACAGCACCAAGCACAACCAGTGCTTATCCACTACAGGGTCTCCCAGGGCCATAACGACACAGAAAATTAACAAAGTTAATGAAGAAATCCCACTCTACCTGCTCACCTTCCTCCTCAATTTGTAGGAGGACCCCATAGGCAAACCACACTGTGACCTACATGGGAAGGAGCATGGCAGGAGATAGAGGGACGTTTATTGTCCCCCTCTGCTCAGGATGGTGTGACCACTCTGGTACATGCCACCCAGGCTGGGCCCCCAGGGCAAGAGGGACACAAGGGAGGGTCTAGAAGAGGTGACTAAAGTCTTGATCCCTGAAGGACATGACCAACAAGAAGATCCTGGGGAAGCTGGGCCTGTTTCAATATATTGAAGAGGACACTATGGGGAAATAATCCAATAGTAGCTCAAACCACTGCTTCCAAAGATGACGGAGCAAACTCTTCTGTGTAGAGGCAGCAAACAGAACAAGGGGCATTGGCAATAAATTGTAACTTGGGAGGTTCAGGTCAGACATTAGGAAAAAACTTTGTCATGCAGCGGATGATGCAGTCCTGGAACGGCAGCCCAGAGAGGCTGTGAAGTCTCCTTCCCAAAACATTTCCAAAGCTCACTCAAGAACTGCTATCCAGCATTACTGTTATCACTTCCTGAGCAATAGACACTAAATGCATATTTCATCCTGATAAAATAATACATGCTTTAAATGCAATGACATTCTTCAAACACATGCAGCTTTCTATGAAAAATGTCAGATACTCTTTAAAGTCTAGGAAATAAACTGTGTTCCTAATTGCTCTCAGCATACATTTGCAGCTTCTCCTCACATTGTAGATATCTAGATGTGTATATTAAAATAAAACAGTCGTATATATATATTTTTTGAGGTGGTATTAGTATAAGTTTTAAAGCAGAGTAGCAACATAAGCACTTAGTAAGACTATTAGTTTTAATTTGAATCAATCCAGGTTTACCAAATCGGCTGCAGAGAAGGATGCACATCTGATGTGAAGCGAGCTGAGCAAATGTAGGCAAAAATCTGTAGACTTCTTTTCTCAGCTTGCACCACCACTCTCATCACCACTACGGGCAAATCTCAGCCCTTTTCCTTGCAGTCCCTAACGCTGGGTTCATCAACCCAGCCAGAGCCAGCTCCTGCGGCTGGTGCCTTCCTGTGCCGCGACAGCAAAAGGACAGATAGGAGATGGAGAAACTCTCCTTCCATCTGCATCACAAGACTTGCCTTTCTCTGAAGTTGTGCACATAAACATGTAGCTCTTATAAGCGCGTTATTATGTGGTTCATGCAAATAATGGCAACTTGATGAAACCACTGGTCATGGGTACTTGCATACACATATATTGGACTAAGCAGCAAAAAGAAATCCTGGACATTCGAAACCATTACTTCAACTGGAGAGACAGGAGATGTTTATTTTATCTCATTGCTGTAACACATTTAATATGGGGCTGATAGGTATGACTTGGAAGCCACAGTAGGAAAAGGGTGATTACAGCTGTTCTCTCATGGGGTGAAAGTCTGGCCCCACTAAATCCATGAAAGCCCCTCGAAGCCCATATTTTAGGTGAGACTCTCAGAAGCAGGTGACCTTGGGCGCTGAAATTAATTAGTCCTTCACAGTATTCACCTCCTGAGTACATTTCAAGACCCTACCTGTTTCTAGCACTTTTTACGAGATCTGCTTTATTTATTGTGTACTTGACAAGCTGCCTTCCCCCCATTTTATTATTTGACAAATAATGAGTTTGCAGCTGATTAGAGTTGATGGTTTCAATCTCATTCAGTGTGAACATGTTGGGCAATGATAGGAAGATATAGAAATAAATGCACAAAACAAACATTGGAATTAAAGGACAATATAGGTTACATGAACACTCTTGACGTGACTAAATACACACAGATCTCTAAGTCTTCGAAAGAGTGAACTTTCACTGATGTGCTAGGTCAAGGATATCTACCAGCAGCATGGATATGCCCCACCAGGAGTACCGGCAGGCTGCCCACAGCGGGCACGCACGGGCAGGGTGGGCAGCACTGCACAGGCACGGCATCACCCCCCTCCCCGCGCAGCACAGGAAAAGCAGAGGACCGAACTACACAGAGACTGAATGCCTTTTTCTCATACGATTGAACAACTTCTGATGCCAAATGAAAATCAGGGTGTCTTGAACACAGCCGTGTCACTCTGGACCTGGAGCAGAGCTTGCTGGCACAGCAATCCCAAGTTATGTGGTAAAGTTCTGAAAATCCCTTTTACCCACCCACCCTCCGCGTTTTTTTTTTTTTTTTTTTTTTTTTGTATAATGAGTGTTTAAAAGCTTAGCAAATAGAGTCCTAAAAATGTAATTGTAGCTTGGTAGCACTATTAAATATGTATACTGTGGTCTTTTTGACAATTGTATTAATCCCTTTATAAAGTCTTCAGAAGTTCCATCACAGAAGCATGGATGCTGTTTTGATCTATTTATTACTCTTAAGTGCTCAGAGAACTGTCCCTATTTTCTAATTAACACTTTTAAAGATAAAAAGCTATGTATTAAATCAATCTGAATGATGGTTGTTTGTGAATCCCACAAGATAAGGCAATTTGCATGTTCACTTTGTACTTACAAACTAAATCTGCACATCTCCAAAGCAGCTCCTTATAATGTAAACCTTTTGTGAGTATTTGTAACTTAAAAGAAAGTTTGGCCTAGTACAGAGGCAGTGCCAATTATCTAAAGGACTTCTTTACTGAACATGATTAAGATACAAAATTATTAGGTTGTTATTTTACATTGTTTGCAGAGAAATTTGAGGAAACTACTTTAGGAACGTTAAGTGTTCTCCTGTTTTGCTTTCTTTCCTTCTTTTTTTGTACATGTAGTAACATGAGCTCATGTTACTCATGTACATTTTGTACATGAGTAACGTTCATGAACAAGCAACCAGTCCAAACAGCAGCCAGTTTCCACATCACGCTCGGGTTTGGCTTCCTTTGACACGAATTAAACCACGGCTGAAACCAGCTGTTCACTATCCTGACTGACTGTTAAGCTGCAGCTTCAACTACGAGACTTTACAAACTGAGTTTTAGCGCAAATATTAAATCAGAACAGTAATTTATTGCTGGAATCCAGTTGTGATTATTTAGCACTGCAAACATATTTACAGAAATAGATATTTCACAGCAGTGAAACAGTCCCCCATCTCAGGAACGACACCACCCTCGCTAAGAAAGAAATCAACAAAAGCTGTACCTCCAAACCTCTCCTGTGAAGACGCATATTATTATTTCCAGATGGCAAGAACACAACAAGTATACCTACGAGACACATTTGTTACTATATTTGCTCTTGAACATCTCATCAGAAATTATTTTTCAGGTTTTGCAATCTGCCTTCAGCCGCTGCCTTGGGTTCTGTATACCCACTGGTCCAAGCACAGACAAGAAGCAGGACAAACATTTTTTTTATGGTTTTTAGCCCCAGCAGACTTTATCACAGCTCAGACATGGGACACCTCCTCATCCTCATCTTTAGACTTCCACATTTTCTTCCAATGCACATTTAGTAAGTGGACAGTCATGTCATAAAATGCCTTTTATACATCTGGTACATCTCCTTCTTACTAAGGTTCCCCATTATTGACTGGTACCACTGTAATTAGAAAGATTTTTAAAAAAAAATATATTTTTTTTTTTTCCCCCACAAATCTCCATGGTCTTCAGATCAGTGAATTTACCTTGAATTCCAATTCTTTTTCCTGACCCGGACCACAGCACCTATCCTTGTAGCACACAGTCTCTCTGTATTTATCTTACAGATACATTCAAAAAAGATACAGATACATACAGAAAAGCCTCCTATATTCAGTGGTAGACCATGGTGGGTATATTTTTGTTCTGGTACCACAAATACATGATCAACTTTTTGTTCTCCAGGGTTAATCTGGGTCAGAAGGCCCCAAGGATGCACATCTGACACTCCTAATTCTGGAAACATGAGATTTGCAGACAGCAAATCTCTTTCTGGGAGCAGAAAAGAATGTCAGACCCACTGGGATGCTAAAATGACTTCCAACTATTTCTCACTTGTATAAGCATTTAATCTGAGGACCTCAAAGCACGTTAATTTGAAGACCTCTCTACCCACCTGTGACACAGCAGATGTATTATTCTACCTCATGGAGAAGTGAAAACAGGGGCATCTACCTCTTCAAATGCATTCAAGGACAGAACTACACATGGACTATCTAGAAAGGATCCAGGAAAACAACTCAGAAGTCCACAGTCTCGGTGACAGTAGACATCCCACTGAGACAAGGGCAGGAAAAGCAGCAGTTTGGCTCATTGGAACATATGGGTCATGGGAATTTGCAAACAAGCTAAATGAAGAGACAGCAAGAAAAGTGGAAGCATAACACAAAGACTAGTAACAATGCAAAAAGACCATGAAAATATAAAAATGTGATAAACCTCAAAGGTTTTTTTACCCAATATCACAAACTTTTCAAGTGGTTCATAAACCTAAGACTTGTTTCAAGAGTGGCACATTAGAGAAGAAACAAAAGCCCAATTCTGATTCAAAGCTGATGAGATTAATGTAGGTTATCTTTACATTGGGTGGCTTGAGAGCATGTCCAAGACTTCAGTCTCCTAGGCACATCCTAACTCCACCATGGGACAAGAACTAGTTAAGAATTTATCTTCTTTCTTCTCCAGAAAGTCTGTTCTCCATGGATGGGAAGCCCGGGTATGTTGGTGAGACAGGAGACATAGCCGTCTTCAACTAATCTCTTGACGTGATAACTGAAGGACAAGGACTTCAGGTCACACTGATGTCCAGAAGATGGAAAGATCAGTTAAATGGGGTCACAAAGTCCGTTCTCTTCCTGAACCCAAAGTAGTGAGCAGAGCTTTTTCACCCTCACCTCCCCAAATAACAATTTTAGGTGATCATAGCCAGCTTCCACTCTCCTCATACCTGCCATTTCCTGCATGTTATCATACGTTTGCCTTCATGTCACCACAACAGTTCAAACCATTCAGCAGCATCCCTGCACCACCAAAGACACCTTCCTCTAGTGCTGGGTCATAGCCATGGTGGAAACCTACCTCCCAAGCCTCAGCCTGCCTTCTGGCCAACAGTGCTACACACGGAGCAAATTACAATCCTTTATATAACGGAATAAAATAGAAATAAGGGCAATAGCTGGGATTGTATTGGGTAGAGATCCACATAAAACTTTTCACCAAAAAGCTTCCTACCCAAGCAATGCCTCCAATGCTATTATACCATGATGTTGCTTGGTAGACTGGATAAAATGATAGCCTTGTCTCACATTGTCATTTATTAATTTTTCCTATCAGTTGAGGTAACTTAGGTAGGCCGGTAGAAATTAGCCAAGCCAAGGTAAGCAGACTGAGTGGGCACAAACCATGCCAGGAACGGGCCAGGATGATCCCTTGGCACAGGGCTGGGGAGCTCTGCGGGACAGTCTAGCAGAGCCGTGTGGTGTGTCTGTTAAAGGTGCCTGACTTACACGACATGAATTTGACACACATTCAAGAAAGCAATGAGTCATGAACACAAACTAGTCTTGGTGCCTTACTTAGGCAGCGAAAGGAAGTCAAAAAAGAAAGGTATCGCACTTCCCAGACTAGGGTCTATCAAGCTTTGGTGAGGGTAACCTGAAGATCTTCCATGATAAAGATCTGCCGTGGTGGGAAAGAACGAGCACAGCCCACAACACAAGCATCAGATAAATTTTCTGTTGGTTTGAAGGTTTTTTCATTGTGGATTTTTTGGGGTTTTGTGGGTTTTGTTGTTTTTTTTTTTACAGGAGGAACTAAAACGGCTGTCCCAATCCACACGCTGTAGGAGACAAAGCATATTGATGGTTCAGTTACTAAACACACTGTGAATTTTCACAGTGGATCAGCAGAAAGTTATGAAGCACAGGTGTTCCTGTAATTGTGATACATTGGGAAAATTCATACTGTTAAATGAGCCTCAGCTTCACACTTCCACCTGTGTGATGTGGAAATGTACTGCGGGTACACGGGGCTATAATAGACGATACGTAGGAATGATTACTGGCTGGTTCAGGACCTGCTAGGGTTTATTTCTCTTAATTCATCTGAGTGTATAATTTCTGCATTTATATTTACTGCCATCATAAAGTGGGAAATGTGTGTTATACATGCTGGTAGAAATAATGATAACATGCGAAAAAACAAAGTTAATACACTGAGTGGGAAAGAAATCCTGAAAGCCTGCATGCCAAAGGAAATATAGAGAGCCTTTAGGAAATAGAACATATTCCAACAAGAGAATGAAAGCAGTTGGTTTGGATGGTTTTTTTCTTCCATTTCATTTCTACTCAAAGTTTCTTGTTTTCATTTTTTAGTGGAGGGGGGGGAGAGAGGAGATGACTGTAGAATGGGAAGTGTGGGAAATGCTAAAATGCAGAAAGATGAGGTTTGGAAGCAGGTGGAAGAAAAGATCTACTTGGATTACCTGAAACTGAACATGAGAAACAAGTGGAGAACATTGGCATACAGCTAGAATTATTTTCCTTTAACAGGTGTTTGTTTGAATAAGAATCAGAGGAGCAGAATTTGCTAATTTTGTTCCAGACCTGTCAGAGCTTCTCATGTGAGTGTTTCAGGATTATAAATACCAAAAAAGCACCAAAGATCAAATGAAAAGGAAGATGATTAAATATATCTTCCTGCATGCCTTGGAGGTGTCAGCTCTGGTGTTTGACAAGGAGCTCAAATTCTGACTGCTTACGAGAGAGTCTTTCAAGCTGTCCTGGAGACAGCAGCCTTCTCTTTCCTAAGGTTAGCTGACATGACAGAATAGCTCTAAAATAACTAGTTTTCAGAAATATTCCCCTTTTAAAAACCATAATCATCACCTTGAAGTGACACCTTTAAGAAAGCGAAGAGTTGAATACAACACCTCAAATTTTGCGTATTCACAGCACCTTGCCCTTGGCAACAGCTTGATGCTCCATAGCTGGAGTTTCAAAGTGGCCTTCAAAAGTAGCCCCAACTGATAAGAACTGTCAAAGGGACAACTTATCATGGGGATGTCAAAGCAGATAAGTGTTGCAAGGACTACAGGCTTAGCCTCTTCCCTCATCACAATTAACAATATATTTTTTTTTCAGGGGATTCACTAGCGGGGGGTGGGGTGGGGGGGGGAGGGGGGAACCTGTTCTGGCGAGAAAGAATTTCTGAGCAGACATGACAAATGCAACTTCAATGTATGCTACGTGACAACCATCTAATATCTCATTTAACAGGGTTAAATGAATCTAAGCCAAATGTTTTAGTCACAAGATTTTTTTCCATCAGATACTGCCATTTTCCTACCACTTTGTCTACTGAATTTCTCATGACTCTCCACTCTTGCATCTTTCAGCACATCTGACCCTTTTCTGAGACTCTCCTTTGTTTTTTCCTCTTTTGGGCTTTTTGTCGCTCCCCCTTCCTTCTACCCTCTGTGTCTTCTAAGTTCTTTCTGCAGACTTAGCCCCTCTCTTTGTCTCCTCCGAAGTTCATATGCTTTGTCCCTCTGATAGTTACGGAAATGTTAACTTCCTCAGCTCAACTGCCTTTGGGTCGCTCAATATATCTGCTGCCTGCATGGTCTCCTCTGCTTCCTTAACCCCAGAAGCCCATCCAACACCACCCCACTTCCCAAATGCAATTTTTGTCCCACCTTGTAAGGTCACTCTCCTCCTGGATGGCTTTGGTGTAACCAACCTTTTTGGCCTCATTGGTCTCTCCTAACCCTGCACAGATTATTATATAATTATATATATATATATATATATATTTACATAAGCCTGCAATGGCTTATTCAGCAAAGTGGGTTATTCCATTGCTATCACTACTGCTCTGATGGGCATCTCTGTTTCATATGAAATTAGCCACTGCACCTCTTCTTCCTGCTGCTGCCAGTCCATGTTAAAACATTTTGGTTTGGGTTCTGTTTTTCTCATAGGAATATAAAAAAAAAAGATAACATCAAACCCAGGCATCTCAGTTTTCACATTCACATAATATGGGAGCACTGGTGGTGTTACAAGGTTTGTCAGTTCTTTCCTCATTTCAGGTCGTCTCCCTCAGTATTTCTCCCAGTCACAAACAAGGCAAACAGAGAAGGTTTATCAAATCTCATGTAGACTACAAAGCTGGTATTGGTAGCAACAGAGAGAAGGCAGATGGAGGGGAGGACAAACACACTCCCCGGGGGGGGGGGGGG
>JAVJGJ010000061.1:38876347-38899191 GCA_035590215.1 Microhierax caerulescens
AAAAAAAAAAGCCCCGTCCCCCCCCCCCCCCCCAGTTTCCTCTCTCAGTGTTTTACTCCTGTAACACAGGAGTAATGTTGCTTGTTTGTAGCCTCGCTTACTCCTGGCCTCATCAAATATTGAGTCAAGCTTAACCTTTAATTCTGCATAATAAGGAACCAAGTAGACCCTAACTTTCTCTCTACATTGACCTGCAGATTACCCCCACAGGAAGAGGTGGCAGTGGCTGGAACCAGTGTTATTTACCAGCTTACAGTCGAAAGCTCCTCAGACGGAGAAATGCTCAGATGTTAAGATATTACCAGTATTTGAAGGGTTCATATTTATTGATCTATTCAGTGTTTGAAACTATTTTATCCTTCAAACCTCTTCCCTCCTCTAGAAAATTAATATATGACTTGAAAAATCATTAGTTGCTAGCTTTTAATAAATCTGGTCTGTGTATTTTCATTTCAAGCCTAAAATTCATCCCTGTTGGCTAGTGTTTCACGTCTCCATTTACCTTCTGCGGTCCCATGAGATGCTTTGATCTACCGTTCCCACCAATCTTCTGCTGCATTCCCTCTCTCTGTCCCATAGCCATGGCTCTGCCTTGTCACCACAGTTTCTTATCAGTGATGCTCAATTTCTGTCCTCCCGCTCCTGCTCAGCATCTTGGACCACTTTCTCCTCTCCTGTTCCTCACAGTCCTCAGGATATTACTTGCTCCCGGTTCCGTGATATTTTTAATCCTCAGATTTCCTTGATTTCAGTCTTTCAATCCATATTCCTTTACCTGATTTCTGCCCTTAGCAATTGGAATAGCTTTCTTTCCTGAAAGTGCTATCACTTCCATCACATTGCAAATAGTGGTAGATGGAGGACATCTCCACAAGGATCAGCCTCACATTTCTCCACATAGGGTTAAAGAAAAATTGTAGCTCTACCAAATTCTGTCCTACTAAGAAAAAACAAAAACAAAGAAAAAACTCAAAACCCCAAAAGGCATTATAAGCACTGTGAATAAATGCAAAATCTAAAAAAAAAAAAATAAAATAAAAATGCATAATGCTGGCCATGAGAAACTTTTAGTCACCAAATAAGGTGAATATCACATTAAAACTGTGAGAGTTGGCCAATTGTTCCCAGTCTCAGGCAGTCCAGGGAGCTTACAGCCTTGGAACAGCTTCGCTATCCTCAATTATAGGGAGGCTATAATGGAAACCCTTTTTGTACTGAGCAGCAAACGGCGTAGAAGTGGAGAAAGTCTCAACAATCCAGGAGCCTTTTTGTATTACTTGTACTTTTGCCACCTCCCCCTTGTGCTCCATCTCCCGCTAGTCATCCAGATACCATGATGACATGCTGCTGCCATGATGAGGAGGGTGAGCGGTGTCCAGGTGCCACTGGGATAATGGCCTTTGACAACAGATGGTTATAATATTACATTACACCCTTGGCACCATGGCTTACCGACTAGACTGGTAAAATCCTACACAGCGTTTTGGAGCTTTCTTGGGTCTCCCATTCTCTAATCATGGTCTGCAGAAGCAAAGCTCTGATCTCACGGCACTCAGGGACTGACCTGCTGATGGGTTTAGCATAAAGATGGTACACCTCTCCTCTCCCAAAGCCAAGCTGGTTTGGGCTCATCCAGCATAACAGTAATTGTATACAGTAATTGTATACTTCACAGAGCATTTAGAATCATATTTGAAACTGTATGGAAAATTCAAGAAAAACTACAATATCCTATTTTTGTCCGTGTCCCCCCCCCCACACCATCCCCATCCCTTTTCTTTTTCTTTTTTTTAAAACAGAACTTCTTGTAAAAATGTTGCAAGTCCAGAAAATCCTGTACATTAAGAAGTTATTATAACACCAGGTAAAACCATTTGTGGCAGATTATGTTCAAGTCTTGATTTTCCTAATATTATCCTGTTATTTCAGAGACACATTTATCTCCTATACATTGGACAAGCCTTTAGAATCCAACACTCTTCCTAGAAAAATAATGGGATTGGAAATGGGCGTAAGCATTTTTAATGTAATCTATACATTTGCCATGGCCTAACTACAAAGAAAAAATAGGTAAAAAGCTGAAGTTGATAACAATGTCCAGAGACTCTAGCGCAGAATATCATCACAAGGAGTTAATTCCAGTGATTTTGCTGAAGCCATTCTAAGATTCTACTGTAGGTTCAGAAAAATGGAATGAAGGAATAAAACAAGTGCATTTCTATATGGGGTTTGAGAATAACACAGCCACATTGTTTGCATTCAGTTGCTATTCAAGAATCTTAGCACAGTTCTTAATCGTACCGTTTAAGTGCCTTTGTTACTCCATTGTGTGTTAAATAATGTCATTACAATTGTTATGCTTACACACCAAGTTTTGCCAAAATCCCCCACTCACTGCTTCTTCATTAAATAACAACAAACTGTGAGGGTTAGTTCTGCATCAGCACTTCAATTTCCTCATGAAAAATTGGCCTTCTTTTTTCTTGGCTTGCGAGCACCCCAACCAATATCACTCATGCCTTGTTATACAACAAAAGGAAATAACGGCGCCTGCAATAGCAATCTGGCTTCGCCTGCCCATGCTGGATGCCATTTTGACTTGTGCAGCCCCGGCAGTGTGCGCTGCTCCCCCATCGCCTTTGTGGAGACAGGATGAGGTCTCAATCTCACAAATCAACTGGAAAGGGGACGTTATCTGAACACGCTGGCTAGGCAGGCGCAGAGGACTGCACGTGCTACAGAGAGGCATCCCGTTTGCATCCACTTTTTCTTGTGAGGATAATGACAACAGAGAGGGAAAAATGGCAAGCACTGAATGTGCCTTATATGTGTCTTGCTGCTTCCCAAAGAAAAGCTCTAATTGTGCAACGAGGTGAGTACATTTGGACCTGGCACCTACATGTCTTGGGAACTTCAGCAGGACCCTGTGCATGGATGCACCTCCACACCTTGCTTATCAATTCTGGGGCACACATCTGTTGGTACATTAGTAAGGAAACAGGTAAGTCACTGAAATCAGGTTTACAAAAATATAACGTGTCTGTAGCTCAGCTATTAAAGACACGATTTCTTTAAAGCACATAGTCACTTGACTATACAGTGTCCATCCAAAACGTGTCCTAAGCTCACGTGAGATTTCCGATCATTATACAAGCAATAGTTGGTCAAAACTAGCTCCACTGACTTCAGCAGCACCGCTTGCACACCTATCTAAGCATAAGCATAAATACTTTACTAGCTCTGGACCAAACCCAAAGCCTGTATCGAAGCTTTCCCACGAGGCTCCCCCCTGACCCCGAGAGGTGTTAATGCCATGTGCACCTCTAAGGTTGGAACCCAAGCAACCCAGAGCAATACCCGAGAAAAGCCAAAAGACCTCAACTCCTTACCGAGCAAATCACTCCACCAGATCAATCCCAATCAACGTGGACCCACACCAAAGATGTCAAAAGAACAAGATGTCACTGGCTTCAAAGGAGGCAGGATTGGGCCAGAAGTCAATTTTTTTTTTTTTTTTTTTGGCTGTTATCTAACAAAAAGCAGAGGGAGCTTTTTCAACTGAATTCCCTAAGTGGCTGTTGGTAACAAACACCTTTCACACGTTCCTTTTTCTGGAAGAACAGAGGGAAGGTGGCTCGGTGGCTCACATGCTAATCTGCTGCTGGAACTATAGATCAGATGGCAGTTTGGTAATTTTTAGCACAGCTCTTGTTTAGCTCAACACAGACACAGAAAATGAAGCACTCATTTGCTGACTAGAAAATCACAGTTGAGGTCGATTGATGAAGCAGTGCAAAGAAGCCTGTTCTGTCCCCAGCTTGTGGATAAACAATACCAACCATCACCCTTCACTAGTTATATATTCAACTCTTGAATATTTAAAAATCCAGCTAAGCTACTATATGGCTTACCAGTGATTTGTAGGGAAAGTGTCAGATTATTTTACATTTAGTAACACTCAAAGCAGCTGCCCTAACACAGAACAAAATCATCACAGGGGAGGGGGGGGAGGAAAAAAAAAAAAAAAAAAAAGAAAGAAAGAAACCCAAGCCATACCAAAAAGCATGTTAAATGATAAACCACGGAAGTAGATTTTCCATTACTCTGTAAAACCTTAGGAGGCCATGAGTTAACTGAAGCAAACAGAACAAAAAAAAAAAAAACGAAGCGAGGAAGGTATAGCTACTTTCTTGAAAACAAAACCAATCTTTTCATTCCTGCCATTTGTTAGAATTCTTCCTCCAGGCAAGCTGGACAGCTGCACTAGTAGGTTTTTTAGTCATGGGTTGTAAGCCCCACCTGGCTAGATTTGTTTAGCAGACAGCTGGCAGAATGAAATAAAAAGAACAGGGACATACAAACTGCTTCCAAAACAAAAAGCCGAAAGAATACTTTTTGGATGCTTTAGCTTGCACTGAGTTTATTTGGTGTATGTTTGGGGGAGATTCTTCCCTTCGTTTTTACTGTCCCCCATCTCTCTGCACCCCAAAAGTATTAAAAAACACCAAAGCGAGACTGCAGGCTGCATTAAGCGGATCAGAAAGGAAGGGAAAAGCCCCATCTCAGCCTATTTATTTTGCACATGTGCACACATACATGGATGTATATGCACACACACACACTCTCCCTCAATTACGGTTTACAATTCCCCAAGATTGACATGGGTTTTAAATTAACTTCTCTTATTATTTTCTTTTTGTTTTGGTTTGGTTTTGTTGGTTTTGTTTTTTGGTTGTCTTTTTTTGTTGTTGTTGTTGGCAACTTTCTTCCTCTATTTTCTAAAGCCAATAAGATAGATTTTCTTCATCTGGAATGTTCTTTCTAGCTTAAAGATAAGAAGGAGTTTAAAATTGTGGGAATGGCATCCCTCCTGCATCTGTTTCTCACACAAACCTATCAAATATCTAATTTTTGGCATTACTGCTGGCTCCAACAGGGGATGACATAAACCAGCTTTGTGGTTACATGTTTCACTTTTAATCTCATGAAAATGAAAATCAGTGCTGAAATGTCCCTTTACATGTGACAATGTGGGACTCTTTTCCAAAAACCAAAGGAAAGGGGTGTTACCCTGGTTAAGCTTAATATACAGAATATGTATAAATTTGCTTTTAGTTTGGATTTAGCTTGATCCTAGCAGAGGCATTTCAAGATTATATTTTTTATCATTATTATTATTTTGTTTTATTGCAGAGATTTTAAACAATTCTGAAAGTATCACAGTCACCACACAAAGGAAGATGCACAATAAATGTAAGAGAGTAATCAGCAGATGAGCAGTCTGTTATGTGACAACAAATCTTCTGCAAGTAATATCATTTTCCACACAGCTATATGGTCACATTCCCGTAACATGTTTCTGTAGTTAGTGTGAAGGGAATCTGGTTTTCGCATGAGTTCTTTATTAAGACCTAATGTAGTAATACTGGATGTATGACTACAAACCAAGATGGCTTGGATACTGTCTTGATTGGAGAAACTTTTTGAAAACAAACTCCAAATGTTTAAAAATAAAAGTCTGCCTTGACCCTGTTTGAAAGGGAACACGTGAGAAAAAGAATATTTAAGCTTACAATATGACCGGTACCTATGAAACCCAGATGATCTGAGGTTAAGCGAAGCCCCAGCTAGCCTGAAACGCAAGCCTACTTTTATATTCTGTGGAAACCTAACAAATATTAGCTACAGGAAGGCCCTGAAACCAATCTAAGCCATCACACAGCACAGCACTCACCCTCCCGAGCAGAAGCCGTTCTTGGCTGCCCTCCATCTCTTGCCTATACATCTCCACTGAGCGTAGACTCCACGGAGCCTGGTGCGATACACGCGTTTCTGAGTCCTCGCTCTACCAAAAACATTGATATCGATATCATATGCTTCAAACAGGAGGAGGGGGCCCATAGGGCTTTGTCCTCGGGGGTCAGGGAAACCCAACGCCCTCCCCAGGGGCAAAAAGTGTGGCCTGCCCACACTTCCATCGTGCACAAAATCCATCTCCTAACCTGCGGATGAGCAGGAAAACCATGTTTGGAATGGGTAATATCAGTCATTTGACGTGCCTTCATGGCCATCGTGGTCGATCTAGTCTTTGCAACAGCTTCCTGCTCCACTTAATGGGTATCTTATTAAATAAATGCCCAACTATTTGCTTAGAAATACACAACCATGCATCTATTGAGGAATTTCTGTTGATCTGTTGAACGCAAAAACTACGAAATGCTCTGTGTTGTCCTGTGCATTGCCCCCCCCCCCCGAAGTCACACTAATTTTGTGTATCTTGCATTTCTTGTGTTAGCTTTCTATAAAAGTTCACCCTGCCCTAGATGAACCTGCAACTCGGCCAACTTCTTTAGTAAAGAAAATTGATTCTTGTTTACTTCTTTCAATAAAGAGAATCATGATGAATTTTAATAGGCTCACCCCCCACTGCTAGAAAATCTCCCTCCTTTGGTTGTGTGAGCTTTGAAATACGTAAATCAAAAATAAGCCTGGATTTAAAGAAAAAGACGATGAAGAAGAAATTCCAGAAGTTTAAAGCTCATCCTTAATATTTGTCCAAACATCCATGTTTCTTCCTGTGTACTTCACCCCACAAACACTTTCTATATTGTGAGAGACCTGCCTGTAAACTAATCGCTGCTTTTTTAGCTGGACAACTGATGATGGCAAAACAACCAAAAGCATTTCATATTTATGTTGGAAGATTAACATAACTCATTTCAACTCTGTTGAATGGACACATTTTACTCAGGAGAGAAATATTAAAAAAAACCCAAAAAAACAAAAAACAACACAACTCACAAATGTTGAGGTAAAAGGGACATCAACTCTTAAAAATATTTCCTAGTATTACCATTCATATGGCATAAACAAACAGGCAGAGTGCATACATATGGGCCCCAGTCCTGTAATTTGGATGACAAGGGAGATCCTTTTGCCTAGGCAGTGCAAAACTAATTTCACCACACTGGCACATAATGCAATGTGATTGCTCCCTCAGTTTTATATTACAAGGTCACTGGAGCAAAAATTTTTGTGGTTTGTACAGTACCAAGCACTCCAAGAAAACTTATTATATAACAATGTTATATTTAGTATAAATAAACCCATACCTACTATATAAGATGGGGTGAAATATTCTGACGTAGCAACTCTGCAAAAATGTAAGGCATAGTTTGCAGAAAAAGTCTTTGATAAAGAAATTTTGCTCATTTCTTACAGTACAAAATTTACTTTCCTGAGAACCAACAAACATTTGGAAACTCTAAACTGAAGTATTTCCATACATGGATTATTCCTTTCCATGCATCAAAGAACTGAATCCAGAATTCAACTTTTAACAATTCTGACAAACAGAACGTTACAATCTGGCTAAACCACTATTAATGGTAAATTGTTGATCACTTCAATAAGCAAAAGACATTGATTTACTTTGGCTTTTCCAATGGACAGTATCACCCAGACCTCTGCCGAGATGTTCAGTTCAGTCTTGCCCAAGGTAGAGCTGGTTGGAATTTTTTTTAAAAAATAATATTTGAAATATCAAAGTTAATTCTACTTCAGTTCAGAATAGATCTGCTCAATATTGTGCAAAATAAGTTTTTTTAATAAAAATATTTTCAAAACAATTATAGAAATTTGTCAACGTATTTATTTAGAGAAACACAAGCCTATAAAAATGATGGGTGTTCCTATAACTGCCTCAATAATAAATGTTCATGTTTTCCTTTTCAAAAAGCTATGCAACAACAAATACTTTTTTTCAATTGTATGGGTTTTTTTTACTTCAGAGAGTTTTACCTGGCAATAACAACGGGGCTCACTTCCTTCAGCACCTGTATTTTCTAAGAAGTCAGTAAAACAAATACAAATTCACCTTCATGTATGAGTTTTAATGTAATCTCAGCCTCAACTGATGTGACTTTGGAACCAAAGTATTTTGATTTTTATTTTAGTTTTATCTCATATGCTTAATACCAGCACAGTTACGTCCCCCAATACTTTATTGGGCATATACAGCACCAGGCAGCTAGTAACATTATGCACTATGATTGCATACATATGCATTGCACTAGACTTTATGACTGTAGCTGAAATAACTCATCCATAATTACAGAAGTACTTGGAAACTTCATCTTGCTTCTCTTTTTCAGCTTCTTTTTACCCTAAATGACCCCAGAAAAATACATTCTGAAATATGTTTCCATATTATTATTTAGATACTTCATTTGTCCAGTAAAAGTAATATAAAGTGGCGTCCTTCATCCTCACAGGATGAGTGACAACATTCATGCAAAACTGATGCGCACATGGCATGAGATGTAAACTATTCAAAATGGATACTATCAAAAGATAACAAATTATGGCAATCTCAGTTTGGAAATGCAAAAGCTGCCCTGTAATCATTGCAGCTAAACTGCTCAAGTTCAAAGTAGGCACATACTTGTTGAACTGCATCCTCGATCGGCTCCATTCAGCAATTTTACCCAAACTATGCTTCACGCGATACGGTCCTACTTTGGTGGATATCACAACTATGAGACCCAGGTCAGTTACTGGAACTTTCTCACCCAAGACAGCAAGCAAGGGGATGCTGGGCTACGTGCACAGGCACACGTGTGTCTCCAAGCCACGCGGTATAACTGGGTATTTATAGGAATGGCTTCCCAGAGCAAAACACAAAGCAGCTCTTCTCAGTAGAACCAGCCACAAGCACAGGTCTGGTGCTGGTGTCTGTTTGAAGGCAGCACCCATATCAACGTTGTAATGAGAGTCAAATCCCATGTAATTTACACATTAAAAGGAGAGAGCAATGCATGAAAAAAATCAGTTTGGCTAATGAAAAAATCAGTTTGTCTAATGAAATTAAAGTCCCTAATCAAATATTGGCAGGAAAGATATTTAGAAACTCTCCTAATGTCAGCCAGCTAATTCTCCCCTGTTCCAACGAGAAGGGAAAGCAGTTGACTTTTATTCCCCACTGAACCTCCCGCCCTCAAATCACCAGAAAGACCCCATACTGAAGGGTATAATTAAGGCAGATTAGGGCAGATTTAGGCTGTCTCCATACCAGTAAGGCACAGGTAATTCCTTTAATTTCAGAGGTTGTGTGACAGCCCAGGAGCCGCAGCCCAGCGCTCCAGGTAGACAATATACCTTCTGGGGAGGCTTTCCCAGTGCAGACTCTTCTTTGAAAATATTCTTTCCTTGCCTGATAAGTACATCCACAGCAAAATAAATACTGAAGCACGTGCTGCCAAAATACAGGGAAATCTGTGCTCCTGGGTCACTGCCTCTACTAGGTTAACTTACACTTTTAGCTTCCAACTTCTTTCCCCCGGATTTTTAAGGAACTAGTCAATTTTAATTTAAAATTTTTCATATTTAATAGTAACAAAAAAAAAAAAAAAAAAAAAAAAAAAAAGGAAAAAAACCCCACCTACCCAAACAAATAAACAGCATCAACAACAACAACAAAAAAAAAAAGCTGAAATTAGTAATGCTCTATAAAGTATTAATTTTCCCATCACTCACCAACTTTTAATATTACCCTCCTTAGGCCTTGCCCATCTGCCTCTCCTGGTTTTGTCCTTCTTCCTCTTCCTACATTCTGCCATTCTCCCTGACAGCATCACCCTGGTGTCTCTTCATCCCCAGCCATCAGCCACCTCTTTGTGCTGCACCCTAACTCTGGAGTCCCCACTGACACACACCATACTCTTGTCCCTTCGCCTCTCACACAGTGGCCCTACCCTTCGTTCCTTTACACCATTCTGCCACTGTGTGTTTCACCTCTCCTTCCACCTTTCCGCATTGCGCAGGTTTGGGGAGGGAAGCACTGTGAAGCCAGGCGGGACCGGTATCGCTTCTATGCTCTGGTGAGGGCCTCATGCAGACCCCGAACAACATGACTAAAGAAAACCATCATGTGGAAGTTGGATGCTTTACCAGTATCTTCCTCTCATGTATAACCCATTCCCTTAAGGAGAAATTTCTTCTGATAAGGTACACACACCTCTCTTTATACAATACCCACTATAACTTTTGTTTTTTTCTCATGACATTTGAAATACCTCTAACACAACGAAGTCCCAAGGCTGCTCTAAGGTGGTTTTTTTATTAATATGATCTGATATAAAGCTTCTCAGATCACTGACTGCTGATCCCAAAGGATGAAAACTTAAGTGTATAAGAAACCAGCCCGATGAGAGTATGGGGTAATACCATCGGAAATCTATGAAGTTCGTTGTATCACACACAGAATACTCCAGCAAGAACGGGGAGTGGAAGAGGTCAAACAAAAGAATAAATAAAAGACCACCATTGATCATCATAGCTAGCACCATCTTGCTGAGCAATGCTTCATTAGAAGGCTGCCGTTTTGATGATGGCCTTTTATGGTTTTTTGTGGTAACACTTTATTTTAAGTATCTTATCATTATGAATTCATTTAGTATTGATTGCAGTGGCTCTGATCATAAAGAATTAATTTGGCATGCCATGAATGTCATATGCATTCATATAAAAAATTTGCTTTAATTCAAGATTAATTAATATGGGAAAATGTTATTGCTTTTGTAATATCACCATCTTAATACATCTCATTTTTTTTCAGTAGTTCGGAAGTCCGGTCTTAGTTCTTTTACCAGAGTTTCTTCGTTTTTACACAAGTTTTTAAAAAAGTAACTGGAAGTCTTTTTTTATTTCTTCAGGCTTTTGGGACTGGTTTGTTTTTTTTAAACCCTAACCAACCTCCCAGAGTGCCTAATGGTCCCAAATCTCATGCATTTATTGCTCGAACTTGACTAAGCAGGTTTTCCCACCTATTTGATGACACTGCAACAAGCGAAGGTAATTTAAAGCTTGCATTTCCTCCTAGTCCAACAGAGACTTGTCTTGAGTGAAAGCTGGCAAAGAGAGAAGGGATTACCTGTGACTTCAAACCCTCTGTAGATATGTCAAAATACACTCCGAGCACATTGAGCCTTGACTAAAAGCAGGTATGTGCTTTGGATGCTATGTCTCATTGCATCTGTTACAGGCAACGTGTCAGCCACGTCTCCATCCGGCTGCTTCTGACTGTGATGCAACATGACACAGTTTGATAACAAAGGGATGTAATACACCATAATGACTCCAGGCAGGCAATTGCAATGCAATGGGATGTGCTGCCATGTAGTAGCAGGTGACATACCTCTTCCATCAGTCATGGACTAATCGCTAAAGCCCCCAGTTTAGGTTCACTTTGGAAAAAATCCTAAAAGGCTTGATGATCATTTTCAACCAAACGTTTCAATATTGCTTCCCGCTGCGCTCACCCTGGCTTCCCTTCACCGTTGCTCAGTTTCCAGGTAGCAGCTGAAGCTATACAAAAAAAATAAAAAACCAACAAAACAACTCAAACCACCCCAAACCCAATAAATGCCTGTTATCTGGGCCAAGCACAAACCCATCCCCTTTGCTCGGGAATACGTATGCATTCACCCTTAAACTTCACAAAGAGAACGCTGCGAAGGTAAGAGGCTATTCTTTATTTGTGCTATGGGAAGCAATAATGGAGATTTACAGTTCTTCAATACAGCAAAGGATTTCCCAGAATGCTGACTAACTGAACCACTCTGTACTTTATTGATGTACCAACGCACTGAAAACACAGGTTTATTAATAAATAGCTTGACTGAAGTTTAAGATGTAGAGGGAGCCTGGAAAAGGACACCATCTCTACAAAAACCAGGGAAGTGTGGAAAAAAAAGAAAACACACACTTACTGCAGGGGACTGAAGAAATATGATCAGGAGATTAACTTTGGGGATGGGGAGAGAAATTCAAGTGCCTGGGGAAAACACTGAAGTGTGCAGGGAGATCTATGGGAGGTCTGCGCCTGCAAAACGTTTCCCCTCCTGTTTCTGATTTGTGTAGCTTTAACCATCCTGCCATTTAATTAATTTCTTTTGTAAAGAATGTCACAGATGTAAAAATCTACTTCTTAAAAAAAAAAAAAAAAAAAGGAGAAAGAAACCCTGGCACGTACATGTAAAATGTCAGACCCAGGTTGCATTGCAAGCAGCATTAATGGAAAGCAAGCTCAGGGCCACTGGTAGGGGATGAGCTTCACTTGTACCTCTGTGAGCTCTGCTTTTCACACGCCCCTGGAGCATCCTCTGGGCATCACACCTCAGCCCCAGGCACGTCCTGGAGCAGCCTCCCTTGTACAGAAACCAGCAGATCTGGCGATGAAGCCACCCTCCCCTGCAGCTCGCTACCATTTTGCCAATGGTCTTTCATTTGCCTGCATCTCAGCTGCCTGTACTCGGCTCCCATCGCTCAGCAGGACGCTGAGCAAGGCAAGGGGAATAGCAGGGGAAAACATCCCTCGCATCTTCCCTTTCAACTCCAGGCAGCATGGGGAAGCGTATCAACGTGTAGCAGATGTGCTGAGACCAAAGTGATCTCTTCCTCATGATTACAGTTGGTTATACCTGGGGATGTGCAATTTAATCTAGGCACAAATGTGCAAAGGAGAGTGGTACTAAAGTAAAATAAGTGGTACTAAAGGCTTTGTTCCATGCACAGCAATCGAGGGTTTTATTTCACTAGACCTGGCTCACACATAAAGAAAAGAGGCACAGTTTGATACATGCCTTCTCCAATGAGTACTGCTAAGTAAGTGTATTTGTTCTCAGTGTTGTTGTCATAAATATCATGAAATTTCTTATTTGAAGTTGGGAACTAATGATTCTTTCTCCTTAATGTGCTACAGTGACTCTGCACCCTATTGTTTTCTCCCGTTTGAGAATGCCCAAGGATGTCATTATAACTTCATGTATCAATATTAAACCTCTGCAAACAGTCAACTAAATGAGCAGTTATCTTTGTTTCTGAAAATAGTGTACTTTTTTTTTAAAAAAAAACCTTCATTTATCAGTAACTAGGTGTAGTCAATTGCTCTCCAGTATTGATCACAATATCTATAGCAGTCACAGAGTACCTTTGCTCAAGGTCACTGTAAGGTCGAGTTATGATCAATATGAATTGACTGTCTGCAAATAAATTTAAGTAGCTGACATAACTGAAAGGAATACCTATTTAAAATTAAGGTGGACCATGTGTCCCTGTAGTAGAAAGGCTCACGGGCTATATAAGCACAGAGGAGGTACAAGTCATCTGAGCACGCACCACCAGTTCAGCAGCTTTTCCTGCAATTAGAGGTAGATAACTATAGATCTCCTTCTGAAAACGTTTACTCATAAAAGTAACAAAACCCACAGTCTTCACTCTTAGTCTGTAATGAACTGAGTCACCTGGGAGCAAATTCACTGCCTTGAAAGTAAATAAGTTCCTATTAAAACAATATATGCAGGGTCTCTATTGCTAGGCTCCATTTCCCATAGGCACGTTGTACTCCATGGTCCGTAGAGAATTCAAAGGTGGCCAGACTCTTCCAGCATCAATACCTACACCTTGTTCTTCAATCCCTATTTAGACACCCATGTCTACAGGCAGCCATATTAAAATACTTTACATTGAAGCCAACAATCTAGATTTTAATTTTTTTTTTTTTTTTTTTTAATCAGTAGATTTCTATAGTACCTGTTGGAGTTTCAGAGAAGATCTGCCTGAGGATTTTAGAGTCTCCGGGGCAAGAAGGAAAAAGAAAGAAAGAAAAAAAGAAAGAAAGAAAAAAAGAAAAAAAGGGAAAAAAAAACCCAAACAACAAAACCACAAACAAAACAAAAATCAAACAAAAAAAAAAAAAAAAACCACCACCACCAAAGAGCAGGATAAGTGTTTTAAATCACAATGGCCTCAGACATCAGCCTAGGAGAGATGTCCCAGGTGAGACAGGCTCCGGGAGCAGCCCTGTGATCAGGTCACTGGCCACTGGATGTCACTGCTGCCTACCCAAAGGTGGCCTACAAAGCACTTGTGTGACTGTAAAAATTGTGGCTGTAGGAAGCAGTTTTGCTGGAAACATTCCACATAGTTAGGCAATTTCTAATTTCAGAAAAAAATGGGCTCATAAAGCTCAAGAAGGCAATACCCAACTTCAAGAGTAATTAGTTTCATTTGTTTGCTTCAGCTTTAGTGGAATGAGAAACACTAATAAAGAGTAAGTTTGGGGGTCGCAAGTTGTTCCAGAAAGTTGCAGTCATTGTGTTTTTACAAAGGATACCTTTGACAGAGGTCTTGCTTTCCAACCTCATTCGAAAGGACAAAACCAAATCCTCACCTTGGAAAATTCTCCTATTTCTATCAGCCTGTACCGGCAGGAAGAGTCTATTAGTTTGGCTTGCCTAAGGGAGGTACCACCACCGCTCCTGACCATTGCAACCAACTGCTCACTGTGAGCCCCACTGAATCAAAAATAACATGACCAACACCGAGTAAACATCTGGCCTGCATCTTAAAAAAAAAAAAAAAAAAAAAAAGTCTGAAATTTTCTTCTATATTTAGACTATAGAGTCTATATTATTATTGTTGTTATTAATTGAAGCCATTCATCTTGGTTCGTCACATTAGTGCAGCAGCTCTACGGGTGGGATTTATGTGACCAAATGCAGATGTCTATCTTGCAGACATCTGAGCTAGGCTCTTCTCACATTCAGGCTAGAAAAAGAGATGTCATTAATGTAGGATTAACTTCAACCTAAAGCAGATATAAAACCAGACCAGATGAGATGCATTTTAAAGAATCTATTTCTCCCTGTTGGCTTAAAGGAAGCCCAAATTGATCTAGACATCTAAAGCCAGGTGAACTCATTCTCGATCCCTCCGACTGAGCTCAAAGCTGTTAGGGAAGAGAAAAATAGGGTGTTCTGGGTGTTTGGAGCAGGAGAACCAGTGCAGCTCCACTTAGGATCAGAGCCCTGTATTAATTCATACCTCCAGAAGTACGCCTCAAGCATTCCCATGAAATACTCTGCAAGAGGGAACGCAGACCACAGGGATATCAACAGCGTGCAGCTTCCCAAGACAGCTGGGCCCTCATAGACTGCTTCTGCTAGAGGTCCTACTCTGTTAGCTCCTAGTCACAGCTGCATGTTTCTAACCCTCCTTGCCGGGTTGCTTTTTTTTCTCATAGCTGTGCATGCTGAACCAGACCACCAAGGGGCTGGACAAGTACCACACCTCATGCAGGAGAGAGCATGGGAAGGCCCAGCCAAAGCAGGCAGGGCAGCAGGACCAACTTTTCCAGGCAGTAAGTGAGCCAGGAGATCAGATCAGCCACCTCACAAGACCACGATAATGCAGAGTAGCCCTCATGCCAGGGGGGACACCGCACAAGGTAGGCAGTACCTCTCTTCAGGATTCCCAACATGCCAACGCCAGCCCTACTGGGTCATCCAAACCCTACTTCACAACTTCAGATGTATCATAAATTTGAGCCCCAGCTGCACTTTCAGGTTTCACTGACACCTCGGGCTGGACTTTCTGGTTGGTGAAAGTGACGTTGTGCTAGAAGTCACACAAGATAACCTCAATTCCACTCTATCTAAGAAGAAATCGTTTCCCTTCACCCGGGGAACTTGTGTGCGTGCAGCACGCATACAATGCCCAGGCAGCCTTTCCTTCCTTTATCCACTTCCCCATTTGACCCCATAGATGCAGGAGCTTTTTCAGCCTGTCTTAAGAGATACATTAAGTGATGCGCAGCTAGTACCCAGAGACAACTGCTCTGTTTTGGGAGCCAACAAGACAGTATCAGCCACTTCTTGAAGCACCAAAGCCAGCCACATGCTCCAGCCCAGATGCTGTAACCACAGGATGCAGACAGACAACAGACAGACCTTTGGCCTCACCACCTGACAGTGAGTAGCAAAAGCATTTGAAATCGACTATACAACTGAAGTACTGGTGAAACTGGACTGCGGTCCAGTCACACTGGGACGTGTAACCAGCTAGACCTTCTGGGACAAGTCTTTCATCTTTAACTGAGATATTAGAGAGCTTTCCTAATAAAAAGCTACATCAACCATTAGCTTATATATATAACCCAAATGACATCCTCACAACTGTAGCAGTCTTGGGGCCCAAACCACTCAAGAAGCAATTACAAAATCAATAATACATGCTGCGGTGATTACATTTGATTAGAGACAGGGGGTGTGAGGGGCTGGGGGTGTAAAAAAAAATTAGAAAAGCAATATTCACCCACATCCCCATCCCTAAAACAGTAATTCTGCATTGTGATGTTTCTAGTATATGAGAAGGTTTATTTCTTATACACAAAGGAAATTAGTCTGCTCTATTAGTAGCAATGAACACAAACCAAGACCCTGAGCGCTAAGTTTAGGGAAAGAATAGACTCATTTCATATGGCTACAGCTCTTTCTCCTTCATCACTGGGCCAAAAGCCCACATCCCTGGACAATCTGGATGTAGAACCACACGTTATACTTTGGGCCCATCCCTCATCACCAACTTATCTTTTTAAATTACATACATCCACCAGAAAACCCTGAGATTTTAAGTCATCTATTGATGATGAACTGCTTTTGTGAATGTTCTTACTGGAAGTTGACAAATGGCTTAATATAATGACTACAACTCAACAGACTACAGCTTACTGCAAGGAAAAAATTCTAATAAAGTTACTGGTATGTTTGGGATTTGATTTGGCCTAGGCAGGCCAAGCTAGTCTAGGCTGTTCTACTTTAGTGTTGAAGACATATGTATTTTAAAACCTTGCAAGGAAAACTTGCAGCCTAGAAAACAAATCTAGTAAAGCAAGGGAATAGGGAAGTGAGAGAAATGGAAGGGATCCGAGAGGAAATCTGTTGGCAAGGTCATTCCTGCCAGAACCTTCTCCAAACCACCAAAGCCCCAGTTGTGATCCCCTCCTCGGCATGGATTCCAGCACTCCTGATGTCTTGCAGTACGATGCGTCCTTTCACTTGCTCTTTTGGGGGCCTATGTGTTCACTTCCACATACAGCTGGACTTTTTGGTCCCAAAGAACGAGCCAAGTTCCCATCTCCTGTCATTTCTCATGGACGTGCAATATGTATAGTTGACATCATGTTCAAAAAACACTACTCCATCAGACTGCAACCCAGCCTCGTGATGAGTTAGGGCTTTCTGAACCAGAAAAACAAATAAAACCCACTCAAAATAAATACATTAAAGCTCAAGGTAACAGAGGCACTATGTGAGGCTGAGAAAAGAGCTAAGAGCTATGCCGCATGGAAAGGGCTGGTCGGCTCCAGAAGGTCCTGACCCTAAGTCTGAGCCAGGAGGCTCCTGGTATGACACCCAGGGCCATGCTAAGGCTGTATAGCCATGGGATGCAGGAGGAAAACTGAATACAAGGTTTTACTTTCCTGGTCTAAATTCTTAGTAGGTAAATTGTGCCATCTCTCTAAAATGTATCTTTTAAAGATAAAAATTAAGCAGCTTGTTATGCAGTCTCTATTCAAGCAAACCCCTCATGCTCAAATATTTAAAAGAGTCCTTTTGTTTATTTTTACTGTCTCCAGTGGGCTATTTGCTTGAGTCAAGACTGCCAGATTTGGTCCCATGGAACTTGATCTAAATAAACTGCAGGAAGTGAATGGGAAAAAAATCTTGTATTGTTCCCTTATTGCTTGAATTGCCTGAACTGCATTCAGGTAGCCTGACCTCTGCAAACATCTGTTAACATGCACAGAGCTTGTGTTCCTATAGTTTGCAAAATGCAAACGTGATATTAAAAGCATAAATATCTCCTTCCTTCTGAAAGTAAGTTTCCACCTTAAATAAATTGTGTTGCAGCAGTAGCTAAGGTGGTCAATGCAATTAAATTCAAAACCTGAATGTATTGAACTTTCTGCAATTATACATGGGTCATCTCTGGACAATATGTTGGCCATCTGGTAGCATCTGTGCTGTTCCCACTAATAGAGTTCCTGCTGTGGCTCCAGGCCATGACAGGCAGCACTAAGCAGGTCACATGTTGTGTCTTTCAGCCATATTTAGGTCACAGTTTTGGGGGATGCAGGAATAATCTCATTGCACAAAGGCAATGAAAATGAAAAACCCCTCTCAGGTATTTTGTGCATACAAAAAGTTAAAGGAATACTTTTCAGGATTTTATCTGCTCCTTTAGCCCTAGGATTAAGAGCAAGGAAGTCAAGACAACTATTGCATTTAAAACTGCAAAGCTAACCTAGATATCGCTTTTCTCATCTCTTTAATAAGGCTTTCACAAACATAGGAACTGTTTACCGGCCTGCAAGAAAAAGGTGCCGAAAATAAAACTCCCATCACTGTTTCTGTGAGAAGCACATAGTGGCTCCTTTTTGTGTTCTGTTTTGGTCACAAAGAGATGCTCCTGAATAATCCCGATTAGTGCCTGCTGCCTGAGAGTGGCCCCCCAGATCCTGGATGGGCCTAAGGGGGACACAGTGTGGAAGAGAAAAATGTAAATAGTTCTGTGGTAAACCTGCTAAAACTGAACGGCTCTCATGCCATGTTTTTCACTACAAGCCGGTATAGCAGCAGACTAATGAAGAATTAGTCTGGTCATCTGAAACAGCATCGCTTTTCAAATAAGGAAAAAGCCTACCAACAATACCTATATTATACCTGTACGTTTTAAAGGCTTTAAAAAAAAAATAAATGTGTGCACAATGTCATACGCACCAAAGACAGTGTTTTAAAACAGCGTACTACTGATGTATTCGCTGCAAAATTAATTTAATATGGATTTAAAAAACAATGCGCTCTGTCTCTTGACCAACATAAGCAATTTCAGTCTGACATCAATTAGTGAGTAGCTTTTACTCTTATAGACATATTTATAATGGAAAGGAGTGCATTTAGGCTTTAAGGTCCTGCCAACTAATCAATTTGATGAACTAATTGATAATAAATGTTAATTGACAACTAACAGCAGTCAATTAATTGCATTTCAAATGCAGCTCCAGGAAGCTGAGTTGAACATTATTCTACCTCAAGCTACTCAAATAATAGCTCAGCAATGACTTTGCAACAGGCTTCAAAGGTCAAAATGGGCTACTTTCCTATTTGTCATAAGATCTGGGAACATGTGTTCATAAAAAGCAGTGACCTGTGCACATGCCTGGTTTGCACCGTAATTCCAATATGATGGCTGCTCACAAGGCTTATCAACACCCCGCTCGGAGAGCTGCGCTGTGCCACAGCTGGATCAGCACTTTCACTACAAAATCCCAGGTTCAGACCTAAATTTCTCTTGGGGTGACACATGGGAGTTGGGTCCCCCACTTCAGAGGGGACATTTCTTTGGTTAAAGCTGAGACTAATCAAGGGGATTTTTGTGTAGGATGAAGAAGAGTTTCTTTTTCCTGACTGGGTTTGATGTCCTTGAAATATTCTGTGCAGCTCCCAGTTCTTTTTAACTAATCTCTTTGAAGGAAACATTTTGGCCTTTTAGCAGCAATGAAGGACAGGGCATTAATTAGATAACAGTGTGCACAGGTAGGATGATTTCAACCTAAACACATTTTAAGAATCGGTTAACTGATGCAGAAAAGTGACCAATTAGCGGGTTTCGTTAATATTTTACCCAGACCTTGAAGGCTTTGAGATGGACAAGCCAAGTATATAAATGCAGAGGGGAAAAAAAAAAAATAATAATGTGGGACTTGACACAGCAAGCATATTCAAATTATTTAAATGTTTGCCTGTGCTTGCTTTGCAGCACCGACTGACTTGCACCTTGCCTCTCCCCATCTGCACAGCTGTGCAGCAGTTCTCAGCCTCTTTAATTTCCTTCACCCTGTCTCCTTCAAAACATCATCTGCTCCCTCACCTTGAACTGCCACAGTTCAGGCAGTGTTTCAGAAACCCATCTCTCTTCACGTAAGAGTTTATTACAAGTTCTCCCTATTCAAAAGCAGGCCACTGGAGGAGACGGCATCCATCACGCTCACAAAGCCCCTAACCTCTGCCTACTCCCCTGGACTTTGCCAATCAACTTTTTAACCCAAACCGTGGTACTTCTCCAGTTGAGGGATAAGCAGTTACAACTAAATTGCCTAGAGCCCTTTTAAAACTGAGCCAGAGCACAAAATCAGCAGGATTCATGCATTTTTCTAGGATAGACCCCTGAACCTTACAATGCTCCTTATCTCTTCCGGATTATAGTCTGCTGGATCTGCTCAGGATCAGCTGCATCTCCTCTCTAATCCAGCAGCTAGATGAGCCCAAGAGGGGTGCACGCCGGGAAAGCAGGGGCTTTGGTGGCAGTAGGGCTCTTACGACTCCCAGCTCCACTTGATGAGTTGCAGGTATTACTCAACTGATTAGTATCTAAGAGAAATACATATCTAGGTGAAGAGCAGCTGGCCTTAGCTCAAAGTTAGATAAGAAAGAAATGGCAAGAACAGGAAAACTGGCAGGAGCAATAATTTCACTTTCACTGAGTACTGCTCATTTAAGAGTGCACAGGATGGTGCGTGTTCTTGGATCCAAGCTGTTTTATGAACTAGAGCTAGCAAAATTAGCCAGATATAGTGCAGTTTTCAGTCCTCAGGGAAGATTGAACCTCCTATGTCTGCACTCAGAGGATGTGTCAAAATTTCTCTGCTTCCATCGAAGGGCTACTGCAATAACAGCATCTCTGAGGGCTACAAGGAAGCCCCATGGCAGCCCTCCTCCACCTCCAAGACATCACAAACACATTACAGATAGCCTCCCCTATGCTCTGCACAAAGCCCCCCCAGATCCAGCCCCACAGGCACCCCCTACTCTACACAGTCCCTGGCAGTGGCTGCATCCAGTCAACTGCACAGTCTGTTCCTGAGAGGTGAGGCCATCTTCACCGAAAATCTCTAGCCATAGAGATCTGTCTGTAAAAAAAGTTTTGTTGATTTTAAGAAACATTTCCTTGTTCAGATTTATCTTTCCTGAAGACAGAAGAAAAGAAAAAAAACCCACCTTTTTCTTTTTTTTTTTTTTTTTTTTTGTTGTTTTGGGGTTGTTTTTTTTTTAGCAGGAAGATCATACCTTTGACAAAAGGAAAAAAAAAAAATCCATATCTGCACAGCGAGAGACAGCAGAAGTTTAATCCCTTCTGTGAGGCTCTAACTTTTCCTAATGAATTTCACAATCCTTCACACAATATCAGCGAGCACAGCAGAAACACAAGCCCTGTACTAGTGCTACCTTCCTTCCAAACTGTGACCTGCCAGTAATTCTCCTTCCCTAAAATTTCCATCCTGTCAAGACAGATAAAGTGGCAGGGTCTACCATCCCTAATCGCTGGCCCCAGCTCCTGCTGAATTCCAATATCATGCACAATTTAGTTATGGACTTTAGGCTGCAATTCATAGCCAAACCATGGAAGAGATTTAATTCAATAGTGGCTGGGGTCACAGGAAGAGGGTGCCAAGAGTAGCAGACCCTGTAGTAAGATATCCTGAGAAAGACAGTCACTGGATGGCTTTGTGGGAGCTTACAGGAACTGTAAGAGGACAAGAACCAAAGCCCTCCAGGAAAGTTAACTCATTCGAGAGAGGAAACTGTGAAGGCTGGAGGGTGGGCTGGCAGTCTGGATGGAGAAGGGCTTCAGTCTGAGGTGGGTGTTCTTGGATTTCAAGCTCCCCACCTGAAAGGCAGAAACGGTCAGAACTGCCTTGCGCCGGAGGAAAAGCGGTAAACTGCATACGATGGCACTGGATCCCACCACCTCCAAATTCGTTAGGCAACAGCTCGTACTATAATACGTGGAAACTTAATAAAAGGCTGCATGTTACCTTCACGATACGGTGGTGCTGGGAGATACCAGACGAACCAAGTCAATTCAAAGTCCCCTTTACGATACAGGTAACTAACTCTTCAGAAGAGCAGCAAGCCACGTTGGCAGAAAATTCAGAACAGAAACGTCATCCAGCACGTGTCCTTCAACCGCTTTTCCACGGTGACTTGCCCAGCTCTGGAAGGGTAGGAAGGAGGGCCGAGGGGGCACTGAAGGGTGTTTTGGCAGAAAAGCAGATCATTATGGGTGGCTCAGGAGCAAAACTACCATCACTTGCAGGTAGTCGTACTGTACTTATTGCCTCGCACAGAAAGGTTTTCAGCGGAGCTTTTCAGCGTTTACTGTAATGTCGGAAGCCATTTATTTTATACCATGACACAGACCCTGCATTAAAACTATCACTGCCAGGAGTCCCTGCGAATGTAACTATTTTTATGGACCAAATGTTGTGGGTCAATGTTTTAACACAGTCTTGTTGTATAGTATATTGCTCAGTAAAGTGTCCCTCCACTGCAGGCGTTTAATAGTCTGTCTGTTGCTTAGCCCATTACCACAATTCTGTGCTCTTTCTCCGATTTATTAAAACCCAGAGAGTCAAAGGGACGCCCGTGGGTGGCGTGAGGCTCAGCAAGTTTTTCTAAAGCGACCTGCAAATCCTCCAGGTTTAAGGTGAAGGGTCTCAGCCCACGACCTCCACCACACCGAGCACACAAACGGCTGTGATTGCCAATGACCCCCGTCTCTGGGTAAAACAGCAAAAGCATAAGATGGACATTTTTTTTCTTTTTTTTTTTTCTTTTTTTTTTTTATGTAATGCTGGGGCCACTGTCCTAGATTTTCCTGGCAAGCAGTCAAAAAAAAAAAAAAAAAAAAAAAATATATACTCCCTCCACACTGGGCAAAGCTTCCCACCCCAGTCTTGGGGGGATGTGAGGGTCCCTTCCCCATCCCGAAGGTTCCAGCCAGGCATTCATTTTTGGCGAGCTGCCAGAGGAGGGTGCTCTGCTGTTAGGTGAAGACCCTCCAAATTGGAGAGGCAGGGAGAGAAGAGAAGAGCAGGAATCCTCTTTACCTTACGTCTCCCTTCAGGAAAGAGACACTCTGGTGCCTGCTGCTTTTTTTCTTGT
>JAVJGJ010000061.1:38899291-38921364 GCA_035590215.1 Microhierax caerulescens
TTACCTTACGTCTCCCTTGAGGAACGAGACCCTCTGGTGGCTGCTGCTTTTTTTGTTTTCCCTCCCCCCCCCCCACCTCCTTTTTTTTGTCTCATTCTGTCACTCTCTGGTTCTTTTACAATGGCAACAACAATGATCTTGTCTAAATGATTTCACAGGCTATTATTCAGACACTCAACTTTTAACATTTCAATTTTGTCATTTTGTTGCTACACAAAAGGTGCACTTCTCCAGTATAATGTTCTGAGAATTATGTCAATGAGCAGTAATGGCTTTTAACATTAACTTGATCATTAACAACTACATTATCTGTGGCATAATCAGCACCTCAGTCTATTGTGTAATATTACTGTACAGATTTTGGAATTGAAGGCTTGGCCCAAGTGAAAGTTCCTTGGATTAAGCTGTGATTTTTCTTTTAATTGGCATGCTTTTAAAATACTTAGTATTTTTTGTGAACAATTTTAAGTTGGGTTTATGTCGGTTTGCCTTACCTCTGGAAATAGGTGGTAAGATTTTTTTAAACCAATCTACAAACCCCAGCCTGGGTGTTCTATTCAGCTCAACTAGATGAGTTTAGTTAAACCAGCACAAGCTGGAGGCCAGTTCCAGAAAGTGTATCTATTTTGAAAGTTGCTCACATCCAAAGCCTGTTCCATTTTTACATCGGTTTTACTCAATCTGTTCCATAAATTTACAAACAGAAGCTATGCAGATGTTAACGCTTTTATATTGCTAGACAGAGGGTTGCCAATTTTAATTTGTCCTTGCCAAAGAGTCAAAGGTAACATAAGAGTTTCTAATTCATTTTCCATGTTTCCGAAATAAAACTGCCCTACGATTCACCTCCACGCATCCTTCTTGTTGCGAACAAATCCCATAGCCCAAGGTCTTTTGTTAGCAAATGCATGTTCTTGGGCACAACCTTTCCTGGGAGAGAAGCAGCAGCATCCCTAGCTCCTCTCAGACACTAAGGATCAGTGCTTGAACTGACGGGAAAGCCTTTATCACTCCAGATGGGATAAATCTATTGATTCTAATTGAACTACGCTGATTTACTCCAACCAAGCACCTGCCCGGCTCCCTGCACTTCTCTAAAGAGTATCCCATTAGGATCTCAGACACGAGCCTTACGACCACTCATAAATCAGACCGTGGCGACCCCCCACACCTGACACTTATATTCCCCCTTCTTCCCAAACAGGAAAACAGCAAAGCCCAGCAGCAGGGAAGTGACTGTCACAAGGTCACACACAAGTCAGGGGCCAATCCAGAATCAAAAGTTAGTTCTCCTGGCTCTCACACGTGCACTTTAACCACCGGACCGTATCTGTCCATGTGTTAAAGACAAACTGCCACAGACTCGCTGGTCATTATGTGCTCCGCTGCTTACGCACTTCATTGACTTTTACAGCCCTACTGGTCAGCGCTCCACCACCCAATGCCTACACCATCGCTTCAGTGTCTGTGGGCGATTTCTATGCTATCCAGGTTTACCAAAAGCAAATAAAAAGGGAAGCCAAAGAGGGAAAAGATCCTAAAAATCTGATGGTGCCTTCTAGAGAGCTACCAGCCATGGAGCCTGTACGGAGCCTGGTACATTTCACTGAGTTCAAAGGGATGCTTTTTGAGCATGACCAGGTATCCCCATGTGGAAAAGAGCCTGCTGAAGTAAGGACGCACACACAGTGGGCAGGCAGCAGCTGAGGATCCACCATGCAGTAGAAAAACCCAAAGCAGTTGCACCCTGCAAGGCACTGCAGCAGTTAGGTGATGGGCAGAGGACCTCTTATCTGCCATTTCCCACTTCCCTTGATGTGCCTTAATACATCCTGAAGTAGAAAACAAAGGGAGCATCATGTCACAGCCACTCCCAATGATGGAGAAACCTGCAGCTTTGAAGAGGATGGGTGTTCTGTGGATGCATTGTACCAGCCTGATGCAGACAGGAGCTGAATAGCAATGAAAATAATCATTTAGCTCCATGTGTAAATAATTTCATTCTAGTAACAGTTACAATCATAACAATAATGAAAACAATCACAGAGACTCAGAGAAGCGTTAGAAAGATGCCACATTCAATTTACAGAGTTAGTTAAGCTAAGTCTTACATGAAAGAAATATTTTTAATATAGTAATTAGATATTTGTTGGAAAATTCTTGCCTTATTCTTCAACCAGTTTTGCAGCCCACTGTGGTTATTTTTAGATGTTACTGTGGTTCCCAGCATTCATAAGAAACATCTCTGGCTACGGGCCTGAAGACGTGCTTGGACTACTTCAGTGCTGCAGATGAACAAGTATGAATAGGCAAAAATTCACCTTTAAAGAAGACAGAGGCATATGTGCCCAGACAGCTTTTCAGCTTGTGAACAGCACGGTTCTGCCAGTGGGATGTGGTTGTTCATACCACCCAAGAGATGTTCAGATGTACTAACATCTAAGGCTACGCTTGAAGACACATGCTTAAGTATTTCACCCTTAAAAGTGCACCCACTCCAGAAATTAAAACTTCATTTTGCACGCTTACAATGTCATGTCTTTGTTGATGAATTCTCTCAGTAATCCCGTTATCACAAACCACAGGACTGTCAAATACCCCAGGACCAGACAATCACAACTCAACAAGTAGCAGATGCCCACTTGGAAGTTTTAAATAACATTCATTCATTTTCCAAATCCTACAACACGAACTACCTACAACTTAGCAGTAGCAAACCCAGACACAAAGCCTGTGAAAACACACTACCCTACCCTATTCATCGTTTCAACCAATTTTAGTCCAGGGACCATCACATGAAATTAGAAGTAAAACATAAGAGGGTTCGCACATGCTGTTTCTGTTTAAGGACAGAAGTTTTAGCTCAAATACAACATAATTGTGATGTCATTGAACACAGCAAAAGTTGCAGGCAAACACCACGCTTCCATTGTAATACTCCTACCGTAGCACATTTGAAACACTATAGCATCTTCAGAATGTAATTATAACTGTTGTTTCTGTGGTTTCAAAGATAATAGAAGTTGTTCATAGAATTTACACAATGCTGATGGGCTGCATACAAAATACAGACTCAGTGTCACAGGCAAATCATTCCCACCAAGAAACCTGCAGACCATCACGTTATGCTTTAACATTATTGCGAGCGGCGATTAAAAATACAGCACTAGAGATACAACCCCAAAATCCTTAGACAATTCTTAGACCTAATCCAATAAATGAAGATGGACTTGCCTGGTTAACTGGGGTACAGTTGCAAAACAGCCAATTCAAAGACCATCTGGGCTTGCTTGGCCTCATCAGCGCTTTCCAACAGAGACCCCTCGTGAAAAACAAAAAAAACCTCCAGTGGAATAAAGAAATAACAGTACGAAAAAAAATATTTAAGTGGCCAGCACACTTCTCTACCCTCCTCCCAGCCCATGGGAGGTAATAGCTGCCTGGTGCCTCCTCACCCCACTGCAGGGAGCTCACAGCTGTGCCTCCCCCACAGGTGGTGCAGATGGGGCTTCAGGGAGGCCCTTCCAGCCCAGGGATCACCTACAGCTGCTGGAGAGAAAACGTGCGAGTGGCTCTCACACGGTTAATTGATAGGTTCGCTCATCTTCACCACCTTGCTGTTCAGCTTCACCCACAGAGGTGCAAAGAGAGGCAGATGTGGTATTTGGCAAGCTGTCAAGACACATCTTTCTTTTTAAAAGTAAGGCACACTTCACTGGCTGCTCTCAGACGGGTCCTTCTGTCTGTAACAACACTGCTGTCGGCACCGAAGATGCCCTTTTCAAACATGGTCAAGGAGGAGTGGGTGACAGAGGGGGAAAAGAGTAGTTTTTTCCAGGTGCTACCCAAAATGGATGCCTGCCCTTCCCACCTCGCTCTGCTGACAAAGAGCTGTCTTCAATCCCTGCAGACAGCTCTTGGTGGAAATAATTTCACCAGCCACACCAAATCCACCTTACTGGAATCTCCAGCCATGGGTCCAGCCATCCTGCCACGCAGGTCTCACGCTGCACCCGTAATACAACACAGGGTCCAGATGCCATCACCCTGACATCAATCATATGCACAACGCATCGCAAACAGCAGCAGCATCCCACTTTCAGCTTTACCAGCGGTGTCATTTTTATTGTTTCATCCATCACTCTGTACCCTTCACTCTGCGGGCAGTCTCTCCCTCTAAGTATCTCTTGGATTTTTGGAGCCTGAGGATAGACTTGAAGCTTTGGAAGTATCATAAAGGTTATTCCCATTGACACCCACTGCAATCTTATTGTCTCTCTAGCTAAACAGTAGCGGTCACTTGAAAAGTTAAGGGTGATACTGCTCCTGCGAGTCTTGTGATGCTCACACCTCCTGTCAGGAAAACATTCAAAGTGAATCTGAAATCAAAGTAGACAAAGCTAAAGTTGTGACTATGAACGTCCCACCCAGTAACTCAGCGTTGTCTCCTTTGATTTCAAATTCTCTTTGAACATTTCCAAACGGGAGGTGTGGCTCAACTGTGGAAGCAGAAGATGCAAAATGGGACCACCACCCGTTTACTCCTCACGTGGCTGGTGCTAACAGGTGGAGGATGCTTAACAAAAAAGATAATAAGACCTCAGTGCCAACAGGAATTATCTACCCACATTATCCTTGTGCTTTCCAGCATGGACGTACGGCACTTTTTTGTTATTCCAGAAACCACCGAGCCCAAACAGAGTGGCTCGTTCCAGCTGAACTGGGACTTTCTGCATGAGCTGACATTTTGGAAAGTACTTTCCTCCTTGGAGCTGAGATGGGATTTTTCTGGCTTTAGCAAAGTGGGAAATCGTCCACAGCCCTTAACTTCCACTCCTAGCATATTTTCACTAAGTAATTTGCAAGCAAAACAGTCCAGAAAAATGCTTGGTCAGAGCAACATGTTTTTATAGCCACTTTATTTGACAGAGCAGAATATTTTTGGTAATGTTGCTGGAATGACAGTTCCCTAATTCTTCACTACACCATGTGCTGCTTTTGCACACATTTTTACCTTTAGATCTAGAGACAAAATTGAGCAGCTCTGCACCGTGAAGGGTTTGCAGCCACTGTCAGGAGGCACGGACAACCTTACCCTCTCCATAGCAAGGGGTACCCGCTCGACTCACCGCAAAGATAAGCCAGGGCATTTTTGATGGGGGCTGAAGCTCCCTTAGCCAGCTGACTCCAGTATCGCCTCCTTCGTCACCGTGCTACTCCTTTCCCGATGACACTTAGCTTGGAGCAGGGAAGGGCAAAGCTGGCAGACTGGAAGATTGCCTAATGTGCTGTGACTGACATGTAATCGAATATTCAACCACTGGTCCTCATGTCGGCGGTAAAGTGAATATGACACCTTTCAGCTTAGTTGTGATCACGCCTCGTTCTTCTGCAAACAGTTTCATAAAGGTGCAGCCTGGCTTCTTTATGAGCTGGATGTGTGAGATGGGAGAGCAGTCACGGAGGTCACCTGCTGCCAGGAATGTGACGAGGACCTGTGAGGGACTGACCTTTAAATGCCAAGCGCATCCCTGCGGCGCACCCCCACGCCTCGTGCCGGGGTGGGACTAGCTGCACGCTTTGCTTTCACAGCCACCATCGCGCTCAATGACCTGGACGAGCCACCTGTTCGACATCAGATGAGTCTTTATCTCTCATAGCCTTTTTGGATCTATGAGTGCTGAGAAAAAAAAGACACACATAAAAAAAAAAAAAAAAAGAACATTTGGGGGTGAGAAACCCCAAGGGAAGGAACTCAGATGTTCGGGTCAGGCCTTAGAAAAGGTATCAATTCTTCTTTCCACTTAGCACAGCCTGCTGCCTGCCCGGGCTCTTTGTCTCTGCCCTCTTCCCAGTACAGAAAGCATTTCCCTTTTAAATGACATCTGAGCGCTGACATGCTGGAGGCACCCATCCTGCATCATCTCTGGCAGATGGTGCAGCTGGCCACGATTTTCGGGATTGCTTAAATAAAACCGCAGTGCCATATCAAGAAATGTAGAGAAAATGCTCAACAGTGCTTAAGATGTTTAAACATCACAAACTGTCTAAGACTTCAGATTGCTGTACTGCGCATTTTTGGTGATGTAACCATTCTTGTCGATGGTAATAATAAAATCTCCATCACGATTCATTTTCTTTGCTTTCTGGGAGACAAGAGTAAGTCCTGCGGTATTCCTGTTCTGGCCCAATGTCAGACTCTTTCACCTTACTACATTAGAAAGAAGTTTGGATGGTTGTAACAAGTCAAACGGTTTCTGGAGAAGGGGGCTTCACCGCTGCAAGCGTCAGATCCGAGATGCCCCGATGCCATGCCCCGAGAAGGTGACCCACTCCTTCGATCCACAAAGCCGGCAAACATCTCTGCAGGGCTTTCACAGACATCCCAGCAATTTTAGTGCAAGCAGCAATGTTCAAGTCAACATAAATGCCGGCTTTCCTTTTCCCTTATGGTTTCGCTTGCTTTGAGCTAATTAGCCTGATGGCCATTTCCCTGCCCCCTGGAGATGGTTGTGTTTAGTGGTATATGTATTTTGGGGAAAAGCCTTTTAAGTGAAAATTGTCATTGTCATATCCAGGAGCCATTTAGCTCTTTCTAGCTCTGTAATAAGTCTTCAGCTTTTCTACTAGTGATTAAAGTTAGATGCGATATTGGAAAATAACAACATTGGGAAACTTTAAGTCACAATTGCTGAATTCTGGGGCTGTGGAAGTGAAAAATGGAACTGAATGTCCAATTTAGTGGGACTTCTTTGAAACTTTGAGCCCTGGTAGATCCCAAAGCACACGAGACAATCTTGAAGCACTTATGAAGTCACTACACAAGAGCCATTTACCTGTAGGTGTCAAAGGAGACCCCTCACGCTACCGAATCCAGTGATACCTGGGAACCTGCCTAAAATTTACTGCCTCCCCCAGCAAGGGAGGCACCTGGGATGGAGCTAACGCTCCTGAAACAAATGGAGGTGCCTTGATTTTGTTCTCCAAACCCTGTTCAGTGTTGCCTCGGGGAAGAGCGCCTGTCATGCCAAAGCAGGGGAGCTTGCGAAAATATTCAGAAGGCTCAATATGAAGTCAAGCCCAGAGAAGCCGAGCTGGATTTCTATATAGTTGCAGGCAGCATTTTTTTATTTACAGGGCCTATCACCTGGCAAACCTCCAGGCATTTCAGAGCACCGTCACCCAGGGTACGACCCCAATACACTCCTCGCATTGCCTCCCTCGCCTCGCCCCCAAAAGCAGGTGGGAAGGCAGCAGCAAAAGGGCTCACAGCCCCCTCCAGAGCTCCTCACACACCTCTTGATGAAGGCAACGCTGCGAGTGCGGGCAGCTGGCCGCCTGCCACCGGGACCACGCACGCCGCGTCCACCGCGCTCAGGCACCTCCGGCCACAGATGTCGGCTTTTATTGCTCAGGTCTCCCGTATCACTGAGCCACCTGTACAACATATTTATCGTACAGCAGTTATTCTGTTGCTGTTTGCACTGAAATAAGCTTGGCAGGAAATGGTAGTTAAACCCAAGCATAATTTTTTACGCTGTGTGTAATGTAAAATCACCTCTTTGGATAAGTAATATACTCTCGTTGTCTTCTTAATGGAATCTAATATTCCTTGTCACTGTCAGAAATGGGCCAGAATTGGCATTTAAGGTCTGAATATCTCCATTTTAGGCCCAGATTGCAATTCCTGAAAAAATGGGGAACTTTTACAAACTCTGGATTTTAGATGTGGGATACTGTTGGACCCTTCTCAAAGGCTGAGATGGTGAAACGCAGCCCCATCAGAGTTAGGTTTGAATGGAGGCCTCGGATTCAAACACAGATCCAGGATTTGGATGTGCTTTTTGGAGTTAGTCCCATTCCTAGCCACATCCATTTGATGTAGCAGAGCAGGCTATCACACTGGTTAAAAAAACACTTGGAACATGTATTGCCTTTTTTTTTTTGTAAAGTGAATTTTAAATTTTCTTCTCCCAAACTTGGAGAGAGGTGGCATGACTCTGAACATTACAAGAACATAATTTTCTTCTGCTGCTGTTCAAGAGATACAGTATTTTTTTTCCCTCTGTTTGCTTTAAAAATTAGGTTGCTAATGATAATGCTCCTCTCATAGATGATCTTGTACTTTTTAATGATACCCATAGTTTTCCTCCACATAAATGACTAAATCCTCACAGAAATCTCTGTCTTGATTAGCACTCCTGCTAGTAAAATTTCACATACTAAATCAGTACCAGCTGTAGCAAGAAAGAATGAAAAAGGCAAGTGTAAATGTTCCATATGCCCTACCAAATTGGCATCTGTGTCAGTAACCCTGTGTTTTTTTAAACAATTGTATACATACATTCTCAGAAGTGTTTTGCTCACAGGATTCTGCAAGCAAAATTTCCTCTGTTGGTACATCACTGAAATGTCACATCTAAAAAAACCCCAGCAAGTAGTTTTTCTTCTCCTCCTTCCTACGCCCGACCCTGACGTGCAATTAAACGAGTTACCTCGAGTTTACTGCACCTTTATTTTGACGGCTGCTCTCCGTAACCTGACACGGGAGCACTTCTGCAAAGCTGCTTCACATTTAGCGCTGGGTTATTAGTAACACTACTGAAAGCCAAAGCTACTACGGCATTGTAATTATTTCCAAGCTGAATTCAGAAATAAGGACTCGAGTTCCAGCTCGGCTGTTGGGGAATGCTGCGCTGGGAAGCGTTACTGCGAGCCAGCATCTCGTCTTTCGCGTGACTCATAAATGATGATGCAGGAGGGAGCTTGTCCCGGGGACAGCCCAGAGCTCTGACCCAGAATGGTCAGTGACTCAGCTTCATCGTGCAAAAAGCACGATTTGGGTACAGGGCAGGCAATAGCTATAGCCTCCTGGACCGTCCTGACGGCAGTAAACTGGCTGAGCACCACCTGCTCCATCATTTTGCTGTCTAACAGAAGAAAGCCCAGAATACAAAGTAATAAATATGCACACAGTACCACTTAAAAGTAACCAACTATGTCCTCGGTGAAAACACTTTTAAGTCAATTTATGCCTATCCTGCAACTGGAATTTGATCAGTATGGCAAAATGGACTTTCAAAGTTAAACAAACATTAACTAGCACTCCAAATGGGTAGCAAATGCCGCAGCCTTCTGTGGAAAGATGATACGGAGCCAGGCTGTCCGCTGGTGAAAGTCAACCTAATTTCACTGGACTTCGGTGGAGCGGTGCTGATCAACACCAGCTGACTGTCTGATCTACTGGAAACCCAAAAGCCAGCCATCGTGTTTCCCTGACATGGGATGATATAAAGTAAACAGGAAGAATTAAGAACCAGTTAAGAGCATTAATCAGATGGTTCTGGGAGAAATAAAATATTTCTCTCATTTCCAAAAGTCAGAAAGACCCTCTCTCCTCACACTCTTGGCCATGACAAAGTGGTGACACTCGTTATGTTTTATTCCAGTGCAATATGAGGCGTATATTTGCACATCATGTCATGCCTGTCCATGGTAATCAGAAGCCATTATTTCCAAAAGCTCAAAATTCCCTCCTGGACTCTGGTATGCCAAGTTTTTAGTTCACAATGATTTCTTTCTTTCTTTCTTTCTTTTTTTTTTTTTTTTTCATGGTTGATTTATAATTGCTGCAAACAGAAGTTTATAATAGAAACGCTGACAAAACCATAACTAGTGTCACGTTAACACTACTATTGCTCCTCTCTGTCAGACTTTCCCTTAACCCTATGAGCCAAGACTTTTATCGAGTATCAACAAAAGCCCAGAATACACAGGGCATCGTAGGCAGAGTATAGAACTCGAGACAAGTCTGCTGGAATAAAGTCCTTGCCTCGGTGAAATCAAAGGGATTTTATCCCCAGTGTCTAGTCTCACTTCTGCCAGACACTTGCTGTGTAATTTGGACAAATTTATCCTCCGCAAAATGGACAGGAAAATATGTTCTGCACTCACATTACAAGTGCTGCAGCATGATTAGCAAATCATGCTATTAAGGGAAGTGCTCCCTACAAATTATTTACAAAAATAATAATAATAAAAAAAAAAGGCAAATAATATCCTAGGAACTCTCGATGCATGGGAGGCAGTAGGATCTGTACAGCTCTGCTCACATGTATTTACACAGAGACATCCATATATCTCCCTGCAACACCCTCAATATTTGGGTCTTGTCTCATGCTTGTGATTTTCAATTTTATTCCTGGATTAGGTCTCGTTCTTGACATTTTTATGTAGGTTTTGTATGCAGTAATATACATACATTAGATGGTGTTGAAACCATCAACCCAGGTTACTATTTTTAGTGCAGTGCAGAGGATGGGACAGAGACATAAGTGACAATTAAAGAGAATATATTCAGAGCTGTCATCAACAAATATTTTTTTTTTTCTCTTGCCAGGAATCCTAAGTGTGTAGAAAGGCCTCCTAGGCAAAAAATTTAAGACAAAACACTCGGGTCATTCAAAAAAAAACCAAAAAAAACAACTAAATGACATCACCAGGAGGCTGGGCTGCTAAAAGGTTCCCGATCATTGAGTTTGCGAGAAAACTCTTATTTGCTCCCTCAAATTGCTGATCTGCCTCTTTGCTTCTGTACTACCCATGCACAGAGCCTGCAGATGTATATAATTTACAGAGCTTTCCTCATCAAGGGGATTAGGCAGCCCTCTTTCAATATGTATAAGAAGTACAAACACACACTTACCCACTATGTTTTACGCCTGCCTGCAACAAACAGCTGAACAGATTGTGATGAAATTCAGACATTGACAATCTGACAAAAAACTTCTTTTTTGCCTTAAAATCTGGCTTCCAGAAGTTTTGCAAATCTAAATATTTTATTTGAATACCGCGAGGGCCCCAGTCTTATGGAAAGCCTATGAAGCAAACATGTAGATACACGTAGTTAAGGAGAAGGAGGGAAAAAAAAAAAGTATAGACACATACACAAAATGCATATATTTGGTGCAACTCGCCAATTTTCACAATGACTCGGGTGCGTTTTCTCTCCCTGGCTCCCGAGACTGTAACTAGACTCCTCTAATAAGCACTTTTTGCCCACCAGTGTGTCAACGGTGCTTTAACAGTAGTTTCAGTGTCAAATTGCCCTTTCCTCAGCAGGGATTGTTAAGCCTTTCTGTATTATACTTCCAAGACTCTCACGAGCTGGAGTTGGGAGATATAATATTTTCTTTGAAGTTTGCATTTCACAACACCCTGGGATGCAAACAAGCTCCAGTTTCTCAGTAGTCAAACAATTCTGGCACACAGGGACTAGGACTAAATATTGTACCAAATTTTCTAATTACGTCTTTGTGATATTTACTACACGATGTTAGGTGAAAGCAGATTCTAATCAATATAAACCCCCTTGTCTAAACAGGACATCTGGGCTTTGAAATATTCTGTTTGTTGTCTCAAAATTACCCTGTAGCAAGCCACCATAACAATATAATATCTTAGTCATGGAAAACTTTGGAGTATTTCTGATAAACTTATCATAAACAGATGAGTGCTTTCTCTCTTACAGTATTAAGGTGATGTAAAAAGTGAAGATAGAAGTCAGCTGTATGCATAAAATCATAGAGACTTATGCCAACAAAATGCTATGTTTACAAGTTTAAAAGCTCAAAAGTCTGAAAAGGCAAAAATTAGGATTCTTAAAGTAACACTAACTCAGCCACATGGCACATCCTGGCACACACATTTAGCAAAATAAACATTAGCATATTCATATACACATTTCTAGAGCAACGTATTTTTAATGTGGCCAAACTAATTCAACAATGGGAATCTCAACTTTTCTCATTTTATGGCCAGATTCTCAGCTGGCAGAGATATATTATTTCAACAAACCGACATCATCTACAGCAGCTAAGCAGCAGAAGCGCTTGCTTCTGAGCAGGCAAGTGCCAGATTCTGATGCACTTACGATGACAAGTCCCTTTTCCTGACTTTAATATCAATATTCATAAAACAAGATAGACAGATGTGATTAAGCATCGGCTCCTTAGCTCAAAGCCTGAGTCTTCCAGTACAAAAACATTCACGAGAGTCACATTTTCGCCTGTATCTTCACATGTAGGAGACTTGGAAGGAATCCAGCCTCCCTGGTACAAGTATTTTACAGCACAGGACACAGACAGCGGTAACTCTTTGGACCTGAACTTTGGATGATGCTGATTATTACTGACTCTCTCAGCTTTATCTGGCAATTCCTTGATTTGTTCTTCCAGCACCGACAACCCGCACCGGAGGGGAGCATCTCTGTGTTCGCCAGGCACACAGACATGTCAGCGCAGGATCCGTTCCTGCATTCAAATCTTCCCACAGAGAAAGTTTTCTGTTCTGAGGACGTTCTCTATGGATAACGAGGTGGATCCGGGCTCCCAAAGCAGCTGCCTTTGCAAAGCTGGCTTATCCCATCACCCCCGAATTGCCCTCGGTGGAGAGGATCACTGGATGGCACCGGGCCAGCGCTGCCAGCCTTCTGCCATCCCAACCTGCCCGCGGGGTGGGAGCTCTCCCGTGGCACAGGGGCTCACCAGCCCAGGATAAGGGGATCTAAAAATGACACAAAGCCCCCTTTGCCCCACCTTAATACGACCTATGCTAAATCCAGCTTGGCTAGGGCTGAGGATCAAGGCCCTTAGCCACTCTTAACTTAATGCTGCAGGTAGGAATATATAACTCCCCCCGCCCTCCATCAGCCGATGTTTATTTTTATTTTTTGAGTGCCCAAAGCCTTGCTCAGGACTACAGCCCCACCAAACAACATGCTCTACAAATACGGAAAAGTCTCCAAAATTCTCAGTTTAATGAAAAGATATGTGAAGAGTCATCAGTGAGATGCAATTGCATGCAAATTGTTTGTACATATTATGTGCAAATAGTTGGTTGGTTGGTTGAGTTGGTTGGGGTTTTTTTTCATACAGGATCCTGAGCCTCACCCAGCTGGACTTGGAGGTATCCGAAGCAAGTTGGTTAATTGTTAACAGGCTTCATAAAGACACGTGGGGAATTAACGCTCAGATCCCCTCTTTTCCCCTTTGCAAGTCACACAAAAAGACTCCAGAAAAGCTTAGCTATCCATACCATTTCAAACAGAATATGTAGCCGTTTCAGAGTTAGATATGGAAGGAAAAAAAAAAAGAAAACAAACAAAAAAAGAAAACTGGAAAGCACTTCACACCTTTGAGCTCTCTAGCCTGCTAACAAACTGGATAGATATTGGCAAAGAGGTTCAAAAGTTAGTAGGGGTGACAGACAGTGCAATTGCTTCATTTCCATAAGCGAGCATGCCCAAAGAATCAGATTTGATTAATAATTTACAAACAAACAAACACAAAATAAACCCATTATCTTGACATCAGGAATAAGTCTGGCCGGAAAGTTCAGAAAGGCCTGGCCATAGAAAAAACAAAGGCTTAGAGGGCAAACGCTGACTCTGAGGCTCTGTTAGAGGCCTTGCACAGGAACCTGGGGGGCTATGGCGGAGCCTGCCCCATCCCGGAGCCGGGGTGCTCCAGCGTGGCAGGGGGGACACCCGCCTCCCCTGGGACCCTGGGCCAGGAGTGCCCAGGCCACAGGGTGGGGATGGCCATCTGAGAGCCCCAGGCCAATTACCCAGTAACACCCCCAAGCTCTGAATAATCCTATTCAGGGAGAAGAATTATAACCATGAAGGGCAAAAACGGGGGGAAATGGGATCCTTCCTCAGGCCCCTAGCAGACACGGAGAGGACAATGGGGAAATAAAAGCTAACACAAAAGTTTCCTCCAGTACGTCCTCAACCACCGCTGTTTCAGATGAGAATTTCCAGAGGCAGGAACTAAAAGAATATTATGATTTTCTTTGGGGGATTAATTACTTTGCTGCTTGTTACCTTTTGTTAGAGGCGTGACACTCTGTAACCTTGTTGCACAAGGCACCAGATGTCCGTTCAGATATCAGTTTTGAAAGAAAAACGTTTGTTTTCCCCTCTGAGTCTGCAAATCATTTTTTTTTTCTGCTAAAAAAAAAACCCAATGAATTTTAAGGCAAGCAGACACCAAAATGTGCTACAAATGATACAGATGGGTGCTGAGTGCTTTGGATGAAAATAAATAAATAAAGGTAGTCCTTCCTCCCACTCGCAGTTGCTGGAGATGCGTATCCCCTTACAAATAAAAAAAAAGTATTAAGAACATGTTATGAAGAATAACAAAGAATAGCAGAGAAATCAGAAAGTGAGTGGCACTTCAGATGGAGTTTAGCAAATTAAGTCATTGACCTGAAGAGGAGATTAATACCAAACAAGGTGCCCCTTCTTCTGAAGTAATGAATATTCTTCAAACAGCAAGGGAGCACTGACTGCTGTTTGATGCTGATGACATTGAAAATTTAGGAGAACAGAAATTCCATCATTTTTCATTTGTATGCAAATGCGCCTGTTCCAGAAATTAACCCCTGAACCCCATGTCAGTTTTCATCTGGAGGAATTCTCTTTGCTAGCATCACACAGCGCAGCCTTGCTGCTATCCTGGGGTCACTGGGGCTTCCCCACACAGAACAACACAAAACCCTAAAACAAAACAACAAAACAAAAAAAAAAGGAGAAAAAAAAAAAAAAAAAAGAGAGGGGAAGAAAGTAGGATGGGGGAAATTGGCCAAATCATGCCAGGCTTTGTTTAACCCCATTAATGGAGTATAAAGGAGCAATAGGAGCAAAAGCATGTTGTAAAATGCACATCTCTAATGCATGGCTCTGGGTACTGGTATAATTGTGATGCAAAATGCAGCCGTACCTCTTTAGGCAGAGCAGCAGCCACTAATCGCTTCCACTGGTGTTAAGGTGAACCATGGGCCAATATACAACCCATATTACTCTTCCTTTCAGCCTGGGCTTCCACTGTTAAAAAGTTCCTTTGTCACTTAGCACCTTAGACAAATGCTACTATCTGCATGTGAAGGGGAAAGAGATGATGGAGGGTTTTTAATTGATGTGGATTTAATTATGCTAATTTAGACAGCTGTAAAGCCTTTTCAGTATAGCTGCATAATGGGACCAGCAAATACAGGTGTCCTTCACTGCAGGCGCTTAATGTTTAACCTTAGCCGTTTTGTAAGGAAGGGAAAATGCAAAGTAATGGTTAACCAGCAGATAGCTCTATTTCTCGAGGACCTAAAGAGGACATTCGGACTCTTCCTGAAATCCCATTCAGGGCTGCAGAAATCCACGCAGGCTGAGCAGACCCCAAATACTTCTGCTTGCGGCGGTGCCTGCTGGGACGGGTGAGGCTGAGGCTGAAACAAGAGGCTGCGGGTCTGCCACAGGCTTCAGCATCCTGCACAGGGTGTCCTGAGCTTAATTCAGGCCATCTCCAAACAAATGCTTAATTGAAGACAGCTTTTACATCTTCCTTCTGCAGCCGGTTCTCGTCAGCTTTTTTAATCCTTTGTATCCAACCACCTACAGCACCGGCAGCAATTAAACCCAGTAAGCAAGACATCTTCTTAGGGTGTAGGGTGTTTGCTCGGTGTCTTACCCACACCTGAGGCCGCTGTGCTTCCAATAACCCCCCCATCCCACACCCTAGGGTCTCTCTCTAGGCTGGAGCTGGCACACCCAGTGACCATCTGGAGATCCATTTCCCAGGGTCTGGGTTTGGCCACTTCAGCTGCCTAAAGTGGCCACGTACCATGTGGCATCGGTGCTCCCTGAAGTGTGTGTAAATGCTAAAGGTGAGGAAGGGATCACCAAGCTTTTTAAATACAGAATTAATCACAGCCCAGATGTGCCTGTGCCTCGCCGGTGGCTAGGGGCAGCCTCAGTCACTAGGTGTCTTGTGTTCAGATGCCTACATGTCACCTTGAAACTCTCCTGTTCAGGTGCACTGCCTTATTTGTATGACTACCAAAGACCTAAAGTTTTGGGTTTTGGGGGTCTTTTTTTTTTTTTTTTTGGGGGGTGTGTTTTTTTGTTGGATTTTTGTTTGTTTGTTTAATAGAAGTTGCTATTTATTAAACACTTGTTAAAATAGGACAAAATGCTTTGGCATACGAGTTCTGGTAGATATCACTGAAGCAATTTCAGGCATTACAGAGCTGAACTATGGATCACCCATCACTGACGCAGCAAGCATAGTCTGCTTAGAAAGTCGGACTCTGGCTTGTGCATTCCTCCCAGAACATCTCTTTTTTTAAGGAGCGCTGCCAAACCAGTGAATGTGCTGGAAATCTACGCTACACCATCAGATGGAGTTGATTTGTGTAAGGCAGGAGAGTGAAGATTAAATCCAGGTGTACAAAGCTATCTGCTGCTACATCTTCTTTAGGTCTCCCAGAGGCTGCAAGACCAGAGATAATGGGAAAAGTGCTTTCCCATCCCATGATGCAGTGTGTAGTCCCACTCCATGATGGGAGCTGCTCTGCATATCTGTGCCTGTCTCCACAGTGGTGGCACCTGGATGCTGCACTATCTCTAATAATTCTTCAAGTGCCGTAGAAGTGGGCTTTTATCCCATTCTACAGTGAGGTTATATGATTTGCCTCAGGTCAATGAGAGCAGATTTTGACTTTCCTTCCATTGTTTGATCACTCAGCATCAAACTGCATCGTTGTTGTTCCCCCTGCCCCACCCCCCCCACACACACCACCACCACCACCACCTTTCCCCCACCTTTTCCTCCCTGTCTGCAGTTCCACCTTCTGAGCTCCAGGCACTGGTTATGGCGATCCACTCGGTTTTGGCAGCCGCTCCTGTTCTGGGAAATGTTAACGACGGGCACCAAGGGGTTAGCAAAGTACTGTACTTCAACCAAATTAACCAGCTTCCAAGTCTGCACATTCTGCTGCCTGGATACAGATAAATCTCCCCAAACACTAAGTCCCCTTGTCCCCCCCAGCTCCTCCTCAGGAACAGCCAACTGCAAAGCACTAGCTAGCTATTATATCCGTGTGCATATATTATAAGCATTAGCTTGACAAGCTTGCTGGTGACAGCGTCAGTCATACTTCACTTCATCCTCCTCCTGTGGTCCAAAGCTGGATTCAACGCCCATGGGCCCACGCTGGGCTTGCACAGCAGCTGAAGGGCCAAATGCCAGTTAATCTGGAAGAGATCCTTTCCAACAACAGCACCTGACTTCCTGGCCGGCTTCCCCCCAAGTCTCCTCGGTTGTTCTGGCAGCTGGGACACAGACGACACACTTGGGGTTGGGTCAAGTTTTCCTCTTGGCTGCTTTGAGCTCTTTGATGCCATTTTCCTTGACTCACCCTTGATTACAGTGAATGGTCTCTATTACGTTGTCAAATAACCTGATATCCATAAGAAAGGCTTTGGGGTAGGTTTTATTTCAAGTGTTATCCATTCTTACTTTTGCCTGATGCAGAAATGTAAGAATCAGTCCTAGAGCCAACCAAATCCTGGTGCTTAGCCCAGCAGTATATCAAATTTCTTTTGCATATCCAGAATGAAAATGCACAGCCTTTGTAACAGGGACAGGCAACGTACAACATACCAATGTAAGCACTCTGCTCTGTATTTTAACAGATTTCAGGAATTTGTGGGAATTCTCTCTAACGTTGGAGAGTCAAAGATCTGAAGAAATGGTCTTGCAAAAAAAAAATACAAATGGGCACTTTGATAACTATAAAGTTGCTTTCTTGGACCAAAAGCCCACATTAGGAACCAAATAAAATATTTAAAGGCAAAAATATTGAAAAGTTTCCTCCCTTGAAAGGGAAAATATGGTCTATGCTATACCAGACCTTCCTTTTGCAAAATCTGTTTAGGAGTTGCCATGAAAAAAACAGTATTCAACAAAAAGCTTGACAATTTTTGTTAAAGTTGCATTTATATACATTTCTAGGAACGGTTGGTTTGATTTTTCCTTAAATCCAAGTGTCAAGTTGCATTGCAAACCACATATAAATATAATTTTGCTCTCACATAATGCTTTTGTATCTGGTGTAATTCCATTTACTGCAGTGGTGTTACCTTTCAGTTACCCTAATGGGAACAAGAGCAGAATTATGCCGATAAAAAAAAGCTGCTTACAGAAAGAAAGAACACAGAAATAAATACTTCCTCTGGCTTATTTAATATATTTGTTTGTCCAAATTGTAACAGAGATATTTATTTCAAGAAATATTGTTTGATCAGCAAGAGTAAACACTGATATATCTTAAACTCCAACAAGCAGTTCTTACAATTCATCAAATGACACCTAACTAAGATTAAGTTTAGTCAGTCAACTAAAAGAAACAAAAAAAGATTTCAGGTCATATAATCATACCCTTCTGTTTCCCAACTTTCTGAGAAATCTCCGTCTAAAAATAATTCCAGCATCCGGATGCCTTGAACAATTGGCTTACTTTAAAACATATAAAAACTCCTATTCCGTCCTTAGCCATTTTAAGGTCTCGGTGCTGGCACAAAGTAATAGTGCTTAGCGCTACTATATACCCCTTTCCATCTCCAAAGCACTTTACAAACATTAGCTAATTAATCCTCACAACACCCCTGTGAGGTATGTAGGTAAGTATTGTCATCCAATTAGGTAAGTATTAAGCACAGTTATCCCACCAGATAAGTATTAAGGTCTCCCATTTTACTGGGGATCCTGAGGACAACAGGTTAAGTTACTTACCAAAGGTCACAGGGGGAATCGGTGGAATAAAACTTGGGATGCTCTGGTTTCTTGCTGACTATTCAGGCATCCTGGCAGCATCCGGTGCTGCTCCCTCAACAAAGGCATCCATCGCCATCCACATGGTAATCAGGGCTTTCTATAACCCTCCAAGACACAGAGCGAGGAGTACAGCATGGTGGAAAAGATGTGCTTGAGAAGCACAGCTTCCCCTCTTTGAGGTGGGCAAAGATGACATTGCCTAGAAAATTTCTCAGGATTTTTTTTAAGAATAAAGGTCTTGGACCGAGGCATTTTCCTGTGGGTGCCCAAGGACATACATCATCAGGTCTCGCCAACCAAAAGCTCCTTCTTCCCCTCCCAATTTACCTTTCTTTTCCACTGTCTTGTAAAGACAGGCTCATGTTAAAGCCTCGCATCCATGCCACAAATACACAAACCTATCGATCGTGGTTTGCATCTTCTTAACACAAAAATATCCAATTTGAAGCCCCAGCTCCGAGGCTTCCAGGTTTGTAGGTAAGCTTGAATCCACAAATACACTCGATGGGACAAATCCCTTTTCAGAGGATCTAGAAAACAGGACTAGCCCAGCACATTTTGGGTTTCAATCTAGCCTCCACAGATGTCAAGCTGGTGAAATAATATCATCCGTCCCCCTGAGACAACGCCTGTGTGCACATCTGCTTTGAATTTCACTTCGCTGCTAGAGAAAAGTGAAAGTTCCTACTATAACTCCACTTGGAGCTGTGTTTGCAACTTAAAAGAGTCTTGACTTTTAAGACAGTCCTATGGGTTTTGTGAAGTTCCAGAATTCTAGAGCAGTGTGAGAAGGCCTCCAGAAAAATGCAGAACTCACTCGGAGGAAGCCTGTTTCAATCCCAGGCAGGGCATATTGCAGCGTCTGCCCAAGGACCCATCCTTTGCTGATATGTGATGGAACAGTCACAACTGTCCTCTGCTCAGCAGTCCAGAGCTGGGCTAGCAGCAATGTCACCCTCCACGAGCCGCCCGAGTGTGACAGCAGCTCTTCATCTGAGCGTGGGGCACTGGCACAGCCATGCTCCAGCTCTAGCTGGAGCCGAGGCAAATCCCAAGTGTGAAAAAAAAAAAAAACCCCAAAAAAAAAGAAAAGAAAAAAAAAGACCTCGACTAGATTTCAACTGAGCTGATTTATGTTTTCAAGTGGAAGGCAGTTTTAGCTGAAGTAAACTACACGGGTTTTAGATCATTCAAAATTCATGGCAGTTTGATCCCACAGGATGTCAAACAAACACAAATGATTTGCCAGGAATCTCTACAAATTGAAATAACCAAACCTTGTACAGTTCCAGCAAAAAGTCTTAAACCAGTCCTAAGGAAGAAAAACAGAAAGGATTAAAATAAAGAATTCTTATTTTACTCGTCTACACAAAAACATATATGCAATACATATCCAGATCAAATGCACATGAAGAAGTAGCCCAAACATCTAACATCTTGAAACTCAAAAAACCTCCAATCCACAAACCAATAACAAATAAACAAATGGAAATGAGTAATGAAAAAAAAAGAAGGTAGATTTAGATGCTGTTACCACCTTTGGAGTGTTTTACTTTAACATTGGACTGAAATAATAGTAACAAAAAAACAACCTGAGAAAACTAATCCAAAATGCAGGTAACAAATATATTATGTGTGTTACAGTCATGAGAAAGAACAAGGCAACCAAAACTGTGACCAGAGTGTGCTTAGTTATTATATTCTTTCAAGCTTGGTCTGCCAGCATTTTTTTTTTTTTTTCCGGTGCCCTGGTCATCCGTGTCTGCCCAAAGATTTTCCATGGGTTTGTGCGATCCCACTTCCCAACAGAGGCAATGATGTTTCTCCATAACCACAAGGCTCAGCTGTAGTTTTTACACCACGACTCGTAGCTGTAAACGAGTGCAGTGACTTGCCGTCCCCCTGCCTAAATAATGAACGCCAAACGAGTAGTGAAATTTCAGCGTGGGTTATGCAAAATTAAAGGATTAAAAAATGAAAAGAGCATTCACTTCATGTTGCTCCTTTAAAACATTATCACATAGCTCTTTTTTTTCCTAACCTGACCTTTTTTTCCCAATGGTTTATCTATAACTTAATATAACTAATTCTTTTGAAATAATGTTCACAGTTAGCATAATTGGTGTTATATAGTTCTAATGTACATTACAGAGTATTCTGTCACTAGACACTAAATTGAAATTTTAAAGAAAATGATAGAAATAGCTGTAAGGGAAAAAGTACCCTTTTAAATCTAATTTGCTATGCACCGCAGTAGGGTAATGGATGCAATGAAAGTTCCTTTATTGAGTTCCCATGTCCAAAAGGTATTTAGGTAGCAAAGGATGTTAAGCAGACCCCCTGTGCTCCTCCTTTAAGTAAAGATAGCAGGAAATAAGGTATATAGGTTTGTGTCCTCCCGATTTTTATTTCCTCAGGAGTACAACTTATGCAAAGGGCACCTTAGGCTACTTGGAGGATCACAAAGGGTGCCCTCGACCCCCTCGCTGTCTGCATGAATAGAAGCATCTAAAGGATGGCTGAAGCCATACAGCGAGTTAAATCCTTCAGGTGGGTCTTTTCAAATTCCAATAGTGAGGAGTTACTGGAGAATTGGTAAGGATTTCACTAGGCCCCAGCAGGTTTGAGATCAAAAGCCCTGGTTAAATAAAAGCCTGTTGGGAAATCTTAAAACCTCTTTGTAATGTAACTTAAAAAAGTTAATACAAAGAGCCCTTAGACTGAAGCCTGTAACAGCATGAACAAAGAGTATATCAAAACTGATTCCATTAAGGGAAGGCAGACAAATAAATTCATTTAATTTAAAGAGAAATCAGATATATTACTCTGCTAAAAACTAAAAAGCATACCAGGGGAAAATAAAAAAAAAGAACCAACAACCCAGATTTTACAATACACACACATAAAGCTGTGAATAATAGAAGCAGATATATATATATAAAATCTATTTATAAATATCCCTCAGAACAGAGAACAGAACATTTTATGCACACGTTTAAGTATCGATTTATCCAATATGTGTGTGTGTGTGTGTGTATATATAATTCTAGTATATACATATTTTTATCATTTATAAGGCCTCACGCTGGGCTTTCAAATCTGCAGATAGATATATCTATATATGTATCCAGAAAAACGCAGCTGAGAGAGCCCCTACATTCAAACTGACACAAGATATTTTTCAGCCCAATTAATTAAAAAAGATGGGTGCTCATCAGTCAGCTGGCACAGGATTTTTCTCCATCATATTGCCAAAGTGTCACAGTGTTAGTTGTGCAGCATGTTTAAAACAGAAAATCTGGGACTAGGATTTAGATATCATTTATTAACTGACCTCTTTCTGAGCAGCTCTTATACTTTTAACTCATTGGGGGTCCTGCACCATGGGGGGAGTGGGCC
>JAVJGJ010000061.1:38929620-38944620 GCA_035590215.1 Microhierax caerulescens
GGGGCTCCTCTGCCGCCCGCAGCGCTGCGCCGGACTGCGCGGGGAGGTGCGGAGCGCACGGCGGGGCCGCGACCGCCCCCGGCTCCGCAGCGTCCGCTGCGCCCTCCCACCCTTTAGCGTTATTATCGTCCAGATTATTATAATTATTATTATTGTTATTATTTCTGCTTTCGCTGCCACTGGCCTCGCCTAACCCTGGCTCCCCCGTCTGCCCCAGCTCCATCCCCCCGGCCTCGCGCCGGCGGCCGGGATGGGGAAAGCTCGTCCCGGGGATGCCGCCGTCCCACACATCCCCCCCCGCCCCGTGTCAGATGCACTTCGGGCAGCTCCCCGGGCCCGGCCAGTCCCCCCCCTCCCCCACCCGCCCGGGACCCGCTGCCCGAGCCCCCTGCCCGCTGCCTCCGCCCCGCTACGCGCTTGCTGCTGCTCCTGCTGCTGCTGCTGCTGCTGCCGCCGCTGCCGCTGCTGCCGCCGCCGCTGCCGCCACGGAGGGTGGGTGCGAAGTTGTAGCACTTAAATCGCACTTGATTATCGGTTTCCAGCAACAGCTGTGTATATTCGCTAAGAATGTAAAGAAATATCAGAAGATAATGCAGCATCGCTATTTATTACCCTATAATAAAGCTCTGACAGTGCTTCTATTATAAAACCTTCTTTGCAAGGGTTCGTAACTCAGAGGCAAAATTCTCCTGCACGATGCAGCCTTGCTTACCAGCCTGAATCGTTTAAAAAGTGTTTCAGTTAAATAAGGTTAGCCTATTAGAAGGTAAAATTCTCAAGGACTTTCATTAAGGCACCCGTCATTAAGGCCAAGTAAAGGACTGCCAAGTCCCCCAAATCGAGGATATGTAAGAGGAAAATATTTTTTTTCCCAAAATCAAGGATTCAGGGAAAGGTTTTAATGTAATTCTCTAGGAAATTATTCCCATGAAAACAATTTGTTTGAAAGAAAATGCCCTCTGGTCTTTTCCACACAAACTAGTCTTGGGCTAGTACATGAGAACCAAACTTAAAAGTGACTATGAACAGAAATGAGACTGGCTAATTCATTTCAACTGTCCTTACTGGAATACAAAACAGAGTAAACAGCTCGAACAGGGAAAGGTGAATTTAATTTTCAAGGCCCTTTAACTTTTAATAATCTGAGGAACAAGATGGGAGGTACATTCTACCCTCCCAGTTATCCTGATATAAATTCATTCAAGATTTATATTGGTGTAATAGAGAAGCAGAATTTGCTCCACGATTTCTAATGAACTGCTGGCTCAGTCTTTAAAAATGCGATTAGAAAAATCTAGCCTCCTAATTCAGAACAGCTTTGAGCTAAGTCAGAGGTCTCGATGCTGCAAACGCGGATGGAAGCCGGTCTGTAGCGCGGCTCCTCGTGGTGCCTGCGGCACGACCGGAGCGGGGCTAGCAATGCTGGAAACGGTTTGCTACAAAATTCCCTAGTTATTTTAGGATTTTCTTTTCTATTACACAGGAAAAGACGACTCTCGTGTGGAATAAACCTGTGTTTCCTGCGCTCTCAAGTACTAAGACACAAGGACGGCAGGATGAGGTGCCCGGCCTGCTAGTGATGCAGGAGGCAAGGAGGCTCCGGTGGGAGCGCTGCCCGCTGCGGCTGCAGGAGTCGAGAAACCCCTGCGTCCCTCGCTCCCTACCTAAACCTCTCCCAAAGCACCTGCAGCTGGCTGTGCCAGTGCAGGTGAAACATCAATAAATAGGAAAGTAAGTCAAGGTCTAATTCCGTCATCTTGCTCATAAGACTAGTCTCTGCCTTCGCCGCTTACTCGTGTGTGCAGGAACAACGGGACCGAGATCCCAGTTTGTCTCTCCGACCTTTTGAAGTGAAGGCTTTCAATGAAGCAGTGTGGGGTGGCCGTCTTGCTTGATCTTCAGAAACTGTGAGGCAAAACTCCTCAGGTTGTTTCAGTCTGCAGGTCAAGACTGCCTCGGGCGAAGCATCGCCTCCAACTACCTGGCCGTCCTACCTCACCGTCCTGACCAAGGACCTCAAGGGACACGTCAGGGTGCCCTGACATGAGGCCAACCTGCAGGTCCCAGGAGATGCGGGAAGGGCATTTCCCCCTCCTCGTTCCAGAGCAGCTGTGCATCTTCGCTGAGAATGTAAAGAAATACCAGAAGATAATGCAGCGTTGCTATTTATTACTCCGCAATTAAAAGTTCTCACAGTGTTTCTATTATAAACCGTTATTTACAAGGGTTTGTGACTCGGAGGGAAAATTTTCCATCAAGATGAAGCCTCACTTACCAGACTGAGCTGAGTATGGTTAAAGCATCACTGATCAGTCAGTAAACCAAGGCAGAGCACCACCTCGCCGAGCAGCAGGGTGAGGCCTCCTCTGGTCACGGGCCTGCTCAGGGTGTGCACCGAGGACAGCAGCAGCCTTCAGCTCGAAACCACAGAGCTTTGGTGTATTGAGCCTGTTCACCACAAGCCCTCGTGCGACGTTACAGCGTCTCTTTCCCTTTTATTGGTTTGCAGAATGACTCACTGTGAAACTCGAACCGATTCGCTTCAATTGCCCCATGCCTCAGTTTCCCCACCAGTAAAGACAAAACAAATATTCTCATTTGCTCTTGCTGGTGCAAGGTGCGATAACATTAACACCTACGATAGCCTCTGGTACAAAGTGCAAGCCAGTCCTGCTCCTCGGCTCTACCAAGTGTGACTACCACACCTACGCAGGCTGCCTTGAGAAGATCACTTCTACTCAACCGCATTCCACACCCAGAGCCAAGCTGGACTTGGGCTGAGCAGAAAAGAAGAGGAACCAGCATACGAGAGAGATGATTACTGCAACATTACAACCTCGCAGTGCTAGGAAAACAGGCGAACACTTACCGTCAGATGTCCTTCAGGTTTTTGATGGCTTAATGGAGTAATTTTTTTTAAGGAGAGGTACTGCACGCTCTCCCTCGCACTGAAAACAGACATTTCAGCATCTTGATGGAATCAGAAGGCACATGTGCGGAGAGGGACCAGCCCGTGGCTTTCACCTGCTGCGGACGGTGCTCGGGCAAAGGGAAGATGCCGATGGCTGCTGCCGGGTGACAGCCTGCTGGGAGAGGAGGTGCCCTGTCTGACACACGGGGAGCTGAAACCATGCCTGTCCGCAAACCGAGGTCTTACCGGGCTTCACATCGTAACACCTCACCCAGAGTCCTCTTCTTGCCTCTTCCCAGAGCAGAGTTGGAAATCTTGGAATTGTCATCATGTTTTATTATCACTTGCAAAACAGATTCTACTTCATCAGATAAAGACACAATTGCATTCATTGACTCTGACACAAGGATACGCATAGTGATAAATATACAGATAGATGTACACACTTATACATGAATGAGATATGCTAATTAAAAATTGCAGTGGGCACTTTATTAAAAATTTATTGTACAATCTACATCTTCAAAACATTTTACATCAACAAATATAGCCGCTTGACTGCTGGAATCATAAGTGATTTATCTTTAAAAGACTGTATTTGTAACTGGATGCAAAGATTCTTGATGAACTGCCATTACATTTAAACTACTGGTTTTTATTGGAAGTATTTTGATTGTTATCTGTTTGTTCTCCATCCTTGAGAGAAATAAAACAAGTGTCTCGGCTTTCATTTTATCGGATAGATGGCACCATGTAGCATATTTCCCATGCTAGTTTGAATTACAGCTGTTTATCTTTCAGCTTTCCTTAAGATTAATTAAATGCAAATGTAACTCCACGAATCATGGGATTACCTGCCAGACCCCTTATTAATACCTTCACTTAAAAACCCCCGTGCCAGAGAGTCATTAATTTGCAAAAAAAAAAAAAAAAAAAAAAAAAAAAGCGCTAAAGCAGCCCTTTGCCTCCAAACAACCCGGAGATGGCTGCCCAATTAGTCCGGCAGTGTTCGGATCCTCCTTTCAGGCCCTGTGGCCCTTTGAGGACACAATAAGGCTCCAATGATAACCTGGCAACCTAGGTAGAAACCCAGCCAAGTGTGAGCGTTTGAAGCTGCAGCTTGGCTGCCATCGTGTCGGCGAAAAGAAAGAATTCAGGCACCATGTCATCCAGTACAAAGGATAAAAACAGATTCAACCGGAAATTCAATGTGGCACCACATATGGGATACATGAGTGCGGTTACACAACAGGCCACATATTTTTTTTGAACAGTCTCCTGCATGTGATGCCGAGGACATGTGTAACCATCATAACGTCTCTAAGAATCTGTATTTAATTTGAGCTGGGGTGGTGGCAGGGATTGGAGATCTGAAGCCGCCACAGGTTTGTGGCAGATGGCTCTGTGTCAGCTATGACAAGCAGCCAGGCTCGGCTTCCTCTGCAGATTTTCTTTTCTCTCTGATCAGGTAAATATGGGCACACTCTGGAAACTTCCACAATTCTGCCTGAGGCTGCAAGTTTGTGACTTAGCCCCATCTGTCACAAATCTTCCCTCGGTTCTGCTGCGAGCAGAGACCTGAATTTACTGCCGAGCGCTGCCCAAGAAAAGCCAGCCGTCTCGCCCTACGAGGAAGCAGAAGAGAAAAGCGCACGAAGCCGCGTTAGATGCTGGGACACAAAAGGGATGTCTCTGGCGCAGGAAGGAGCGCAGCTCCGTGCTGTGACCCGCGGGCTGCAAGCCAGGCGGTCACGGAACACTTGGGTGGCGTTATCTGGGTGCATTCAGCATTTTATTTTTAAAGACAGGTAAGCGGGTTGGCGGCCCCAGGGTGTTTGCTCCTGGATGAGCATCACCAAACGCCATCTGCTTCACCGGTGGTCCCGGCAGATACAACAAGGACCCGACACCCACGGGGACTGACCAGCCCCTCTCGCCCTCCCACATGGCAGAACCACCCTCCCGCAGGAGTACTGGCCTCACTCTCCTGCCTGACCATCGCTGGTCTGGCCTCTGGGCTCCATTGTAGGGTAACCTTGGAGAGAATTAATTCAACTCCTTTTTTTGGGGGGAGCGATAACTCCGCAAAGGTCTGGGCATTTGTTGGGTTTTAGTGGGTTTTTTTCAAGAAATAGGGATTCAGACAACAGTTCCTAAATATGCAGAGATCAAGAGAAGCAAAGTTTTTACATAAGCAAGATCTCCCCACGAAGAACTGGCAGCACAGTAAGATGACAGTGGCAGTACAGTATCTTCTATGAAATAATCAACTTCTTTGTTTCCCATGTCCTAAGATCAGAACTGAAGCAATTATTATCTACTTTGCCATCACTAGACCTCAGAGTTAACCTTTAGAATTTCACAAGTACTATCCATCCCGTTTAGACCTGCTGTTTCAGGACAGCTGGAGTTCAAGCAGACACTACCGATCTGGTGTACATTTTCTGCACTTTAAAAAAAAAACCACAACACCTTAACAAAATTAAGAATTAGAGACTATTATTCAGCACAAAACCTGAGACTTGGCAGGCAAGACAGCAGAGTGATTTACAGAGAAATTTGCATTGGGTCAGCTTTACTCCATGACCCAGCTCCTTCCCTCTGTGAGTATTGGGGAGGAATCAAGGTGGAAAGCAGCCCGCAGTAATTACTTTTGGAGGTCAACTTTCAAACTCCAAGCACCTCTGGAAACCGCCATCAAAAGACAGCACTGGTTTACACGAAGTGGGTGCACTGTGAGGCCGGAGTCAGAGCTATATCATACTCCTCAGTAAAGTGACAGTATTTCCCTGAACAAACTGGTCTGCTCTGCAGTTTGCTATCTTGGCCTTTAAAAACCAGTTTCAGTCTCTCTGCCTTTAAACAAAAACCACCACATGTGGGATGCGAGTCTACGCAAGATACGCTGGTGGGTACCTTGCATAGAATGGCTCAGAACACACCGACCAACTACAACAGTAGGAAAACAGTTTCAGGCTTTCTTTCTCAAGGTAATTTCAAGAAACCTTGCTGAAAAAAGTAAGTTTTCACGCTTTTTGCAGCTTTTCTTTCAAAGTCAATCCTACTTCCTTTGACCCATTCCTCCATCTACTGTTTTACAGCAACTGTGGTTCATCTGCCACTTTTCACTTGCTTCCTAAAACTAAATTGGAAGCTATTTAATACTGTTAGAACAAAAACGTTCAGAGACCTGGTGTTTACGCTGAAAGATGCACACGTAACTGCCTTCTTAACAAACACCTTCTTCCTGCCCTACAAGCATAGCCAGCTGCTGCGAGCCACAGACAAACATTTTCAGAGCTGAAATCTCCTACATGTGTACCTCAGAGAGCCACAGGCAAGGCAAGACCTGGAAGAAATTCAGGTGCAGTCCACATAACTATATGTAAGTATATGCACACTTATATATATGTCTACACAGACATATAGGACGTCTGTACACGTATGGCTGGATGAATGAATGTATGGCTGGATGAATGAGCTAGTAGGCAACCTCAACAGCCTACCTGCTCGCTCGTTTCTTCCCCAGTGAGGATCCACATTAGCGCACACGGTAGGGTGATCCTAATCACAGCTGCTTCCAGACCCACGTGCTGCTTGAGGACCCTTAGGTCCTTTGGCCCAAAATGCTGAAACTGTGTCCCGCAGTCCAGCAGATCTTCTCACCTGTGCAAACCTCCTAAGCCAGCTGGATTTCACCTGTAGCAGCCATACAGAGGGGAAGGGATAATGTCAAGACTTCACTCTAACCTGGACGTGACCCCGAGCAACTTAATCCAACTTTGAAGAGAGATCCTACTTCGAAGCTGGCCCCTGCTTTGAGCGGAGGCTGACCAGATGACCTCCAGAAGTACCTCCCTTAATTACTCTATGATTCTATGTTCTAAACAAGTAACCAACATTTTCTTTCACATAGGAGATCCTTACATTATATACATTTTCCTTAGGACCCCGTGCCTTAGCACTGAAACAGAGATGGGAGAGCATGGACACAGCACTCCCGCGTTCCCAGGCTGCTAGAACATTCCCACAGAGGCTCTGAGAAGCAGGTCTAGACCACCTCTGCAACCATACTGGATTATGCTCACTGGAAACCAAGCATCTCAGGGGGCAAATATAAGTTTCCCAGTTGTGCTTCTAACCTCCTCCTGGCCTGCACCTAATCCTAACCAGGCAGAAGCACAAACTCAATACACTGCTGTCTTTTTTCCTCTGCAAACATGCTCTGCTGATGAACAGAAAGCCAGCAGGATGGATGGAGATATTTGTACTATTTGCATACCCTATAAAGCTCTAAATTAACTTTACCAGCTCAGGACAAAAGATCTGGAGAACACTGTAAGCAAACATCTGCTCAATATACATTCACCATTAAAAAAGTAAACAGTAGGTTCGGCTCCATAAGGAACAGGTTGGAAATTATCAGAGTACAACACATCGCATAAACCGATGGCATGGCCGAGAATGCTCTGCAAAGCACTGATCACACCAGCACAAAAACAGCTCTCAAGCATCAAAGTGGCTTGAATGATGAGAGATTAGAATATAAAAATAGAATAATATTCACGAGGAGAGACTGAAAAGACCGGGATACTGTAAGCGCTTTACAAATGTTTATAAAATAATGAACGGTATAGAAAAGATGGATGGGGAGCTTCTGCTTCCAGGCGACCAACTCCAGAATAAGACAACACAACTGAAGGTGGGGAAACCCTGACCCAAATTGAAGGAAATGCTTTTAACGCCATCTGTAAACATATGATGAATGACTTCGCTACAGAAAAGATGTGAAAGGCAAGAACAGGCGTTTCCAAGGGCCTGGATGTCAAATGGAGAACTATTACGCACAGCCTGGCAACGCTTAAAATACTAAAGGGTTCCGAAAGATGATAAAACCTCCAAGTCCAGGGTTAGGACCAATCTCTAACTGTGAAAGACAAAGGGAAGGTCTTTAATAGCCTACTCCTACCTGTGCCATCCTTCTCCCCAACATCCACTGCTCGCCGCTATCAAAAACATGGTACTGGCCACACGGCATGCTGATCCAGAGCCACAGTTAGCATCCTCAGGGAAAAATGGGTTTCTCATGGAGTTTGTGCTGGGGAAGTGGGTAAGGATCAGGGCAGAGGCATTGTCCCTGGCTCTTACATGGCCTGTACAAGAACTCAGGACAACTACCATCCCTTGCAACAGGGCTAGGCGGCTGTGTGTGAGGGGACAGCTGGTGTGAGGTCCCCTGCACCCTCACGTGTCCAGCACCCCATATCCTTAGGCTGAGGATGCCGCCTGCTGCTTTCCTAGCTATGCCTAAATATTAAAGCTGGACCAGGAGCAGTTTTCCATTCTACATGTTTTCCTGAAGTACCAACGATGCTGCTTTATCTCAAATCAGAGCAAAAAGTGAAGGGGAAAAAAAAAAAAAAGTTTTGTTAGAACTGCCCTACACAGCCAAATCCTGAGACTGGAAACAATTCAGATGTCTACGGTCTAACTGGGATCTTAATTTGATTTTACAGCAGTTTAATCCCTTTGAATTCAGCAGACTTCCTTCTACGGTGGTGTAAGAAAGGAAAAAAAAAAATCACGCCATGTGTCTTTTCATACGCAGGTGAGCTTCTGTAGTGTGATGGAAATGAGAAGATGAATGTCAGAAAGTGGGCCAAATTCTTTTCTCCGTTAAACAAGCATGAGTGAGAGTAGGATTTTTCTGTAGGAACTGAAGCTGACAGCATGTCAACCAGCACTCATTCAGCTGGGAGGGCTGGGAGAGATTATTTAAAGTTGTCAGCTCCTTCCATGCCTGGCTTTTGGCAACTCTTCTTGTCCCTTTCCACTGTATACTCTTTATACATGCTGTTTTAAATTAAGAAACTGAAGTGAGGGAACTGAAAGGTAAACTTAAAGAAAATAATGCAGAAGCAAATGCTTTGCCCTATTTTTCTTTTTTCTTTTTTTTTTTTTAAGTCTACTAGATAGGGAGCTTGCAAACACTGACAGGTCCTTTGGTGTACTCTGACAGAAACTGATGCCCTGTTGCTGTTACTTGCTTCATTCTGGCGCTTACTGTGGCAGCCACAAACACCAAGAAACCAGACAGCAATGTTTGATTCCATAAAACTGGAACAGAACAAATAATTGAAATGAGGTCCGCTCCCCACTCGTCTCAATCTTCTGCTAATAACCGGTCGAAGGCGATGCCGAAATGCAAAGGAGCCGCCCTTGCCTGCTGTGAGAATGCACACGGTAAGCAGTACCTTCCAGTCGTCTGGAAAGGTTTTCATAGGTGCTTGCATCAGACATTTCTGAAAGTGTGCCGGCGCGCATCGCCTCGGTTGAGTGAAGCCGGTACAGCAGAATGGCTCGGTCTGTGCGTCCGCACAGGGCTGCTGGCTGTGTCCGCCTCCCTGAGCCGCCTGCCCCGCTGCCATTCATCTCCCTTTTGCCCCCTAACTTTATCAGCACGAGCACTGAGGATAACTGAAGGAATAAACTGCCTGTTTAATTAGACCGCTGTTTAATTATTATGGATATCCTCAGTAATAAACCCCCAACAATATGTAAAAGGATAAGCCAAGGTACTTCTGATGATGATTACGTCCCAGCCTAGGAAGCAGAATCCCCAACCAGTAGAGAAAAGCACTATTCGCTTTGAAAGCATTTTTACTTTCAAGAAATCACAGACACGTTATGAACTTCAGGCAGAGGGTGTGTATGTCAGGAAGGTTTCTGAAGGACAAGCAGCTACTTAGCATGCCCTGCTGTGCTGGGGTGCCTTTCCTACTCCACTAGAGTATGTATAATATTGTCCTGATCGAAAAAAAGTGAGGATCAGGTGGAAGTGTGGCGTACCCTTCACGATTTCCCTCTTTTCATCTTCCAAAACCCCAGCGTTGTCCCAGCTATAATGACATTAACCACGCACACCTCGGTCAGCGCTTCGCCGGGAGGTTCGGCGGGTCGTTCCGTTGCAGCAGGCAGACTTGGCGTACGTGGGTGTAGGTACAAAAAGACAACTCTAACAGTATTCTCCGAGCTGATCCAAAGCCTATTAAAGACAACAGGGATCTTTCCTCTGATGCTTGCAGGTTTGGGATTAGCCTCTGCTTTACTCATTTGAAAACGATCCCCCGTTCAGCTCAGGTGCTACCTGTTGCGGACCTTCAGCTCCAACGCTCAGCAGATCCAAACGGGGCTGCGCTGTTAACAGCACACAAACCCCCGTACGAGGGGGAGGGTAAAACACCTTCAGCTTCTGCCTGCAAATAACCCCAATGTTTTGTTTGTTTTTTCTTTTTTTAAAAAAAAAATCCTTCAAGCAAATCAGCATGCTGCGTATGGGGCTTGTGCACACATTTTAACCCCATACTATTTTACATCAGCATTTCCTCGACTGTTACTTCCATTTTTAGGGCGCCTTGGTTCTGTTTAGGAGCTGGGGATCCATACGTAGAGCAGATCGGTGTGAACGCAACTATCAGGTGAGCTTAAAGCACTGGCAAATGTCAAGGTAAACGTTTAAGGACTGTTTTCCCTTTGAAGCCACCAAATACAACTAGACGCTAGTATTGACTCAAGAAGTAATGCTGAACACTGGAAGTGTTCAGTCAGCATTTTAAACTATTATGAGCTACCTTCTGAACCATTGCCAAGTTAATAGACAATGAAAGATAATGAGCTTGAAATTGGGTGTTAAATTGCATTTTTGGTTCTCTCCTTTTTTCTTGAAGTTTAACTGTTTCCTGCAGAAACAACATCATCTTTGATGTATCGTTATGTAAACGTCTATTTTTAGGTCACCAAAAAAAAAAAAAAAAAAAAAGAAGTCAGACATGGGCTAAACCCTTGCTCCTCCTGCGACGTGTGCGGGAAGGGGTAGGGAGGCAGATGACACACAGCAAGACCCAACACTTTCTGGTCCCCAGAGGGAGGAAGGTGGAGAGACGAGGCTAGGTCTGCTGGCAGCGTGAGCCTCCAAATTAAGGAGATTACTCGACTTGCTCATTAACGGTGTGCCTGGACGGCGACAGCCAGGGAAGGCTAAAAAGACCACATTTGTATTGCACGGGTAACACGAGGAGTGCGTCTGTGCACTCCCGAGCCTTTTCAGCTGAATTCAGGGTTTTTACAATCTAAAACACCTCTACCGTGCAGGGGTGATGTGTATCCAACCTGCTCACGGCATAGCCGGGACTGTGAAAGCCATAAACCGCTGTAAATTTACGTATCAGCATGCAGAAAATAGCAGTTATTTTTCTAACAGCAGCATCGTGTAATAATAGCTCTTCACTGGAATAATGTCAAATTTTAGTGCTTCATCTACGATCGTGTAATTAAAAAAAAAAAAAAAAAAAGAAAAAGAAAGTGTGACTGCTAGCAGTATAAATACACCTCTTAAAAATGTTTAAGTTGGTCTAGCATTGAACAGTCGATAAAAACTTGAATGGAGGGTCTGCCACTGAGACTGCACCTTATCTACATAAATAAATGCAAACAACAGGACACAACAAATACCAGTAAATTATGCTTCCGATAAACTTTTTTACGTTCAACACACACACATATTAAAAAAGCAAAGCATTAAAATAATCATGATTATGAAAAGAATTCAAGTAATTCCAAAAGGCAGAGAAATCTTACCTGATACCTGTCACCTGCATTTTTTGAGGACTGAAGATTAAATTAGGATAGGAAGGTAGGCTTATCCTCATTAGTATAATTGTAGGATCTTTCTTTTATTTTCCTTTTAAACTAATGAGTTGCATTAATCCAGGTTCATTTTTATAAGCCTCTTGGGTCCAAATGTAAAGGACAGTCATTTTAGAAAACAATAAATTAAAAAAAAGCATGTAGCATGCATTAAGTGCACGTATTTCATAAGACCTAGGTTAATACAACTGGCATCTAGTTTAATTAATCCTTGTTAGTGTAACAGCTAATATCCCTCCCTAGCATGTTTCCTTTAAACATTAGTATGTTAATTAAATGTTGTTTTTTTTAAGGGTTTTTTTCCTTTGTACTTCAATATGGCATTATATCATCTAAAACTATTCTGAACAACTACCTTATAGAGATGTTTCCTTACAGTATCTGGTCTCTTGCAGAAATTCTGAAGCCTTTTAAAAAGCTGTTCAGGTGTAGAATACAGATATTCAGCTGCAGGAAAAACAGATACATTTTTAATGAAACAAAAACCTCAAAGCACACACTCGATATTAGTCACTTTACTAATTAAAAATGCATATTGCTCTGTGCCGCCTCGTGTTTTACATTATTTAAGCATGATTTTATAAGGTTACCTCAGCTCACAAGGATGTTTAATGCTAAATAAGACTGTGTAGTTGTGCTGTTTAGACATCTCCTTTGGGTGATTAAAATACATTATTCTAATGTAACACAATGCATATGTGATACATTTAGTGATGAGATTTTTCAAAGAACTGGTACTACACGAGTGTGTATCCTGTACTGCAGTTGCATACTATTAAGTATTAAATTGTTTAAATAATTTGGTGTGATTTTCAGGCCTCGGGTTTTTTTTTTTTACTGTGTATCAAAAAAAATCTGCAAACCTCTGCAGCATCACTGACCTTTTAACAAAAATCTATCATTATGGGTTGTGTATGCTAACAATGAAGAATGCTATTTCAAAACTTGCTTTTGTGTTATCTTAAAAGAACAGATGGCAAATATAAACTTCGTCTAATGTATTAAAACACATAAAATTTTCCTTAACACTAACATGTTGGCTTGCCAAATAAACAATTGCTTTTGCTCAAGTTTATGCTCAAACTTTGTATTTTAGCACGAATCACGGTAATACATTTCAGCAAAAAGAATATGCAACGAGGCAGCTACCTGGGAATATCTCTGGGTACACCAGGGCTTTGGGACACAGCGGGTAACAGCCACAATATACAGCTTCGACCCTGAAGATCAGAAATAATAAATACAGAAAAACAGACGTTAGCGAGCCAAAAACTTCTGTTGGTGCAAGAGCACTGAGGGTGACTACATACAGCAAGCAAAACATTTTTTAATTCAGCAGCATAATCCTTCTAAATGCCAAAGTTGCTCTTTTTAAAGAAAATTTTATTGATCATATGAATTACATAGAACAGAACAGCAAGCATATGTTTTGTTCGCTGAATAAATCAAAGCGCAGCTCTGCATTTTTTTGTTTTTTAAATACTGTTTAACACATTTTATAATCAGCAGACAGACACATGTAACAACATGGTGAAGTATGGACAGCTTTTCTTAATAATGCTGCAGAAAAGCAGGGGCACACGTGCGCACGTTGGGCGGTGCGGGTATGTGCACACAGATGCACACGATCCCCGGTACCTGGCACAACACATCCTCTCCTTAGACTTTAAGACTCCAAAGGTTACAGTTAAATATAGCCCAGGAACAACCTGCAGCCTGCCTCGGGCGGGGGTATTTTCGCTCCTGCACATGCCTCGGATAATTTCCTTTATTTTGGGGGACATAAACTGACGGTTTTTTTAATAAATGCTGATGAGATTCCTTTGCCAAAGCTTGCGATGCTTTCTACTCGTGCTGTTCTGAGGAACAATTTACGTCTCTCTCGTAACATCAAACCCAAATATTTTATAAATGCGACACAACGGCGCAAAGTTTTCTAGTAGCGAACCTGAAGAACAGCTATCCTCCTCGTGTCTGCATTTTAATAGCTGAATGGGTTAAAGCATCGAGGTTTCAGTTTATTTTTTTTTTTTGCATAATGACCATTGATCTGACATAATGTCCCTCCAAAGATACAACTGTAATTTCTGTTGGCCAGAAATTACACAGTGAAATTCAAAACACTTCTTAAAATATGTTTATTTTATGAGAGTCTTTGAATTTCCTCCAACATGTTGACCATACGAGGACTTTATTTTTAACTTCGGTCTCCCTCAATCCCCAGGGAAAAAAAAAAAATAAAAAATCTGAAATCTTGTCAGCGTTCACCTTTTCTGTTTTCAGTGCCAATCCAAAAGGCTTTCGCTACCTTCATGTGTGTATCGGGTTTGGGACTTTATTACAGGCAGAAGGAACTCTGTTTCCCTTAGATCTACTCAGTTTTAAACAGGAAAAAAATAAAATAAAGAATAACATCTCCAGCTTTCATGCTAGAAAACTTATGCATATCCACAAACCCTAAAGATACACATTTCCTTGCAAATGCTTCTGCTAAGCAATGACTGCTAGGGTGGTTGGGTTTTTTTTCCCCTAAACTTTTAAAATTTGTAATTTATGTTTTTTTTTAAAATAACATATGCACTTCAGATTGCATTTTAAACATTAACAACAATTTCAAAGTGTACATCGTCTAGCACTATATTTTTTACCAAAGGGAAATGTTTCTGATGTGTGATTTAATTGATGATTTCAGTTCTTAAATATTGTGTCATATGTCAAAGCAAATAGATTTTTAAAGTTTTCTTTAATCTAGGAGAAAAAAAAAGAGTGAAACTGTGGACATTTCAGTAATAGCTCAGATCACTAAGTTATGTTAAAATATTTGCTTTTTAATCATATCGTCTGCAGGAAAAAAAAAATAATGAAAAAATGAACAGCTCCCTAAAACAAAACTGCAGGCCAAGATGCAATCTGAGTCATCATTTGAGTATGCAATTTCCCCTTATGAAAAACCTCTATCAGGATCATGAATTAGTAAAAACAGAATTTAATGCCTCTGTAGTTCGCTGGATAAAAGTTAAAAATTTGGAATTCTTTCAGTTGCAAATGATCCTATTTGCATAGCCATTTTCCACCTTTCCGCACCAAAGTTCACGTGATTTTTTCCCCGACAGGCCCTCAGCACCGCGCAGTCGTCGTGCCCTGCACCGTCCGCCCTTCCCAGGCCGAGACCGCGAGCTGGAAGGCGGCAGGGCAGCGCGCCCAGGTGCAGGCTGCGCTCCCAGGACGGGCAGGGAAGCGATCGCCACGCATTTCTGTCCTCCAGAAAAGTATCACATCATCGCAATAATACAATTATTCTTCATTCCGATCCTTAAGCACTACTAGTTAAATAATAAATAGAGTTCCGATTGATCTATTGTTAAAATGGCTAGTAAATGGCC
>JAVJGJ010000061.1:38951932-38962713 GCA_035590215.1 Microhierax caerulescens
TTTTTGTTGTTTTTTTGACACTATATATATATATATATATATATATATATATATATATATAAAATTTTCATTATACTTTACCACATTTTTCAGGAGGAATAGGTTAACCAAAAACTTTTGCTAAAACCACAGGATTTCTCAAATTGGAATTTTATGAATCCATGCCATCCTCCTGAAAAGCTTCTGATCCGTTCATTGCTTTAGGTAAAGAAGAAAAAAAAATAAATCAACACAAGTTTTTTTCTACCTTTAGACTTTCAAGGAGTTATCTAGAAGTTCAACCAGAAAATCAGAAACCTGTGCTTATTTCTAATTTCAGCTGAAGATAACACCAAAGGTTCGCATGGGTGTGACACCCAGTGCCTTGAAACGCAAGGTTGGTTACCTAAACAGAAAAAAAAAAGCCAGTTTGCTAATCTATCTTCTTCACTAGCAGAGAACGAAAGGTTCAAAAGACACCACAGATGAGTTAAACTTCCCAGCTTTGGTAAGTTATATTAAAAATGAGATGACTCCCCCGCTCTCAGGTGAATATTACATCTTGTGTTTAATTACTCTGCTTTAAATGACTGTATTTCAGACAGATGTGTCCCATATGTCTTTAAAATATTTGGCGTTTACTTATTTTTTAGAAAATTCCAGTTTTCCTTCCTGTATTAAGGGAAAGCCTATAGCTCAGCTGTCCTGCTGTCTTTCTTCACAGGCTAATTTTGTAGGATGAATCCGTAGGTTTGTCACACCACTATATGAAAGATTAGTAATTTTATTGTTCAGGAAATCTGAGGCCAAATGACATCTGCAGCTCTACATGTGTTAATTTCTCATTCAGTCAATATTTTTGGTTTAGGGAATTGGAACAAATTAATTTTATAATTAATGTAACTTCCCTAGGCCGAGAAATCTTCAGGAATTGTGGCGTTTTCAGAATTCATTGCATTTTCTTAAAATAAAGCCAGACAATAATGACTTTAAGAAGTCCTCCATCTCCCAGATTTGTTTTGTTCCCAATAATAAGGAGGAATGTAACTGCATAAGCTTCGTAATTTGTTTCACATCTGTGAACCAGGAGTTTTCAGGGCAGTTCCAGTAACCAAAGTGGATACGAGCACTGGCTCGGAGAGAAGATTTCTTCCAGTTGCAAAGATCCCAGAACTGCCTACCAGTTCGCTTGCATCCTCACCCTTAGAACAGCCACCTGTTTCTGGTAGGTAAATTATGCACAGAAACACGTCGCCAGTATTTTAGTTCCCTCCAAACGCCCAGCTGAAAGAGCCGAAATGGGCTTAGAGCAGAGAATTCAGACTTGGCCAGCAGGGAACGTCTCTACTGGAAAAGTCTGCAAGGAGAACAGCTTTGATGCTGGGAGCCGGTGTCATTCATGATGCTGGTTCCCAGTAGCTTCAGTTTCCCCTAGGGTGCTTTTTTGGGGAGTGTCCCTGCCGAGCCCACCCTGCCTCTGACACCCAGCCATGCACGGCTGGTCCCCGGCTGGACTGACACCCCCCCCCCCGCCACACAGCCAGCCACGACGCTTACAGGGATCCTTCCAAGCTCTTCACAGCCCCGCTATCGGCTTTACTGTCACAAAAAGTCCTTCCAGCAAAGGATATGCTTTCCCTCTCCCTTTCCAGAAGAGACCAGGGGTCCCGGAGGCAGCCAAAAGTGGAGGATGCTGTTGGAGCCACATTGTCAAGGAGCTGGCAGGAGAACACGGAGCCTTACAGCTCGTCGAAGCCACATAAGCTGCACATATTTAGGAAAACTGATAGGAATTGGAAGTTGCAGCTTTGTTTAATAGGTGGGGAAGAACAGAAGGAAAATTTGGCACCCAGAAGGAATGCTGAAAGGGGAAACGTTTCCTCTGCACTGGAGCCTCTCTCACGGGTTTTCTGCTGTAGGTGATCCTCCTTCCAAATCCCCTTGTAAAATATTTTGCTTTTACGCGATACTCACAGATTTTAATTACCCGTTTTGTGAATCTTTTAGCTTTTCTATTTGGGAGGTCATATTCGATTTATCAGCTCCTGTGACTCTTGCACGCCACACCGTTTTATTTTCAGTTAAGACCTACAGCACACTTCCAGCCCGTGCACCTACACATCGCAATGCAGTATCACTCTTGCAAGTTAGTAAAGGTATAGCTGCTCCTGGTAGAAAGCAATAAATAGTACAAGACCACCTCTTTACTGCATCGAAAAGAAGAGAGCTCTGTTTCTTGGCTGACATGGAGAAAATCATATACAATCCAGTCTGCCTTACTCAGCAACAACTGCTAAACACACCAGATTGCCATAGCAGTGATCGTGGAAAAAGATGAACACAATATGGAATGTCTGTTCTGTAAAGATCTGCTCAAAATGATGTGCACTTTTGGCTGCATCTGTTGCATTTTTGAGCTTTATTAAACAGTATTAATTATATATACTCCTTTTCCTTAAGAAGAAGTGCAAAAGTGTACGAAACCCTGATATTAAAATGCAAACTTTTGTTTTAAGATACTATGTTTGGGGAAAAATCAAGCTAATACGATTCTGGGCTCTGGCTTTGTTGTTCAGTTTAGGTATTTGAAATGCTCTTGTATTTTTAGTTGATTTGATATGCATCTGGTAAAGGAAAAATAAAGACTGGGCATGGTATGAAGATGCTCTGAATTTCATCATAAGAACACGAAAACAACAGAATGACCAAACTCCAGCTGCAAATGCCACAAAACAGACCTGGGCACCATACCTACACTCCAATTTGACAGCACTGCTGTTGGAGGCATTCAATCTCCACATTTAGATACTTCACACTGCATTTTTTTACCCAGGATTTTTCTTCTTTTTTTTGAGTCTAAAACATTTTAAGAAAGCCATCTGAAGTCTCTCTTATGAACTGGCTGAGGTTTAGTGGTCTGGGTGTGGGAACGTGGCCCAGGCTTCAGCCTGATTTAGTGGCTTCCCTTTTGTAATCTGAAATAAAACTTTTCAAGACTGTCCTTGAAACGAGGAACAGGAGAATGCTGGTAGCAGCAGCACTGGTATTGAGCCTCCATTATCTCTGCCTTAGATTTTCTGTTTATAAAATGGGTGTGACAGTATTATTTTTTCAGCACAGAAGGATGCTGTCAGGATTAATTGATGACTTGACATCTCTCTTTTCAGCCTAAAATGATTTAAAAAAGTAACTTCATAGCACTACGATGATGTTCCTCTATACAATCAATGGTACCAAAACACTCTCCTGCTATTCAGGGATCTTGTGAATTCAGCCTGAGCCTTTGCGCCTTACCTATTGCTGGAACTGGAAGAAGAATGCACAAAGACTGGCTAAACTGGAGTTACTCCCTGGGGCTGCAGGATACCCATATCCCCGACCAGTGATGGGAAACGTGAAAAAAAAGAGGAAAAAAAAAAGGAAAAATGTAGCCCTTTACATTATTCAGTGCATATTCATCTCCTGAATTTGAGTGAAATTCAGTAAGAGACCCATATGGTCTTCTGTGACTTAAGTTTAATTTTTTAAATATATGTAAACTTATCATACATGGTGATAATCACAGTTATTTAGGATTTGGAGAAAGACACATCTAGCTATGCAATTAGAAAGGAGAAGAGTTGTGGAAAAGAGACAGGACTTGCTCAAAAGGGCAAAATAAATGCAGTCTGTTTTAAAAAAGTATATTAAAACGTAGGGTTTATAAAGGGTACCGAATGCCTGTGATAGCAACAGCCCTGCCGTGCCATCTCTTAAGGTGCTACATATTCTGACAGGGTTACAAATAAGCTCAGCTAAAAGCAATATTAAAAGGGTTGATCTTAATCTTCTTAGTACATTTAGCATGGGAGATTTTCAGCGGTAGAGAATCCCAAATTGTGAGGCCATGCAGTAATATTTCACTTTTTATAATGCCTTAAATCCAAGCAATTCACATGGGGTGCATCTCCTTCTGCCTCCCCTTTTCATAAAATCACCTGTTTGTCCGATGGGCAAAGGTGGGAAATGACAGTGCTAAAACAGGTACAAAATATTCAGAAGTTCAAGTAGCATTTTAAATGTTTTTAAATTTTTTATTTTCTAGCAAGAGCTAGAAGACGGATTTCTGCCTACCTGCAACTATTGCTAGAAAATGGCTGATAAAACAGGCCACTGAAGTATCACTCGTTATTTATGAAGCTGGGCAGCACTCGTGGGGACAGAGGAGCGGTGAGCCAAGAGACACCCAGGGAGAGGAGAACGGGACCGGGGACATCAGCCAGGGAAAGGCACAGCCACAGCAGAGCACAGGGAAGACGTGAGGGGCAGGCATGGGGATGGGGACGTCTGTGAGCACAGAATCAATAATTAGAAGTGAAGAAAATGAAGTTTCTAAGACACAGACCTTGAAGTGAGTGACACTGGTCCTTTGGTTTTGGGGAAGTGAAATAGTGAGGACTGAGTTTGGCAGCAAACAGGGTAGACGAGATGGGCAAAATAATGTAAAGGGGAAGAGAAAGATAAGAAGGAAAAAAAAAGAAAAACAACGAATACTCAAGTTGAAAGCTAAAAAATGATGGCATATCCAAACCCGGGGGGGAAAGATAAATATAGGGGAAAATGGAAGAGAAAACGGAAGAGGCATAGGCTTGAGAAAAATGAAAGAACACAGCAAAAGACTTGGCGGTAGAGAGAAGCTGCAGAGAGCACTGGAGTGCGCTATTGGTGATAGAGAAGAACAACACAGTAAAGATATAAATTAGAAAGGAAAAATAAAACTGCATGGTAATTAAAGGAGGAGAACCGAAAAGGAGGAGAATAAAGAGGGCAAAGGCACGCGGCAGCGCGAGCAGGGAAGCACGGTGTGGTGAGGATGGAGAACAAAAGCACCGCGGAGGAAGAGGTGGAAAATCTGCACAATCCCTTGTAAAAATCGACATTTTTGAAAGAATGCCAGTGAAGACAAGCAAGGCAGTCACTGCTGCTGCGAGGGGGCTGCGAGGCGAGCGCTGCACCTCTGTCGCACCCCCAGCCAGGAGCTGGGGGGTGCCTTTATGCCAGGAACGTTCCTCGTTTGGGTGATAACAGCAGGAACTTGAGGTCCTGTCCTGTTCTGACTGATCCAGTACAGACTTGGGGAGGGCGACGAAGGATGCCACAGGCTGAGAAGAGGCCTCATATGACATCAGCCTCCTGCTGACCCTCTATCTGTCCAGGGCATTCTCGAGAAGCGAAGAGCAGCCCATCAAGAAATGGTGCAGCGCTCGCATGCGCACTGCCGAGCTCAACGCGGGGCTCCGTTTCATGTCCAACCTGACGGAAACACCGCTACCAGGGATGGTTTTCACCACATTATACCATTCACCGTATCACGTATCGATATTTTACACGCAACCTTGAGCTCAGAAACATCTGAATATAGGTTTATTATAATCTAATACTGTTAGAAAGTAGCAGCCACAAAAAAATAAGCCTGGCCTTCAAAACTGAGAATTGCAGAGTTCTGGTCTTTTCCTGACACTGATTTCCCACGAGACGGCTCTGCCTAGATTTCCCCATCTGTAAGATACGGTTTTACAGGAGCTTTCATTTACAGAAATGTGGTGAGTATCGGAGTCGGTAAATACTTCAGGAGGATAATATTCTTCTTAAAGTAAGAGGACTTGTGTTACAAGCCTATTCAATATATCAAACGAAATACATTCTTGTAATTATTTTCACGGAGGACAGAGAACTTTCCTAAACCATATTACTTTAATATACATTTTCTATGTCAAGACTGGGGGGGAGTGGGGTGGAAAGGGGAACAAAAAAAAAATTAAAATTCTAATACCAAATTCCTGGTAACAATGCTCGTGATAACTGCAAAAGAAGAAATATTACTGCTGGGAAAGAGCTATTAGAAAAGAAATGGGAAAAAGAAATAACTATGAAAATGCAAACATGAAGGAAAAGCTAATTGCTTTCCATTTATTCAATTTATCACAGTATTTTTCCATCTTTTTACATTTCCAAAATGAGGTAGAGGTAGACTGTAAATATGTAGTTAAGTCCAATGAGTTTTCTTTTTCAGCTGATACGCTTACAAAATGTCTTTGCTGTAATTGTGCCTCTAAACATTGTCTGGCATCATCAGCATCAAAAGTTACCACAATATCTAATACCCCCTCAGTTAATAGAAAATGGAGTCAAGTAGAAGAAAATGTTTTTGCCTAAGTGTCACTGAAAAAGCACCCTACAGAATAAATTCCAGCTAGCAATGTCGAGGTCCTACAAGCGAAAAAGGTCCCAATCCTTGCTTGCGCTGGCAAAACACACCTCTACAAGCCAAGGAATTTTAAAAAATGGCACTAGAGAGGCAAAAAGCAGCCAAACAGGACTGGCAAATACAGTGTTTTATTTTCTATTATAGCCCGTGACGTATTTACAGTGAGGAGTGTGTATTTTACCTTCTGATTTTTTTCAAATTGCTAGCCTGAGAAAAATGGGTGGCATTTTGCTTTACGCTGGAAAAGCATTTTCTCCTATCTTGTGTTATCTAGAAGAGATTCATAAAAAAAAGAACCTTGGGAGTTTATTGTTTAGATTCTTCTTCTCCCCTCGCAATTCATGAAGCAAAAACTCAAAATAAAATATTGTGCATTCTTGAACCGAAGAAACCTCAGGATCAGCATCAGTCATTGAGCCTCCTGCTTATTTCCTAAAGAGAGATTAACCTTTGAAGACAAAGACCGGCGTTTGGTCTCAGTTACCTTGGTGTAAAAATCAATGTGCTTTCATTCAATGCCTTTTTATTTCTTTTATTCCAATTTGGCAAACCTAGCTTTTCACAAATATAGGATTCAGATAAAAAAACATTTCAGACAAATTTGCAACACAACCAAGTGCGTGCTATGGACTATCCTCACACAGTTTCATTAAAAAATAAAATAAAATAAAATATAAAATAAAATACAAAATAAAATAAAATAAAATAAAATAAAATAAAATAAAATAAAATAAAATAAAATAAAATAAAATAAAATAAACTTCCTTTTGTATTCCAAAGGTAACATTAACAAATGGTTTCCTGTTGTCAGGAGGAGGGTCAAAATAATCTGAGTGACCCTGACAGCCCTAATAACCATACACAATATATCCTATTCCAATTCAACGTACTAAAAAAGAAGTCATGTCGTGGTAATAATAGATGAATATTCACGATGAATTATCATGAATATGATATTAAGTGGATAAAAATTGACTCAGGCGGTTCCCTGGAAGAACAGAAGAAGAATCAAATATACATTACTATGCATTTTACTACACATTTGCCTGGGAATGGCAATCCCCCCATACAAGACCCTGCGGCCCCTCTGTGATTTCCACGGTGGATTCACATCACCAAACAACAACGACTTAAAATACTCCACCAGCTACCCTGCCTGGGCCAAAAAGTAAGTCCTGGTCCTTAGTGAGTAACATGAGAGGAATTAGCTCAGGTAGGCAGGGTAACTCCTCCTTTTCGGTGCTGTGAAGCTGTCATCTCCACAGCTGAAGGTCCTAAGCAGCAACCTCCTTGGCACCAAGACCAAAGCTTGAAACTCATTATTCAACAAGATTAAAGTAACGAGACACCGCGCTATTTTCATAATGAGGAGTCAACTCATTTCGTTGGGTCAGGCTTTGCAGAAATACAGCTGAGAAAAAGGGGAGATTAGAGGACAATGGAAGGGAAAAAAAAGGATGGAAAACATGCAGAAAAGGAGAGCAGGGGAGAAGGACAGAAAGAGAGAAGAAAGTCAAACAGTTGCAGTGTGGTTAGAAAAGGAAACCAATTAAAATGAGCTTTGAAGGAATACACCTAACCCTCCCAGCACTGATGAAAATAAGGAGGAATATTAGATCACTTGCTTATGAAGCATTTGATTTTCGTCTCTTAGAGGGTGTTCACATCCTTCTGGTCAGGGCTGCTGCGAATTACAAAGGGGGCTGGTAGCACTGCCTGCTAAGTTTTGCTGGGACTTCTTATTACAAAACCTCTCCTGCTTATGATGTTTCCAAAGACTGAGGCTATCTTGGACTATCATCTTCTAGAAAAGTTCTGCCAGAAGTTTTCCTGAACATCCAAAGAACAAGATTTTTTAAAAACCCAAAATGCTTCCTAGTAAAACTGCAAACTGTATCTTGCATATAGTACATTTCAAATAAGCCTCTGTTTTAAGTATTTTACCTCTTTGGTTTAGAGTAAAAACTGAATGTTCAGATGCGTTTGATTTTGAGTCTAAGATAGGGTTTTTGTTGCATGTGTTGAAAGTTTTCCTAAAAATGTAGCTAAGCCTTTGAGAAAATTCCTTTTGTAGTGGCCACTGAAAGGTCCACGTGTCTTGGGCGCACCTTAGGCTGAAGCCAAGTGAGACAGGTCAGGCTGCCAAAACCCAGGCAGGATCTAACATCTGAGCTGAAAGCACAGATCTCGTCTGCACTTCCAATGATTCCTCTACTGTCTTCAGAATAAAATTACCGGACTTCGCAGAAGAACTGTTTCATATGCATTGAAAATAGGGAACAACAAGAAAATGGAAGATTTGGTTAAGAAAATAAAGCAGTATAAGAGATGGGTTGAAAAGGCAGAAAGCGGTAACGGCAACATGTGCTTTTCCAGTTTGACTAAACCTCTTAGATGTGGACCGGAAAAACGCAAAGAGGACAAATAAGAACTGATCAATACAATCAGCTATGCAAGAATAGCGTGGCAAAGAATCCTGACCTGAGTGAAGAAGTAAAGGGCATGGGGAAAAGATACAGCACGAGGCCAGCTCATACGGGGCAAAATGTGAAACCAGTACAGGAGACCAAGAGGACAACACAGTCAAGCTGGACAGTGGGGCTTAGGAGAAAATGGGACCAATGTGAGGTAGAAGGTCCCTTGCACAGCCAGGGAGTGGAATGATGGAGACAGAGAAAGGCTGAGAAACTAGAGAAGAGCGAGATGCAAATTCGCTGCACAAGGAGACTACACCTGAGGAGATGCCCGAGGAACTGAGCCTGGCAGAGACTCAAGGAAGAGGTCTGAAAGAGAAAGGTCGAGACAGCTCGGGTAAATGGAGCAGGAAAGGCATTTCATGGCAACAGGAGCCTCGAGAGGACTCCTTAGTCCCACCAGCTCACGTGCGTTTCTGCCCGAAGACCTGGGTTTCACAGTCGTACCAGAGATGACAGACGCCGTAAGCCGAGTTCCCCATCACGGAAAAAGGGAGAGCCGAGCTCGCTGGAGCTTCCATGGCAAACTGGGATACATCTATCCCCGACTTAAATAATCTTTAAATGCCCAGGTGATGCAGCTGAAGCCTTACAGTAACTCAAAATCAGTTTTTCAACCGTGGCCGAAGCGTTTATTGTAACAGGCTTTGGAAGACAGCCCTGATGTGGTTGCCCTGCAAGCGTCTGGAGAGCAGAGAGGGAATGAAGGAGGAAGGTTTCTGCATGGGATATCTGAAGCAGAATCTTGATGCTATTTAACTTTTTTCCTTATATTTAAGGAAACAGATGCAAATGGTGCAAAACCATCCCATGGAGCGGAAACCACTGGCAGGGCTTGAATTTTGCTGTTGCTCCCGGTAGCAGTGCTCTCACACTCGAGGCCGTGGCTCCCTACGTGCAGCCCAGGGAAGATGCTGCTTCAGCCTTGACTTCACAGGAGAGGAAAAAAGGCTTTACACCAAATTGCTCGAAATGCGATGAGAAGCAGAATTGGGCTGCAAAGCTTACGTATAGAAAACACAGTAGAGTGCTTAGTAGAAGTGAAAGAACTAAGTGTATTTGGGGAAACAGTGAGTCAAAATGTAAGTTTTATTTTAATAAGATCCTTTTTCGCCCTATTAAGTTCTCCAGTGTCAGAATGAAGTCTGCTAAAAGTTAGTAAATAAAGGCTTTCAGGAGAGCTTTATTAAATCACTTGTGACTTATCAAGTTAAAACTCCCACATAGATATCTTAATAAAACTTTCAGAGAATATATTTAATTTTCCTGGAAATCAGAACCCAATTACTGAGTACGGGAGTTACTGTCGGCTACATCACTGATCAGCTTTCTGTAAATAGAATATTTACCAACAACTTGAATTACTTCTCTAAAGTTTCGGTTTCTGAAGGTCAAATAACTATGTAACTGCTTAATAAAGAAGCAAAGAAGTACCTCTAAATATCTCCAAGCTCTGATGGGCTTATATTCTGCTCCTTAGGTGAGGTATTAGCAAAGCTTATTTATTTTCATTTCCAAGGCTTTTATTTGCTCATTCCCTTGTGGTAAAGCTGATTTCCATGATGATTCCCTTCTTAATTTTAATACCCTTTTTACTCATCATATAGACCTAAGAATTTTCCATAAAATAATGAAACCCTTCCAAAGGAAATGAAGACAACTAGGAGAGGAAAGTAAACTACGGCTTACTTTTTTTTTTCTTTTTTCAATTAATTGATCCACAGTCACATGCATATATGAAAGATTTTTTTTAATGAAAGGAAAATAAGGTTAATTAACATAAAACCCCTCACTCCTTGAGATGTTGAATTTTGTATTTTATCCATGCTGCCTTAAGTGCCTTGATTTCCCAGTAATGACCTAGTTCTCCTAATGAGTAACATTAACCCCTGGCTGTAGCTGTCCAGGACTTAATTGTCAACTGGAGCTGAAATAGGAGAGTTTGCCGATCAGCAGGTATGTGGTATATTAACTCATGTCATTTCAGACCCTAATAAATAAATCTGTTGCTAAGGCAACAGGAAGATCAGCTGTATCACTTTTTTCTATCCATCCACCCCCCCCCCCCCCCCCCCGTTTAA
>JAVJGJ010000061.1:38968274-38979319 GCA_035590215.1 Microhierax caerulescens
GGCCAGCGCCTGGTTTTGCGGCCGAGATCGCCCTTTTGAGGGCCTGCGGCTGGGTTTGCGGCCGAGGATTCCCTTTTTTTTTTTTTTTTTATGCTGTGCTCTCTGTACAACAAATAGCTATCAGACGCGGGCCAGAGAGCTGACATGGCTCGCTTAGGTAATGGCAAACAAACAGCTCGGGTTGATGCTTTCTGTCATTTTCCCTGCTAACCCTGCTTGTTTTCATTGTATACTCTCAAAGGTAAACTATATTAACCTTATAGACTGTTATTAAAAAGATATATCTATATGAGCATAAAGTGCTTTTCTTTTCTCTTTTTCTTACTCTTTTGATTATGAAAGTAATACTGCTGACATATTGAACAAATATCGAATGTCAACATAAATTTTTAGTGTGTGATAATATTCCCCTTCATATAGCTGTGTGTCAGGCGGGAACCCATGGATGATGCATAGCAGTAAATAACCCAAACAAAATTAGTTCTCTTGTCAGCTTCTACCTTGTATGTCCCCAGGCATCAGTAAAATTGACTGCACGCTAGATTTTCAAAATTAGCCCTAATGTTAGCTGTGTGTCTGGCAACCTCCAAGTTTCCAATGTTCTACTATATTACCCGTAAGGATGAATGTGTTACTTTTATATTTTGGCATTTGCTCTTGCTGATGCGGCTTTTTTTTCTCTCTTCTCCAAATTAAAAATAATTTAGCTTTAACAATAAGTATGTGCATGAACACAATGCTGCATCTCTTTAAGCAACTAACTTTAGGCAATTAAATTAAATTAAAGCAAAAATATACACAGAAAGAAAAGGAATTATTCAATTTAATATTGTTGATTTTATTACTTAGCTTTGTGCTGGTTTATGCAAACTACTGAATAAAACAGAAAATATTTTCTTTTTCTTTACTCTGCTCTTTTTGAATGCAGCATTTGGAACAATTCAGGTTAGCATTCAAAAATAAAAACCAGGAGAAAAAAAAAACAACACCAAACCAGCTCAGCTTTATAAAACTTTTTATAACTGGCCATCTTCAAAATATGCATTTTTAAAATGCGGTCTTAAGCAAAGGGGGATAAAATTCTTCAAAAAAATAAAATTGACACTAAGCTTCGTATACCTTCCACACCAAATGAAAACATGCAGCATCTCTCCCTTCGATGCACTAAATGTTAAAATAACCTATGAGAACACAGAGCATTTCGGCGTTAGCAAGGAAACATGATTAAAAATAAATGTGGCTCCCCAAGAAAGGCTGTGTCGGAAGTGTGAAGTTGATTAAACAAATCCAAAGACAGATTCCACATCAACTTCCAATCCCTAAATTTTATGTTCAGACATTTAGAGTCAAAGATGAAAATCCCTTTAGGTACCAGATGCTGCAGATCATCTGGGAGAGCTTCTGGAGTTTTAATGTGCTGGAAGTCAAATCCCCCGCAAAGGCGATTTGCCCCGTCGGTGCGGTGTACTTATTGCTTCACCTGAAAACAGTTGCTCTCGGAAAATCTGACCTACTGATCGACCCAGCATCTCTGCAATAAACAGACTATAATCTGTGGATGAAGTGAACTCTAATCAGGCCACATGCAGATTAAACAAACTGCGAGGAATAAAAACTAGATTAAAATGTTCGTGCCCAATACCGGAAGATTATCAGGACATTTTACGTCTTTAAATCCTAATTTATGTAGGAGTCAAGCTAAAGTTTATATGTTTTTAGCGATTATGTGGCATGGTAGATTTTCGTCCGTTGCAGAGAGATTCAGAGATCAGGTATTTTGTGCTGGCAGTTGGGAAAAATATTGTTTCACTGTTAATACATTCAAACAGGCTTTCTATTTATGTAACGCTGAAAGGGTGGTTTAAAAACGCAGACAGTGGGTTAACATCAGCTGTCCAGCGTCACCATGTATCTTTACACTTAATCACTTGCATTAAAGTAATTAAGATAATTTAAATAACATTAGATATTAATTGTCATCTGTGGTTTGCTTTATACAAAAAAGAGAGTTTACAGAATTATGCTTATCGTTTCAGCAGCAGGGGAATCTTTTTCTTGGGCGAAAAAAAGACAAATCATCACCATCAATGGTTAAATGTCTGGTTAGCGTTACAGAACTAGGTATACTCAAAAAAATTATTCTGAATTATCAGATGTTAGTGATGTGTCTTTTTCCTCTACGCGTGTGTGCAATAAGATGCTAAGTGACGTGTCTTTCCCCTCTACATCTGTGTCCAGTGTCAGTATGTGTTTAAGAAATTATTTTACACTTGACAGAAGTCACAAAAAAAGGATCAAACCAAATTCATAAATCTTTTGAAGGTACAGTATTTGGATTTGTTCACCACTTACCACCTGTGAGGCCAGGCAATGTGTAAAGGTCTTTGCTGATATTCCGGTCCACTCAGGATATTAGAGAGGTTAAAAGTCAGATGTTGCTTATCTTCTTCTTGACAAGGATTTGCACTTTCTGATGCTTCAGACGTGTTCAATCTCGCCGGCACTGTTAATGGGGAAGGCAGCCCCTCGTGCTGTGTGGCACAAAGTCCAGGCTGGGCTTCACAAAGTCCAGACTCACGATGTGTGTTGCTGTTTTTCATTAAAGTGCCGTTCTTCTGCTGGCAGGGCGGACCCTCTGGGTGATAAGCATCTCCATTTCTTTTAACACCAATTGCCTTTTCCAAATGGGCAAGCTTATGTTCTGGCATGAACCTGTTAGGAAAAAGAAGAAGAAAAATATTTACCAGAAAAATATTTATCAGAAAAGTTACCAGCTTCACCTGGTAAATGTTAATTAATTTACAGAAAATGGGAAGACGAAACGGTTGGTATTTTACATCCATCCAAGCAACGACTCCACTAGTGTTCAGTAAATGATACACTTTATATGCATTTTAGTGAACATGGTACCTGTGAATTAAAATAACAGGTTCACTGGCTGAGAAGCCAAAGGTCTCCACTGAACCACAACGCTGCTAACGGCACACGCATCAACAGCAAGAACAAAACTATTTGTCTCCTAAAATAAAATAAAACAAACACCTCTGAGAAGTAAAAAGCAATTCTGCCAGGAATGTCTTGGCTTTTTTTGCCAGGACTACAGCTAAGGCTGGTAGCAAATGTGAAACACAGTGGTGTTCAACCTAACGTGAGTCTGTTCTGTCTAGGCTTGAGCCCAGCAAGTTGCTTCATCACAGGTCAATGAAAGCCAACCGACAACACGGGCCAAACACAAACCATGGCATGGAAGTGAGTCTTCTAACCCAGCTATCCTTGCCTGGTTTCTATACTGACTGACTGAATTATTAATTAACTGCAAATTAGAAAAAAGAACCCCACACCTAGGAGAACAGGATTGAGTTGTACAACCATATTCATCAGAGGAAAACAAGCACTCCTGTGCTTTTCCTCAGGTGTGAATAATGAACGCTAAGGTGGGGAAACTGAGGCAGACCTACTCACGACCTTCCTCAGGTACCACAGACAGTATCAGATGCCACTGGCTCTCCCACCTGATGTTCACGATGCAAAAAACCCTCCACAACAACAGTATGCATTTGCACATCTATATCGAGGCCAATGAACTCATTTTTGTAATAGATGAAATGAGTCTTTTTATGCAGATCTGCTTTTACTATTTGATTTTAAATAGTAATGAATTACAATCTTTGCCCAAGAAACACTCAAGTGTAGCTCCTTCATTCAACCATGACTCTTCTAAATTAACAGGGAGAGGACTACATGCACGGCCACCACGGGATCCTCACTCTAAATGCCTCCCTGTACCTCAAGTTAATTTACCCAAATATTATTTACTTACATGCCTTTCAGTGTGATTATGCCTCTCCCAGATAAGTAGAGACATTTAATTTTTCCGTTTCCTTTTAATTTCCAAATGTTTACACACTATAGTCTGTTTATTGAACTGTTTACTAAAGCCAGCGCTTGCTCCACTTTATTAACCTCCTCCACGGTTCTTCCGAGTTTTACTCCACCACAGCTCATTTCTGGGCTGCGAACAAACCGCTCCCTTCCCTCTTTGGCAAAACAAATATTCCCAAACACCAGAATCATCCACTTCACCCTGCAGTGGAGCACCTTCCAACAGGAACACACCCTCCTCCTTCCAAATCACTACCAAAACACACACGCACACACAGCGCGAGCTTTACGGCGGTTGTGCTCTTGACTAATTGCTTTGAGGACTTTTCTCCAACCCCCTAAATCCCCTTCCCGGAGTCGGTGCACTGTGTAACTATACTGTGCAATGTGTATCCTTCGATTTAGCTTGCCGTCCCTTGGCATATTATTTTCACGTTCATCTACACTAAGCTGCATTTTCAAGCCACTGACCAAATCGCCTACAAGATCTACCTGTCTTCCACCGCTCGCCATCATTCATTTGAGCTGCTTCTGTAGATAAAACCTAAAAAAGTTCAATCACATTCAACACCTCATCCAAACCCATCACCTACGTTACAAACAAGACAGGCTCCCAAAGGAGCCTGAGAGAAACCATTCCCATCTCAGCAACTTCACCACCCTCAGATTCTCAGAGCACAGAAATACTAATTCAGTGTGGCCATACTCCATACATATATGTTATGAACAGTTAAATTGGATTTTTGATAGTCTAAGCTGAATTATAGACCTAAAACTGGCTGCTGGTGGCTCCTCTGAAGTACGGATACATCTCCGTGAGGATATATATATATATACTTCTATATATTTATGCATGGAAAATGGAGGAACAGGTTAAAGGATGGGCCCTAAACCACCAAGTCTGTGAGTGAATTGAGACGACTGATTTACCAAACCAAATTTAACGAACAGATTTTGAAAAATCACTGCCGTTAAGAAGAATTGCTTGACATGTGAGAGGTTGGACTACCTAGGCAGGCTGTATCCCCCTGGCTGTCTTTTAATCTCCTGGCCAAGCACCCTCTCAAGGCACCATTTCTGTTTCTGAAGAGGTTTTCTTCTTAGTTTTCAGCCCTTATAAATCTGATCCGTCACTGCAGAATTTCTAATAATATTAGATAAAACTTCACCGATCTCTCTCTGGAATAAACTATTTAATATCCTTTATTTAAGACATGTGCGAGCAATCAATTCCATGGTATTTACTTGTGTTACACACACAGTATTCATCATCTTGACAATTTTTTAAAGTTTTAGAACACCATTTCACTTAACAGTTTAAAAAAAAAAAGATTTATTTGATGGTTAACTTTGGAACAAGTTATCTGCATTAACTTCCATTGTTTTGGCATAAAGTAGTTCTGTATATTTTACTAACAACAGCGGAGACATGATAAAGGATGTAGGCAGGGAGCCACAGACAGCTCTTGCTGCAACCACAGCGTTTGTCTAACAGCATTAATTTTTTGGACTTTGATTGGAAGACGACTCTGTGCTCAGCCCCTCGGATTTTGCTAAGTACAACCATGGATAAAACCTTGTACCTGAACGTAACAACTGTAACTGCGGAAAGACCACTGTAAATCACATGTAGTATAAACTTGTCCATATGATTGGAATGATATAATGGATACTGTAGTCCCTAACCACTAGCTAATGTTCTTTATGACATTCAAATAAATGGCCTGAAAATAAACTAATAACACCATGAAATCTTCTAAACCGGTTCCCGTGCATTTCCCAAAAGCATGCTGGGGAAACACAATGTCTAGTTAGCACATTTTTTGTGTTTACATTTTCTCCGGAACATTTCTGCTCCAGCTATTCTATTTTTCCTCTTCCAGGCTCACATTAATTCTCTTTTTCTGCCACCTTCCAGACAATCATCTCTCCATCTAGTACCTGCCCAGATCTCGATTGTTTATTAACAACAACAGCTTGCAGGACTTCTATGTCACCATCCGCAAGTCTATAACCTGGAGATAAAACAAGTGCTCGAGTGTTTTATTTGGAGCCGGTCCCTACTCCCGCACAGATACCCAGTTTTCTAAGTCCTTGTCTAAATTTCAGAAGACACAACCTCTGAGAGGCTGGTTATGGAATAGCAGAGCTGGGGAAGGAGCAGACATGGAGATAAGGAAGAAATTTTTCACGAGGGCAGTGAAACACGGGTTGCCCAGCGAGGTGGTAGATGTCCCATGCCTGAAAACATTCAAGGCCAGGTTGGATGGGGCTCTGAGCAACCTGGTCTAGTCGGGGATGTCCCTGCTCATTGCAGGGGTTAGACTAGATGGCCTTTCAAGGTCCCTTCCCACCCAAACTATGCTGTGATTCTAAAAAACAAGCTAGAGAGCCACTGCAGCGGGTAGGTAGGACATGGCTATGGAGAAGGATGCACCATCTCTCAGTCTTAGTTAGGACACACACTAGGCACATTCAAAAAATGCCACAGCATTCTATTTGTACTATGGGAGAAGGATTTTATTGTTATGATTAACTTGTGGGAGTGAAATCTTCTACATGTGAAACTTTCCAGAAAAAATTACCAGCAAAGCATACAAACATTTCACACTTTCAACAGATTCCACAAGGTACTGTCCCTTATATTTAAAAAAAACCCTGGAAAACATTTTACTTGTATGCGTAACATATATTTACTTAAACACTGAAAGTTCAGAACAAATAGTGAGAGACTTAGATATCTAATTTTAGTATCACAACTTGTTTCCAAAACTTTCCAAGCTGTTAAGTCTTTTATTTATTCAGATTTTTGAGGATCTCTGATATGTTTAACAGTCAATTTTAAAACTTTATGAAGACTTCAAAAACAGTAAACCTTGAAAATGTTCCCTTTTTGCATACCAGGTATAGATGTTTAGTTAAAAAGGTGGGTTAAAAATTAAAATAGGTAAATATATAATGAAAATTCCATATACTACAAGTCAGAGTTTTAATCTAAACATTTGCCAATTTGAATAACAGTTTTTTTCAAACTCTCCAATCTATGTATTATGTATTTTCTTTTCATTTATGCCATGAAACCCCACTCCGAGGAAACCCATGTATTTTTCCTTCAAGCAGACGTGCATTTTCCCCAGCTCTTTCGTAACATGTCACCATGTTACATGGTACGTGTTTGTTCACAGCACTTTACTTGCCCTAATGAAAAATTCCTTATGGGAATTGTTTTCCTTTTCAAGGCATCAAGAGTCACATTGTGCACCATTTTATTAACAACAATAACAAAAAAAAAATATGGAAGGGCCATGATGTGTCACTGCTCGATGAACAGAAACCACATTAGAAAGACTAACCGGAGTGCTGGTTTAGGTTACATCAAATTATCTGAGCAAGTTCTGTATGTTGTAAACTTTGAATAGGTTTGAACAGTCACTCTCGATAAGCAAGGGTAATTGGTAAGAATGGATATAAACAAAAAAAAAAAAAAAAAGAAAAGAAAAAAAAGGGATCTGAATTCATAAAAACTGGCCCTTCTGTAACCGTAGTTACGTTTGGAAGCAAAGTTAAAGATGGTTCTGAAAGTGCAGTGGATTTTTTACTTTTTTTTTTTTTGTTTGTTTTGTTATAAAGTTGGCATTAAAACGTTTTAAAATAACAAAAGGAGACAGTCATAATCAGATATATTGGAAACCTCCCCCCCCAGGCCCTGGAGCGCACACATTTTAGAGCTGCCCCGTTTCCTTCGTCACTGCCGCACCGTCACGGCGTAACTTACACTCCAACCAACTCGTGGCCCGAGCATTCCCTTTCCCTGTCTTTAAATGCGATCACCACTGCCTCTTTGCCAACCGTAACATCTTCAGTAGAATTGATGCGACCTAAAACGCTACAGAGGTTTCTGGGGATACCTGGAGTGATACCTGGAGTCCATTTGGCTTAGATCGGTTGCAATGGGCCGGCACTTTTGTCCTTCACAATAACTAGGAAATTCCACTTTCTTTCTTTCTTTCTCCTTCCTTGATTTGATCCTGTTCCCTGAATGAAATGCTGAATTTGTTCCCACAGTTACTACAAATACATGCAAAACGGTACAACCATGCACACGTATGACTGACCAAGCACTGTACAAATATCAAAGCTGTGTGGGTATCTCTGAGTTTTTTTCAAAAGTCAGAATTTTGTCCACACTTTACAAAGGGAAAAAGAAGGAAAAAAAAGGCAAATAAGAAAGGTTATGAAAACAATTCTTTGGAAGCCAAAGTGGAATAGGCAGCAACTACATTTTATATTTAGATATAAATATACACACTTATATATTTAATGTTTTGGATCACCTGACAGCAGAAAACCTGATGCATTTATATTTACCTACTTCTGGAAAGATTGCAACAAATGACAAAACTGGAACTAGTCTCAGTTCAGTAATTTTTTTCTCTTTCTCTGCAACTACTGTCACATTTTGCTCTACAGCAAAAAAAAAGTTGCTGAGTGTGTTCAGGTGTCCTGAAGCTGTGCTACAGTTCAAACCAAAAAGCTCAAAAGAAGATTCCTAATATTTAAGAAATCTGAAATTAGGGTTTACTGAAGTTGCCACATACTTTCGGGGATCTAATTTCACTTTCTGATCTTTAGCAATAGTTGTAATTCATTCAGAAGAGGGAAGAGATTACTTGTCAGCAGTAATCTCTAACACAGATAATGCCATATAAATATTAGGGGCTTATAAGCACGGACAAGGATTAGGAGCAGAGAGAGAGAACAAAAAGAAAACTGAACTGAGCCAAGATTAAGCACTGGGAAGGGCATGACAAAAGAAAATTAAAGGTCTGGGACTTGGCCTGTCTTGCCATGGTAGAATACACATTTTCCTGGGTAGAATGAGTAGGGTTTACTTACTGATTTCCCTGTTTGCAAACTACAAGATATCGAAGTATGAAATATTATTTGGGAAGTGATTGTTACCTTCTCTCAACTATCTGCTCTCTTCCCTGACATGGAGCAATACAGACGAGACTCTGGGAATCACGGAGGCTGGACAATCTCTGGTCCAACCTTGTGCTCAAAGCCCATCCAGTTGGACCAGGTTGCTCGGAGCCTCAGCCAGTCCAGTTTTAACCATCATCAAAGGCCAAGGACGGAGATTTCACACTCAGAATTAAGTGTATGAGAGGTGCTGCAGCTTGCAGGAAGGTCTACAAGGGGAACAACATCATGGGAAAGAGCTGAAGCTGACAGCAGCACCAGGACATCTTCCTTCCTAATACTCATCTCCTGGCCAGAGAGAGAGAAGAATTGGTACGTAATACACACCAAAAGCTGCACCAGGGAAGGGATATCATGAGATCTGACTTCTTTCTGGCAAAGCAGTCAAAACATTGCTGTTTTAGCAACAAATTAGCTGAATGCAACAGCTTTTGTCACTCCAGCGGTGTGCCTGATCAGCCCGCAGGATCCAGAGATGCTCCGGGGGAAGAGAGGCGGCATCCAGCTCAGCTGCAGGCAGTCGGTTTGGACTCAAGTGGTAACTTGGTCGGTTGCAGCAGGGAAGGAAGATGAGACAGGCAGGAAAGGAGAGGTGTCAGCAGTAGAAAGTAGAAGAGAAACAGGATAATCCTCAGATTCCTCAAACCGTATTCCACCTGTTTTCCCAAATAATCTCTGAGCAAAATCCCTCAATATCTAGCCTCTGTATTTAATACTGTCACAAATCCCCACTTTTACTTAGCATTTACACTTTTCCTCCCCATCTAGTTTCACTCTGATTCAACACTCCGATTAGTTTATTCTTCACAATGTCACATCCGTACCTCAATATAAAGAGGATGGTCAACCTGGCCTCCACCTTTCCCTTCAGTATTATACTGGAGCTTCTAATGTTAAGATCATTGCTCAAGATGCGCTGTAAAGCCTGAATGCTAGATAACCAGGATTTTAACTAAAGCATTCTACAACCATCACTCCCCAAAATACATGGCAAGATACTACCTTCCAAAACACAAGCCCACACTGAAACTAACAAAAAAAAGGACCAAAGGCTGGTAAAACTCCAAAACAAATCTATGCCCAAAAGTCTAAGCTTTCCTGGTTTCCGGTCCTCCGTGCTGCTGCTCCTGTTGGACATCATTCCAGCCCTAAGCATGTCTAGCCTAATCCAGTACTTGCAGGATTATCCCATTTTGTTACATATTTATTCCTGACAAATGACTTCAACAATATCTTAGGTGCTTTAGGTTAGCAAAAAAACCCAACCAAACAACCAAACAAAAAAACCCCAACCAACCCAAAACAGATAGTGATTATTCTGCATATTAATAGCAGAGGGGAAACTCTGGACCCACTTAAATCAAAGGCAAAGCTCCCTTCCACTTCAGGTGAGACTGAGTTTGACCCCAAATATATTATTTCTGAATTCAAACCTTCAATTCCCTGAAATCTTTTAACACTGTATGCAAGAATCTGTGCAGTTATCATTTCTAAGAATGTCATTCTCAACAAATGAAATGGTGATAATTTAAAACCTCCTCAGTAAGATGGTAATGAACTACAATACATATTTTATAACACAGATGAAAATAACTTATGCATTATTTTGCACAAGATGTGAAAACATGAATTAATTGATAGTTTAGAAAAAAAAAAGTAATTTTCTCTATAATTAAACATCATGACTGTGTAGAGCTGCTGCACCAACACTGCAAGGTAACAGACACAGTTTTGGAGCCCTAAGAGTCCCCTTGATAACAACTGCCAGAAATTTAGAAATTGTTGACTTCAGTTCTGCTTCTGCAGAAGTTCAAAAGAATGAATTACACTATGGGGAAAAAAGTTGGGCTTCTGAGAATTGCAAGGTTTTTAAGGATCCTAAAGGATTGGTCCTGTTTATTAGTGCTTACTTAAACAGAAAAAAAACAGCTCAGCTCTCCAGTGCTTATTTAGAAAATGCAAATGTCATATACAGCTTCAAACAATACAGTATCCCTTCTTGCTCAACAGAATTGGAAATGGGTGTTTGAAAACTGATACCACACCTTAAATCATCTTCTCTTTTTTTTTTTTTTTTTTTTTTAATTAAAACAAAAACCAGGATCCTTTAAAAAATAATTTCATGTTTTGTGGAAATACTTTTAATCAGGATATATAGAATGTATGTCCCCTTTAAACAG
>JAVJGJ010000061.1:38979419-38995182 GCA_035590215.1 Microhierax caerulescens
TTGGAATCCTGTGGGCTGCTATCTATCCACCCTCCTTGTCATCCCAAGGTTTATGGCCGACAAGCTCCAGCACATCCACATTTATTAGTCGGACCGTACTTGGAGACATGCCCTTCAGGCCTTGTCCCACAGAGAGTCAAGCCCCTTGAAGCACAAAGGGATGGGGGAGTCACAGCAGCAGTTGGCATAGCATGGTTTGCTGAGACACGGGGTCAGGCTGCTGGGAGGCTCTGCAGTGATGGGCAAAGGACACCAAAGAGCAGCCTTTGCAGCATGAAATGGTGTGGATTGTCTTGGACTAGATCCAGATGGAGCTGGGAAGGGGTCTGGCTGGTGTTGGAGAGTGGCTTTCTGAGCGGGGAAAGTTAGAAGCTGGTGAGTTCTGGCAATAGTCATAAGAGCAAGTTGCCCCAGCTGCAAGTGCAGAACAAGTACCTTGCTCTGGCCACTGAGAAGAACAAATGGGTTTATCACAGCCAGCTGAGTTCAAACCTTGTGTCTTCACAGAGGAGAAAAGGAGTGTGATAGTTACTGGAGACAACCTCCACCTGGCAAGGGACACCCAACCTGCTGACTTGCCCTGATGATATCTCAGCAGCTCTGGTGCTTGCTACGAGGCTAGGATACAAGACCTTGCTAAGGCTTGTCCAGCCCTCAAGCTCTTGCAGGTCTTCCATTTGGGCACCAACAGTACTGCCAGGGGTGATCCAAAGTACATTAAGAGTGACTGCAGAGCTCTGGGGGCCAGCGCAAGGCATGGAGACCTGGGTGATGTCTCTTCAGTCCTACTGAGGCTGAAGGGCTTGAGTCAAGTCAACTCATCCGTCAAGACAACACCCGATTGTGTTGCTGGTGGTGTGACTAGAGTGACTAGTCACATTTGCATCTGCAACTGCAGGACATTCTCTGCTCATGCTTAAAGTACTTCAGATGCACAACAGCAAAACTGGCATAATGATACAGATGTAACAACATAGTAAAGAATTTCACTTCTCCCATTTCTTTTATTGACTTAGATTCTTTCTTCTGAACTAGAAAGTTCTGCCATGCTGCAACTGTAATCAGTACTCCAAAGCTGCCTCCAGACCCAGAGTCATGTTAGAACAGCTGTTTAGTGATGAAAGGTAAAAGATGCTATGGAAAAGCCTGTGAGAAGCAGGTAGATCTTTTTGAATGAAGGTAGTGGCTCAGGAGTTACCAGCATAGTAAAGCAAATAAGTGCCAGTGCCAGTTATAGCAGCTGTAAGAGTGACATAAGTTATTCAGCAGCTTTGTGAGCTCTTGTGAAGCAGAGAGCACAAATAAGAAGGTAGAAGCTTACACAGAACATATTTGAATCTTGTTTGAGGAAGTATTTGTCATGGTCATCTGTGGTTACATATTACTACTGTGTGTGCAGCACATTGCTATCCATGATGCTGTATAAATACAAGAGGTTTACAGAACAGTGTTGTACTGCAGGAATCACATCTCCTACAAAGAGGAGGACATCTGTAAGGGCTCTATTGAGGAGGAGTTGTCTGTCACAACAACTTGACATACAAATAGAAATCAGGACAGTAGCCTTGAGACTTCCCCTAAATCTCAACTGCATCATAGTTGGAAAACCTAAAGACATTCTCGATCTCTGTCCTGAAGAAGAGGGTCTGAAATGTCACCCATGTGAATCCCTATTGTTTTAGGAGAACCATACAATGCAAGAGAGAAAAAAGAAGTGACTGCATAGGTTGGAAAAGATCAGTCTCACACTTGATAACTGTCTCTTGGGGACAGAAGAGTTGCCAGAGAGACTATACCAGATTATGACCATGGAAGATATTCCATTTCATGCATTTGGCTAGTGGATCTTGTGACAAGGATCGGGGATCCCTTTCAGATAATCACTTGTATGCTCACAATGGGAGTCATAAAATGGCCATGTGTACCCCAGCTGCAACTGTCTTCTTTCTTGCCTAGCTTTTGGTTCTGTGCTGGCAAAATACTCTAATAAACTAAGAGACCGCAGCAGCAAAGTCTGTATTTCTGTATAGCATTTGAAGGAATGATTTCTCTACCTTAACTTCCAGACTCGTCTGACAAGCTGGTATCTGACATGACTTCCTTACATCAAAGGAAGTAAGAGTGGTACAGCATGGTTGTCCAGGAGATATTTTTTTGGTTCTGGAAAACACATGGAATGTCACCAGGATTCTAATAGTAAAGTACAATTGCATTTCACTTCTTCCACCTAATATGCTAGAATTCATTCTTATTTATATCTGAATATAAGTCCCTGTATGTCCCATGTAGGGCTTAGATTTTCTGTCATGGACCATGTCTCAAATTCTAGCCTGAGTGTACGGTACAGTTCAAAGAAAATGTAAGTAAGCGGAAAGAAGCTAGGAATAAAGAACATGGGATATGCCTGGGTAGTATTTGGCAGAAGAAGAAGAATCCACCTATGTGAGAAGAGGAAGACTTTGCAAAGTAAATGCTTTTTGATAGAAGCATGAGAGAGTAAACCATGAGTACAACAGTAGCAGAAATCTCAGGAAAAGATACATTGGTGGGATAATTGTTTTTGGATGGGATGACAAAAGCAGCAGTTTATTCTTGTCTTACACACATGGCACAACATACAGAACCAGCACAAATAACTTACAAAATCTCATACACCATGCTTCCTCTCAAATAGCTTCTATTAAGTTACAACACCATAACGAATCAGGTATTTAGTTACGACAGTTCTCCAGACATGGATAGGCTCCCATTCAAGGAGTCATTATTTTTGTAAGCTACTTAGACAAACATCATGTTTTTACATGTTTAATACAGTACAGTATCCTTAACAGAGTTCAAGATATTCACAATGATCATTGAATACTCTATAAAACAGCAGAATTTCTCGTCTTGGTACAGGTCTATATTCGCTCCTGCCTTGTCTGGTTTACAAATGTGTTACAAGTCGTCTTTACTCAACTTTCCAAGCTAATAAATGTTTTAAATGAAAAAAATAAAATAAAAATAAAAATACAGGGGTGTTTAGATTTAATAAAAATGTCTTTGCTTCCCTTTTCCATTCCTACCCCCTACCCTAACCAACAACTGCCATTTAGCTGGTAGAAATATCAACCCTCAAGCTGCTATAGAAATTTGAAAAAAAAAAAAATGATGACGACTTGTTGAATTCAAAATGAAAGATGATCACAGCTCATCATTAATTCAAAAAAGTGGATCTGTTTTTTTCTCCTAATGTCAGAGTTTATATCCATTGGAGACAGATGACTTCTGTCGTCTGATTTTTAGAGACAATGTACTACGTATAGGCTAATATACAAAACCTCTTTTTTTTTTTTTTTTTTTTTTAATTAAAACTAATACCAGGATCCTGTAACATATAATTTCCTGTTTTGTGGAAATACTTTTAATCAGGATATATAGAATGGATGTCCCCTTTAAACAGGCTGCTTTGCAACATACGCAATGCAGAAGGGAGTGCTATCATAACACTTCAATAGTTAAGTGACTTTATGAGAAAAATACTTCCAAATGTTTCCTAAAACCTTCCAAACCGCACCAAAGAACATTATCGTAATATTATGTTTCCCTATGGCCTCCAATATTTAAACTTGCTATTCTCGAAATGATACTTGGATGAAAAATACAAGTTTATGTAATGTATAAATTGTTCCTAGAAGAAAAGCTGCCTTTAGAATTACTCTGTATAGATGTCAGATATTTTACATTTTCAATAGCCTTTCTGTATTAATTGAACAAATAGTATGCTAGTGCTTTGGGCTGCACGTGAACAGTCTGTATTTTAAAACCGAACAGTCACCGTGTGATCTTACCCATAGCAAATACTGAAAACAATAACTGTCCTGACCGATTACATATCAAGTTACCCTTAATAGATATCCATATTTCTTGCACGGTATACATAATCCATATAAACTGTGTACCATATATCAATACCATATTCCAGCGAATCCACCATCAAAGACTTCGTTTATAGTAGGTTTTCATTTGACTCGGGGTTGTAATGTTCTGTGCAAGCATAAGCTAACCATTTCAGTGATTTTGCCAGCAAGCTGCTTTTTGGCAGATTATTGGCAGTACATATTGGCAACAAACTAGTGCAACTAAGCCCTTCTTATAACTTACAGGTAAATAATGATTTTAATAAATTTATGTAAAATGTTCCACTTGCTCACATCTGGTTTTGATAAGTCACTCGAGCGCGCAAATGCAAACTTCTGTGAGTTTCTCAGGAAAACACATATTTCACCTGATTTATTTAACGCTTTCTCAGGTACCCCAAGAAACAAATAAACAACAAAGCCTACCCCCACTTGAAGGTTTAACTGAAGAAACTTCTTACCTGAAAAAGCTAGAGAAATTAAATGACAAGAGTAATTGTAGGCACGCAAAAATCTAAAACCCGTTCTGTCATCAGTACAACATTTAAATAAGAAAAACACGGGGCTGCCGCGGAGGCAGCACAACCACAGTCAGAGCAGATGCTCCAGTAACTGCCGCGGGCGCCGAGGACCGTGGGGTAACACTGAGACTTGACCTCCATCTGACAATGTGTTACGGTACTAGATTTATCCGCACTTTTTTTGCGCTACAACTGAAGTTTACCTGGGTACGCATCTGTCTCTCACCTAGGCGGTGTGGTTTAGAGGGAACTCTTGAATTTTAACATCAACTTTGCTAGCGGGTCAGTTGATCAAACGCTAAAAGCCTCTCTCCATCTCTAGAACAAGAATGGCAGCATCTCTCTGCCCTAGAAAGATCAAGTTTTTGTGAGAAGGCTCTAAAAATGTTATTACTACTAGTAGCAGTATCGTTACAGAGGGGGAAAAAAAGCAAACCCCAAACCCCTGGACTCCCTTTCTCTGGTATAAATCAGGATGACAGAAGATCATTCATCATCTGCCTTTCAGCATCCATGTACCAGAAGGTTCCTTGGAGAGGCTGCACCTCCATATCACGTAAAACACACGTGGCACGTTGCTGAGATACCTATGATATTATAGATGGACACCAAGAAAATATATATTCATCTTTCTGTTGGAAAAAGGAGAAAACAGCGTCAATACAAACAGCACTGTTACCCTTATGCACTGAGTCACCAGCTTGGTGACATATATACAGGGTGGACAACAGGAGGGATGGTGCCTAACCAGTAAGGCGACACAGGCTTGTGAACAGCTTGAGCTGTCACCTGCTCTGCAGCAGGACACGGCCATCTCGAACATTACTGCAGTAACTATATTTAAAAAAATATAAAATAATCAAATCAGACACCTCAGAGATGCAAAGAGCTTGACCACGACTGCTCAGCCCAATGCCTTGTTTCTACAGCTCTGTTGTTCATACAGATACACCCCCCGTGACCACGAAGAGCAGTACTCCCAGGATGGTACTTTGAGATTTCTGATGAAATAGGTCAAAAAAGTGAAAGAAAAGACCAGCACATGAGAATTTCAAGGCAAATGGAAAAAAACCCAAAGCATTTAATGACACCAAGGAGAAGTTTCTTCAGCATCTCCCTCCTTCTATGGCCAAGCCACCACTTCTCAGGACACCGGCTCCCCAACCTGCCATGCCCTACCTGGTGACAACCACGGCCAGGTGCCCCAGTGCTCCTCACGCCTTTCTCCCCCAGTGCTGGAAGTAACACCACCAGCCCGTTCCGCACGGAACCATAACAAAGGGAAGCAATGTACTTTAAAGGGTTTCGCATAGCCAATGCCCATGCCTGTTCTTCTTGGGGATACATCTCAACGTTGTATCAAATAATTTCTTTAAACGTGGACTGTAATGAAGGGGGAACAATTATTAAGCATCAAATTTTATTTGTGCCCAATTCAGCCTAGAATTTGCTTGCTGGTTTTGAGCATTTATTCTTTATGGAGTCAGCAGTTTAGGATTTTGTAAGGCTTGGCAACATGGTTAAAACCCTGTGAATTCTTGTTGAGATCTATTGGACGTGCTGGTAAAACTCGCTGTTGCTATTGCAGACTTGCTTTTAATTTGATCTGTTTCAAGGATTCGGTATCCTTCCAGCACGTTAGAAACCTAAGGGCATATATTTGTATTGTTTAAAGGCAGGAAATTCTGTGAACTGAAATGAGAACATATCCCTTTTGCCTTTATGGACTTTTGTTATTTTCTCTTCCTTTTGGGGTTTTGGAAACAAAACCAGTGAAAGCTGAAAGTTTGAACAATAGCAAATTACTTTCAAGGAAAAAAAAAAAAAAAAAGGTAAAATACTGAGCATACTTTTGTAACTTTATTCATACACTTTGTATATATGTAAATTGGACTTATTTGGGCATCAGAAAACACTATTTGCAGCAAGGCCTGGGACTGCAACAGGATCATACTGGTTTTGTCATGAAAGACTGGACTTTGCTGGTTTACTTTATCATTATTCCTTTACTACCCTGTATTAGCTTGTACCCCACTGACTTCATGACAGAGCCGATTTGTTTTATGCTAACCACAGAACTAGGGCAATCGCATTTTTATTGTAGGGAGAAAACCCACCAATTTTTATCGCTCTTTCACTTGAACTCCTTGTTCAAGGAGTCCTACACCCCTCCTTTAATTGATGCAAAAGGTAGGTCTGAATTCTGGGATATGACACGAGAACCGGTGAAAGATGAGCAGGGACGCATATCCCGCTAACAAAGTTTAGGAGTTGGACAGATGGCGCCTTTTGACTACGACAGCAGCGACCTTTCTTACCACGGTTCTGTGCTACCTAGCAGGAGGACTGGAGGCAGAGTGGCTGCGTTAGCACGGAGGCCTGAGCTCAGCAGGATGCATCAACCCTAGTGCAGTACTGCACAAGTATGTCCACGCTGCTTTTGCTGCTCCAGCTAGCTTGGTATCTTTATTGCACATAATGAATGACACTGTACTGTTTTATAAGACTAGGGTTATAGGTGATAGCCACAGTTAGGGCTTTCTGGAATACTGCTGCATGGCAGGACTACCGAGATTCAGCTAGGTCTGCAGCAGAACTTGCTGGAAGATAGCTCACATGTGGCAACCCCAACTGCAGCCATTTCAGCAAGAGCCTAAACACTTCCCCAGCAGCGTTCCTTGCAAGAGCCTAAACACTTCCCCAGCGGCGTTCCTTGCATACGGCGTACAGCAAGCTGACCGTTCCTAGCCAATGAGCTTAATAGCTAAATACAGATTTCAGTGGGATGCAAAGCTTGAGAGAGACATTCGACACCCAGGACTGAGCGTGGCCACTGGACCCCTCCTCGCTAGTGTTTCTTCACACTCGCTAATCCCTCTTCCTGGACAGCAGCAACGGTGACACTGGTGAACTGCAGGACTCTGGGTTATTTGCTTCCATTTGGTGTCGTGCTTCATGCCCATCCCAGCTACTCTTGGAGGTTACGACAACTGAAGCAGGGATCACAATGAGACACTATCACTCATGGTAATAAACACAGCTGAGCTCGTTCCGTACAGTCAAAGACTTTGGAGGAGAAGAATCTTAATAAGAGATTTGAAAGGGCATGAAGAAGCGGCTTTACTTTAAGCACTCACAATAATGACTTCCAAAGAAACACTCCTGACCACCAACCCCGGGGAATACAGAGCTGAAAGACACTCACGTTCCCCCGTGGATTATCTGTCTTGTGGATCTCTACATAAAAGCAAAGGGGATCCGTAACTACCAGCTGTCATACATCTACGGTCTTTCCTGCAGAGGTGGGCAATGAAGAAAAAGGCTTGGCTCCCACCCAGACATCACGCGGTGCATCACCTTCCTGATGGAAAAAGCAGGGATCCAAAACCTAGCACCTATGATAACCACAATTACCCCAGCGATTTTCGGGGGCACTTAACCATATATGCTCTCTCATTCTGAGTACGCTAATTTAACAGTTTTGCCCCAGTGGTCAAAGAACAATTAATGTTGTATCTGGAAACGCAGCAGCACGCAAATGTTTACATCATATATTCAACATGCACAACCAACCATACGCCACCAGTTTACAGGTCCCACATACCTTGTTCTCAGTTCTTCCGAGAAACGCTAAGACTCTTAGGGCAAAAATTACAACCAAATTCATGGACTACACAAAAAATTGGCTGTGACACTATTTATTAAAAGTTATGATAAACTAGAAGGTCCAACTAAAAGGAGCAGATGCACTGTTTGCTAAGTTGTAGCTGCAGACAAAAATTTTTGTGCCGACATCAAAAGAACAAGGTGTTCATATAAATGGCATTTTATTTTGATCCTATTATTCTATATGAGCTCAAGGAGAGATCAAAAGGAAAAATACCCAGGTTTCGCTATTAACACTTAACATAGCTCCAGTCAGAAAATCCTTTCCAGATTGCTAGTGCAATTTAAAGCCCAGCACATTTTTGTTGTACTGTTGGGTAATATACCTGAAGGCACGGTTTTGATTCCTTGCCCACCTTTTCCATTGTGGAAAATTGCTTCTGATCTTACAGAATTTCTGTTATTTTCATTTGCACGACAGAACCCCCCAGGCACCCTAGCTTTGGGGACTACGCTGGTATGGGTTGTACCCGCTGAGGCTGCTCTCCGCCGGGGAAACTCAATACCGGAGTCAAGCACTGAAGTCTGGTTCAGCCCCTGCCAACAGCAGTTCCACTGGAAGCAAAGCACACCAGCTCCAGCTCAGTCTGTAAACAAACCTAATGGGCCTTTAAAACATGTAAAGGTTCCTCCTGATAGCTGGCAAGAATAAACGTGCTTTCATATGCTGTACTGCTTATTATGACAGTACCCAGAACTACTACTATTAATTAATGGTTCTATTGCCTCTCTTAGAACCCAGCGATGCTGCATAAAGAAAAAATAATAATAGATTGTATTTCTTACAAAGTCAAAGTACGCTCCCCAATTTTAATATTCATGTTTTCTTTGAATGTAAGTTTCTCATTGATGATTCAGTAATTTAGGGCAGACACTGCAGAATTTCAGTTCCAGTGAATTTCTTTGACTTTGATTTCTATGACTGCAGAGATCTGCTAATAAACAGGTATAGCTTATCAGGCTATCTTTGGAAAAATCAGCAATCTATCATTCAGAAGGAAAAAAAAAAAAAAGAAAAAAAAAGTGTGCTTATGTCCTTCTTCCCTGTCTTGCCTCCCCCTACCCACTTGCTATTAGAGCATTTGTGTTAAAAAGTTGTTCCAAAGTTTACTGTAAATGCCAAAAAGTGGGCACTGATCCCACATGAGCTGGCTCAGCTATGGCCCACCATCTTGAACATATTCATTTTATCAAACTACATTCCAGGAGGGTTTTTGGGGGGTTTGTTTTAGGGTTGAGAATTATTTTTTTTTTTTTTTTTTACTTAACTTTTCTCTAATAATAGTAGATTGTACATACACAAGATGGCAAGTCGTGACTCTGGGAGCTCGCACAGTCAATGCTAAATGCATGCAGGTGAGCTGTGGCCTAGAATGAGCATTACAATTATGAGTTAAATGACACAAAACATCTCATGCACAGTCAGAATATGTTCATGTTACACACAGCAGCCAGCTGGCTATAAATCCAAGAAGTAAGCTGGAAAGCTTTAGAGTTTAAATGGATGAATACAGATATAAATGGAAGAACAGTGGTTTGTTGCCATATGAATGGCTTTTAACTGAAAAGAGTGGATTGCTTTTATGAGGGTTTTCCAAAAGAGTAACATTGTTGAGATGAAAAAAATAATAAGTATGAGGATTGGGACATTCCATATATTTATATTTTCTGTTTTGTTTCGAGACAGAGAAGTCTGATTCAGCGAGTCTGAACAATTATAATATGGCTTTACATACAGGTGTTCCTAGTGAATAGGGACACAAGTTCTTTAATAATACCTCTGCAGCTGATGATCCATAAAACAGGATTGCTCTATTAATTTATTTCAGATTCAAATTACCACAAGCTGAGCTGTGAGAAGCCATGAACCATTTTTCTTGCCATATTTCCAGCTTTAAGTAACGTATGCTAGAGCCTTCTCTACTCTCAATATATGAATCGTTGTACCTGTAGGGCCAGCGATCCTACCTGTGCACAAAATCACCAGACTACCCCAAGGCTGCTAAACCAACACCTTCCTGGCAGGCGCAAAGGAGGAGAGAACGAGACTTCCATTCTCTGTTTATTAAATAATGAGGACTAGCAGAACCTTCTGGAATACAGACTGAAAACACAGGTTTTCAAGAACAGATGAATCTCAGTAACTCTTTCTGCAAGTTTTCTAACAGGTTTTCACAAATGGATGAACCTGAATAACTTTCTAGAAGTCTAATGACCCCACTTGAAAATTTTGGGACCTTACCAAGACAAACACTTGTCATTTCTCCACTCCACTCAGGCAGATGTAATTCCCTCTTGAATCCAAAGCCAGACCTTAAGTTCTTACCAACTCCAATATGAGCTAAACTTTAAAAGATATAAAGGAACTACACATTCATAAACTGTGTTTATATTCATATGTTATATATATTATATATGTATACATATATAAAATAATGTTTACAAAACTTTTTTGATGTTTAAAAGTGGCTGTAAGCTCACGGTTTAGATGTGCTTGCTGTTGACAGAATCAGATGGAAACTGTAGGAAGACTGATAACGAGTTTGCTCCCCAAAACCTTTCTCCTACGTCTCTGAACTGGCTGAATGGGAACCGAGAGGGAAAAGAACAAAGATTTGCTGTTCTTTACAGTCACGCAACGAAAGTGTACGTTAAGTACAGGAAGTATTTGCAGATTTCAGATATTTTGTGGACCTTTGTTGCTTTTCCTTGCATTCAGATCTAATCTCAGCCCCAGCACAGAGCCGGACTTTCATGTTCTGCCGTCCTTCGCTGATAGAAAACTCAACCCACTGTGCCACTTCAGCCACAGTAGAGTCAAGCCACAAAACATAACTTCAGCTTTTCATAAGCATTTATTCATGCCAATGCATTAAGGAAAAAAAAACGTTTCACCAAGAAGACGAGGCTTAAAATTACACTGCTGAAGACGTTAATAAAAATATTTAATGTATATTCATAGTAGAATGTAACCTACAGACTGGAAAGATATAGCTATAACTTTTAGAAGTCTGAATAGACAATCTGATGTTCCACATCAAATATGTCACAATCAAGTGATCTTTAAGCCCCACGGGTATAAAAACACTGAGAGGTGATTCTTTTTAATTTCTGACACCAAATATGTATAGACCTCCAACTCACTCCAGTTACCATTAATAACTACTAGAACATTTTTAGATGGTCCTTCAAACAGAAGGGTAGTATTCGCACTACAATCTTGAACAAGCAATAAATTGTGTTTGGTACTTTAGCTTCAATCAAGCATCAATTTTGGATTATTTGTCTGAAGTCAGAATTCTTTAAATAAGCCAGTTTTTTATAGAACCAATTTCTGGGGGGAAAAAAAAAAAATCCACATTGAGTGTAATCAGCTATTCTGATATAACTGGTTCTGAATTGGAAGTAAGGTACGTGGCCATACAGATAAGGAGGGCTGTATGTAATTCAAGAGGTGTTCCACCAGTACACACGTGAACAAGCACAAACACCCCAACACTGTTCTAATTTCATTATGCTGCTGCATCACCTTTGATTCTCAGAAACCTTCTTGTATTAACATCAGCATTTCATTTTGCACACCTTTTCCTACTGTCTCTGTGACCCAGGACCCTTTTTACCCCTTTCCTCTCCAAATTTAGTATTTCCTTACTGCAGGAAGGCACTGCATCCTACGTTATGTGTTCATACTTTATTACAAATATTTATTATTTATTATATATGCCTACAGAAAGGGAGCTGCATTGGCCGTGTAAAGTGCTGAGTGCTTTCCTATCACAGTGGCTAAAACCAGGTTTAGATGTCTTGCAGGAGAAGGGCTCGTAGCACGATGGGCAACTCAAATACCAAATTTGTCTATCGGCAATATTTGGCATCGAAAATAGTTCTGAATATGAATAGGAAAATACCTGGCTGTCAGATATTCAGAAGCATCCTATGCCAGAACAGCATCAGGGAAATTTCCAGCTTTCACAAGAGCATTCAGCTAATTCTTGATGGATCATCTGTACCTTTGGGTGCTTTCTGGAAGCACATTCCTCCTTTTCCTTTCTTGTCCTTTGTGAAGAACACAGGAGATGCAACTCTCACCAGAATGTCAGAAAAACATTAACCTCTAAGAACTTGGATTTCGGTAAACAGTGAGATCACTGGAAATCTTCGCTTCTGCATATGAATTAGAGGAGAATAATGGGACTGACCAAAAAGTCATGGACTATGTTCATCAATATGTGCCTTTTATGTAAACTAGAGTGTTAACTGAAAACCAGTTTTCAGAGTCTCTTAAGAAGCAATCACCCTAAAATTAATCTAAGTGTTGTTTTGTTGTTGTTTTTTTTAATAGGGGATGTGCTTCTTTGGACATTCTGAAAATTGCTTGGAGCAGAGCCTGCGGCAGCCAAAGGCTTTGGGGTCCATGTCGCAGAGGCTCTCTGCCGCGGCAGGATGGGACTGGCAAGGTGAGTGAGCGCCGGTGGCTCTGCTCACCCCGCCAGCGAACAGCAAGTGACACGTGTGGGTCCCGGGACGGTGTCCCTGAACAAGTGGGAGCACACGTGCACCAGTAGCAAAGGGACCTGGCTAAAGGGTGGGACGACATCAGGACAAGGGGTGCTGTGGGGACTTGAGGTGAGGGCAGATGACAGCCTACAGGACCTATGGATGAAGAAGAGAGCTGGTACGAACACGACCTAACTTCAGCAGGACCCTGTGACGGCATCGCATGGGGTCGTACAAGGCAGCAGGACCCACCGTAGCTGGGCTCTGCTCACTAGCCACTGCGTCAGGTCACAGACTCCAAAACAACAACAGAATTTCAGCTCCCTTTCTCAGCTATCATCACCATGCCCTTAGTTTTCAATTTTCAACCATTTCCTTTCCCATTTACTTACAGCTTGCCCTGTTATTTCTACTAAAGCCACCTCCATGAGGTACATGGAGCAAAGTCTTCATGAACAATTTCAGTTTTCTTCTATACGGCTCTCCTTAAAATATTCCTTCACTTATCCGTTCAGTGCCTAGCAGTGACTCATTAAAAAAATAAATCTCCTAATAGTAACACAGTGATAGATATCAAAGGTGGAAATTGGCAATTATTTTGTACTCAAATGGCCTGAAAACACCTTCAAACAGCATACAGAGGAAAGGTCTGTATTTGTCTACAGATGTATTTCCTTAACATTTTTTAATCAATTTATTTCAGCAAGAATGACTAATTTAAATTTTTCAGGGTCTTCAAGGACCTCATTTCATTAATTTTTATAAAAGGCAAAAAAGTAGATATAAATGTTTAAAAGGCAGCCAGGAATATGTGCAGGAGTTTTTGTGCAAACAGTGCAATTAGATTCAAAATACCAAACACTCAAACTACTTCTGGCATTGGGTCTGAGTGGCTTTTGAATTTGCACCTATGAAGAATAAAAAATAAAATTAAAAAACCCCCACTGGTTCTGAAGGAGACTGATTATATCCTTTGCAATATTTTACCACAAAGCAGCTATTCTCTCTTTCTACCAGACCTGACAGCCATTCAAATGCACTGGTTTTGCTGCGCACTAAAGGAGAAATATGATCTCTACTTGGAAACTCCTCTCAAAAATATTTTCGTCTGTCAATTCTCAGTAACTGCATTCGATAACAAGCGTGACTATTGAACTTTTAAAGTATCAATGTTCGGTCATCTTCCCGAGTTTACATATTGCAGCTGCAGGGAATAAAGATGCTGAAAGACTATGATCTCTCCCCAGAGTTTAGATCCTTATCGTAACCTTTTTTGATACTTAATTGGCACTGCTTTCTTCTCCTTCATTTCCAAACGGATGAATCACAGACTTGGTCTTCCAGGAACCAACCGCTTCAGCGATTCTCTGCGCTCCCCTCAGCTCCTCCTCAGCCGCAGCCAGCCCTTTGCTTGACCCCACCTTTCATAAACGCTCCACGGGAGAGCCTCCGCTAAAACGCCTATTAAGCCTTCTGAGAAGGGAATGACTAACCAACACCCAAACCCTAGAATTATGGCAGCAAGCGTGCCAGACCATCCCACAGCTGCCGCGGCTTGTTTGCAGGCTGAAGTAAAGAAGAGTCACTGTCGAAGGAGGTCAGGCTTCTTCGCTTTCTTATTTCAATAATAACGCAACGCTCAGCCAGGTGCGCTGTTCCGAGTTACACACAGGGTGCTAACCACGCACTCGCAAAACTAGGGGGGGTCTAGAGACGGGGTGCTCGTGACTAAAATTATCCGCTGATCTTCAGTTACTTGCAGGAAACTAGATCGGCAACGCAACAGTTCACTAGAGGAGACACACAACTCATCAGCTGGTCATCCCGCTCCAACTACTTGGTCTTGTCCCCCCAGCTCTTCTGCAGTGCTGCCAGATCACCTCCCACCTTCGACATACGGACACAAGAAGTCTCACTGCTGCCGTGGTCAGCTTGACCACTTGTGTTCATTTAGGTTACATACAAACATTTAACTACCTTCCTGCAAAGTATCTCGCTGTATGACCCACGTTTCTATCAACAGCATTGATTACAGGCAACGCCACGCTAAACTTGTTCTCGGACATGATTTTATGAAAGAAATACTGCATCTTATAAAGCATTTAAGCCTGTAAGATCTCGTTACTTGTATTAAGTAAATTCCAGGGACGCATCTGAATTCTGTGAGCCTTAGAGGTTCCGCAAAACCTAACAGCTCATCCATGAATCTCCTCCATGAGCCTACCCTGAACATCCAACCAGATGAGCAGCAGTGCTTAGTTTTGTTACACATGCATCAGATGGTCACGGGCAGTGAATTTTAGTGAATAACAACATTTTGGGGAAAGCAAATAGAGTTTTTGCATTTGAAGCAGAAAGAGGAGGCTGAGGAAAACACCCACCTCTCAGAAGACACGAAGCACCCTTACAGAGAGAAGCAAAGAGTAGAAAGGTCAGCAGACAAATTCTACTGTCACTCAAGCAGAAATACAGGAAGGAGTTTCATTTGATCTCAGATGCTGACTGAGGGTCACATCAGGACACAGAGGGAAGCAACAGATGACTGAGACAGCTATTTCAAAAGGTCTGCAGTTCTCTGATACTAAATTTATACTCAGATGCTTAGAGTGAAAAGTGTAACAACTAAGTTTCTGTGTTAACATCATCGGGGGGGGGAAAAAAGCAATGAACAAATAGAAATCTAGCGTCTGGGAGTCAACATGGATATAGAATTTACTGAATCAGCCACATGAATGAAAAGGGCTGAAGTATACCCAAGGAAAACACAGATGATTCTCAAAACAGAGAAAACCACCTTGGAATCTTTTCCTGAAATTACTGTACCCCATTCTTCCAGCAGCACCTGCCCACAAACCATGGTTGGGCCCCATGATCTTCAAGGGCTCTTCCAACCTGAATGATTCTACGAGTCACCCACCAACCTGACTGGAGCCCTTCCAGGTTACACATGTGTAAGCGACCACATAAGGTTCAACAAAGGCATTCTAACAAACTGTCTAGGAGAACACCCCACCCCCTCAAATGATACCCCAAGTCATACACATCATTCACTGCTTCCAGGTAAGAGCACTGCATTACAAACCATCTTGGCATAAAAAACAGCTGCTAAACACCTGTAGTGCAAACCATTTGCAAACAACTGGCCCCCACAGAGGCACTAAATACCACTGCCACACCGCT
>JAVJGJ010000061.1:39004520-39030112 GCA_035590215.1 Microhierax caerulescens
TTAAAATATTAAGATGAATTCCTTTTAAATCTCGGGGAGAAATTGTCCATTAAGAGATGCTACTTTGTTTAAGAAAGAAAGAAGCATTAAAAAATCACATTTTTTTCTGCTGGCTCTTTTTCAAGTCTTCTTTCATGTTTGAGATACAATCACCCTGTAAGTTTTGACTGAGTGCCTTAAAAGAAGACCCTAATCTACCTATTATTTCATACTGATTTAAATTACTAGGTTTGTTAAGATTCTGACCTCCTGTATTTTATGATGTATTTAAAACACTTTGACTCTTATGAACCATTTAATTAAATAGATAATAACTGCACATTTGTCCTACTTGCCATTCACCAAAGTTAAGTTTCCACATTACTTCTCAAACTATCCTGTGTGCCTGTCGTTCACCAGTTTTTCTTTCAAATTACTGGGAGGGGGAAAAAATGTCCTTGATTATTTCTATGGTATTGATGACATGAACGCATAGCATTGCAAAAATCGAGAAATAAATCTGCAGTTTGTAAGTCTATGGATACTGTTCGATCAAGTCTATTTGGCTGGAAGAACTCAGACTGAGATGACCCAAATTGCTATAGGTGACTTCCACGGAACTGCAGCCCCTTAAGCCAGCTGAAGATCTGGTCCATAAGCCATCAGGCATGGTGGATCAAACCAACCATTCAGAAACGACGATCTCTACGCCTTCTGTGTCAGACTGTGTTACAGGGCACAGGTTACAGTCATAAGGAGAAAACACAGAAAAAAAGGAAACAAAAATCTCTGTATTCAGCTCAGTATTACGCTGTTATTTTGGTTACAAGATTTACGGCACACTCGCTACCCGGCTAAGGCAATTCACAAAGCAAGCATGTACGTGCTTGCTTGGCTTCGTCAATAAATGGAGGCTCTATCAGAATCAGATGCTTAATTTTTGGAATTAAAGAACTCATGCCGCAGTTAAAACACTTTCATATGCTTCATGTACTTACCGCAGTCGTGCTGGAAAGGGCTTTTAGGTCTGCATTATAATCCTCACGTTTTCTGGTGATATTTTACAAAGTTAAAAAAATGGAACCTTGCTAGTCACCGCAGCACCCATGACACAAACCTTCATTTGATGACCATATCTGTGACTTGAAACAAGAGTATGGAACATTAATGAATGGGCATGGTGATCAGAACGTGACCTAATTAACAGGTAGGCACGGTGGGATATCCTGATGGCTTTAAACAAGAAAAGGCGATTCTGCCTCGCTTGGTGAGCGCCGCCGGCTGGAAGCTGTGCCCTTTCATCCAAGAGCAGGTGTCCCCTGCAGCAGCACCAGAACGTGTGCTGGCTGAGACAACTGAATTTTTGAGACTGACCTGGCAGTACGCTGGCGTACGAGCACCAACACGGGTGGGAAAATGTCTTGTGGGTCCTCGATTATCTTTTTAGGAAGACTTTTGGCTAGGGTTCCCACGTAAGGCACAAAACACCACGTATATTGCCACCTTGTGAATTGGTATAATAGGCAAAGAGGGAACAATGGGGGAATTCCTTCCTTTTTGCACACTTTTCTGGTAAACCTGCCTAAATAGTTGAGTTTGGTACTGACTCGGACAGTATGGCTCATTCTTTTACATTATCTCAAAAGCCTATGCAGTCAAGACTGTTTTGGACCTTCTCCCACAACAAGACCCTCGTCAGGGGGAAAAGGGCACAATGAACTCTAAGAGCATCTCAGAAATTCAATCTTTAGCTTAGACTGCTCCAGAAACGGGTCCTGCTTGAAATGTTAAAATCTTGACGATTAGTAAATTAAACAACTGAGCACACCAGGTTCCTGCAAGCTCGTGTGTGTGTGTGTGTGTATGCACACATGCATGCATGAGCACACATGTGTAAAGGACTTCTGTTCAGCCTTTCACGGCAAATCAGCTGATGACAAATACTTTTAATCTATTTGGAAATGTGGTTTCATAGTTCAGTCCTCTGGGGCTCGAGAACTTTGCTCGTCATGTCTCTGGGGCATTACACAGTAATCTCCGAAAAACTGCATGCTAGATTAGCTCTGAGGATCTTACTGATGATAAAAGTTGTTGGGGATCTTTACGTTTATGAGGCTTGACGAAGACCAGCACCTCCCAGTCACACATGGGAGGTCCATCACCCTGCGAGCAGCCAAGAACAGAAAGCAGACTGCAGCAGTATAAATCTTAAACTGCCAGAATATCTCAAAGGTAGAAAACCCCACAGCCACGTCTTTTCACAGTCACTTTCAAAGAGCCCTCTTGGTTTCCACCACAGGGCAAGCTCTTATTTCCAACACCCCAACTCTGTATTGCTGTCTCCTGGTATATCTGAGGTGTACATTACAATTCATGATGCCAGCATGCAGGCAGCTTTGCGGACCCAACCCCATCGACACCCACAGTTCAGAGACTTCAGACTCAATTCCTCATTCACCCCCTCACGTTCCCCTTCGCTATTGCTGCTTCTCTTCACCCTCAGCCAGAAGAACCCTGTATGATTTACAGCATCTCTGCAGCCTCAGTGCTGTCCCACTGCAAGGCTGCTGGCTAAACGCAGAGGTTACAACATAAACAGCTAAGCAATAGGTAGATGCAAGAAACATGTTGCAGGTTGTCACAGTGCTTTTATTTTCTCCAATTAATACCATAAAATGCACAGAATTACAGAGCTGAAGTCTATTAAAACAAAAGGAACTGCTATCTGTTGAAAAGCTCTGATAAATCATGCAACTTAGGCGTAAAGGTTTTTTTTCTCGCATGCTGACAAGCTGTACTAGCTTTGTTGTAAATAGCCCCTCCAAAAAGTGACAAATTTGTTTTGTTGGTAAATGCTGCTATGATTAGTATTCTAAAAACCATGCACTTTAACTATTAGACCACATCAATTAGAGATGGAGTTCATCAACTCTAGCTTCTCACCAGTGCAATACTCCACCCCAGATGAATTTTCTATGCATTTAATAGTAGATTTATGTAATACATAGTAAATACAATAATTTACTAATACATAGTAAATACAATAATTTACTACGTGAATTTCTATGTATTTAAAGACATTCCAAAAACTTCAGAAAAATGATACTGTTCATCATGCTTCTACTGGTGTCTCTACTACCACACACCACTGAAATATTTTGGAAAATACAAGACTATTTTAACAAAGATGAATAAAATCAAAGAACTACAAAAGGGTCTTGTTTATAAGAACATCAGCGCATTACCTTCATTCTTTTGTATGAGAAAAGGCCATGGATGTGTCAAGATCAAGAATATTCACCTTGACAAAAAAGTAGATGTAGATGACTGAAAATTTGAAGTGTATAAGCATTTCATTTCCCCTATATTAAAAAAAAACAAAACCTCACTATGGCAAATTTTCTGCATATTGTGCCCCAGAATAAAAACCCTACTCAACGGCTATGAGAAGACAGGCAAAGTAGAGAAGACTGATGACACAGCTGCTTGCTGCGCAGAAAATGAGTGGGCACCTGAAAAGCACCACGTTGATTTATTATGCACATAGCTAGGGCTCTGACAGAACACGTAGATATTACCTCCAGCATGATTCATTCATAGGTTAAATTCTATTGTTGTCATTGTTTATGTATTTCACATCTTTACAATCAACTGAACAACGTAGTGATAAAAGTACAAAACTAGAGGCGCACGGTTTCCAGTCTAGGGCAATTGTTGACGAGCACATTTAAACTTCAGGTGAACCTGGATGCAATTTAAAGGAAGCCAGGGAACAAGATGACAGTAGAAAAGGTCCTTATGGGACGCCCTGGTGCACAGGAACAGCGCTGCTCAGGGAGGATACGACCCCACCTTCCCACTTCAGTGTCCAACACAAAAGAAATGAAGCCAACACGGGAAGAGCCATGACAGCAACCACCTCCCGTGACGCTCCATACATATAGATACGAACCCCAAGCATGCAAAGCACTAAAATCCATAGGGAAGTTCAGTCAGACCACACACTTTCACGCTGTCCATAGCGATCCCAACATCAGTCTGAGCATTAGACCGCTCACGGTAAGGATGCCGATTACAGCTTTCTGCCACCTGGATGCTCCAAAAGAGCTGTGGCTTAAAGGCCATTTATCAGCAACATAACGGGTTGTCATGTGTACGCTTTGTTTATCTACTCTGTCCTTTCATACACGTTGATACTCAAATAAAAATATAATATAAAAAAATATATAATAATACAAAAAACGAACATTAGTGGAGGGCATTACTGTGGACGCCAGCTTTCTGCACCTAGGCTCGCCCCCCGATCCTCGGTGGCTGCACACAGAGCAGACATCAGGAACAAGATTAACTGTTGTTGTATAGTCACCACAACGACTGGAATTATAGATACCTAATTTTAAAATTTTAAATTTTAGATTTTAAAAAATAAAATCATTTACTGGCAGAACTTCAGGCACCACACAAGTCTGACTTTAACAAATACACTGATGAGCATTTTCAGGGCAAAATTGCATATGCAAGCCTGTACTGAGGTCTGCTTGCACCTACCCCACTATCTCCTTACGCTGAGCATTCATTTCAAAACATTTCCAAATATTCCTTTCCAGCCGCTTTGCTTACCCCTGAGTTTCCCCAGTGCCACAGCTCCTGCAGGATGTGCTGAGACATCCCCAGGTGACTTCAGCAGGGCCAGGACCAGATCCCCTATGCACCCATGGGCAACGCACAGGTACCATGCATTACAGCACAAACCCTGTGACACTTGACATCTCAGCTGACATTTACCTCTGCATTATTTATTTATATATATATATATTATATTTTGTGTGTATATATAAAGACACACATACAATGAATATATATTATATATATTTATTAACTTTACACCTTTAGAAATGAGGAAAGTGAGCTCCTCACTCCTCTTACAGCCATCCAGACACATTAAAAGAATTGCAGAGTTATATCTATGGGTACACACTAATTCCTGACGACAAAACAACTAATTCTTCCCGATAATTTATTCTGTCACACAGCAGCAGTACTTTTACTCTTTGTAACAAATTTTATTCATCTGCAGTAATTCAGACCATTCAGAAGAATGGGATTTTCAACTAATATTTAAACGACGTTGACGATAACAACTGAAAGGTGCCTACAAGAGACACATTTAGACGCCTGCTAAATACCTAAGTCAACAACGGAGTTTTATTTGGCAATTCCACGTTTTACAGCTATTGTCTCAATTAGGCCAAGAAGGAGGATACTGCTTATGACTGCAAGTCTCTGCCTGCATTCATTTATTGTTCAGTTCACAGTCTCCGAATACAACACAATCCTCCAACGGAGTCAGCTTTCATAATTCAGCAGTACAAAGTCTGCAAACACATGTAACCTAGATCCATATTTCACAGTGACAGCATATGATAGCAGAATGTGAAGTATTAATGCTAGTGTCACTACAGTCCTACACTCTACTGCACTTTAAGAGAAAGCAGCTGCTGAGATGAAATGTGTGCCAACTGTCTGAAGACAGAAACATAAGAAACATTCCTTCTGTTACAAAGGGAGAGACGCACACAAACAGACTTTCTTTTAGACTCAACAAGCACAAAGTTTCTTACTTTCGCCTTTTACATTTCTATTTCAAAAACGCTCGCGCGGCGCGCTGGGGGGTGGGGGGGGAGGGGAAGGCTCGCCTGGCTAGAAGCCACGGCTGCCCTCCAGCACAGGAGGGTTGGGTGAAGGTGATGCAGGGGCATGGCCAACCGATGGAAGGGTGACACCCATCCCGCACGGCTCTCCGAAATCAGTTATACATCCAGAAAAACCCAATTCCCACCAAATCTCTCTGGAGATACGCCAACCAGCACACTGGTCGGAGAAACTTTAGCACCTTACGGGAATCCTACTGCAGATTTCCAATAGCCAAAGCTCTGAAACCCTCTCCTGCCTGCCAATGTCGTGGTGCCTACCTGCTACCGAGAGCGTTCCAATGCAGCAGAACCACCACCTGGATTAATAAGGCGCCCTTCCTCCATCTATTTCTCTGCATAAGGATCGATGGAGAACCCGCTGCTCTTGATTTGTGTCTCGTCCTGGAGCGCCCATACCAAATGATCTACCACGTACTGTACCACCACCTCTGCAGCCCCACGCTACACTAGGAGTGTGACTTAATCTGAAACATTTGGCCGTAACTCACTTAAAAACTAGTACAACCTCATTGACCTCCTTATCAAACAATTTATTGTGCATTTAGAGAGTGGACAATGAAATAGAGGAGGTAAGGTATTAATGGTGACACTATTTGGCAAGCTCATAGCGCAGTTCATTCAAAAGGCAATTTTAAAATTGAATGAAGAGGTTTGACTAGGCAATAAAAACAGCCACAATGCCAGTGAACAGTACTTAGGAGGAAAGCCTCTAATTATCCTATTTATAAATCAACAGCAATTTTACTGATGACTTCTCCTCAAACTTGATTAAAATAACTTCAAAAAATTAAAAAATAATCTGATCATATTTATTTTATTAAATTACAATTTTAAAGTATTATTGATTCTCTTCATAAATGAAAATGATAAAAACTTGAGGACAAGAATGAGACAACATTTTTTAAGAGAAACATTTGTACAACACTCTGCAACATAATTATAGTGCTGCCCTTGGGGAAGGGATTTTATTTTATAATGAGAATGTTTACACTGTTATGGGGTTCAATCTATCTGGGAGGGAAGGTTAAACTTCTTTCCATTAAAGACAGCCTTATAATGAAAAGCTCTGAAAGGAGAATGGAGTCTAATATAGTAGATGTAATGGCCTATTAAATGATTCACACACACAAAATGAATCAAATTCATTGTATCTTACTGCTCTTTTATGACAAAATTGTTGAAAAAATAAAACTATTGTCAAGATAATTGCATATTACATATACTGTATTACTGTAACTACTATTCTTATTGGGTGACCCAGAGTCTACATTTTAGGTACATTAATAGGACATTACATTTTAAATACTTTATAGTATTGGAATGTTGCACAAAAATCCCAGTTTCACTCTGAAGGCAAAAATCAATTCAGACTTAAAGTCATGCTGCAATTCTGCATCATTCTTTTTCAATTAAGTTTTTGCATACATTCTTTATGATGTCATTTCTACATTCCTGCAACAGATGTTTGTTTATATCCCAATTTACTAAAATGCTGCCGTACTAGTTCCCGCTATTTTGAACACAACCTCTACAACTAGCTTGTGTTGCCGAAACACAGTACAAGAAATGATTTCTTAAACTTGTCCCCTCGATCTACTGCTAAAAATCACCATCTCTGATCATTACATGGTAAACAGACATTGTTTTTAAAGGAGCTTGAATGTATTAAAAAAAACAAACAAACCAAAAACTAGGAAATCAAATGAAAGCCTCGGTACGCCTCTAAAAATACATGCATGTATCAGCAGATGAAGAAAATAGAAAACTTTCAGGTTTTGCATGCAGGATTGAAAATTGTGTGTCTTTTGTCAAGACCTGATTTTACATGACATCTATAATGCAATAATTTGGCCTGCTAGTGAGAGCTCTGTAATAATAATTACTGTTCATTAAGGAGCTAGTCTTGCAAACATACATGCGGACTGAGCAAGTCCACATGAAGGTAGTTAGTCAACTACAGAACTGCCCATACGTACTGAAGCACAGTTATATTAAACATCAGAAACTGGTTTTGGGGTGCTAACGCTTCTTAATACTGACTTCAGAATTTTCACGTGTTACTAAGTCACAGGATGTACCAGGTGTTATCGCTATACAAATGAAAGTACTAGTAGTATGAGAATTCGAAGATTTGGGGTACTTTTATCAAATAAATGAAACAATCTGCAGTGGCCAGTGCAACTGTTTATCCGGACTAACGACCAAAATCTGGAACACCACAAATGGTTAAAACTTCAGATTTCAAAAGGTACAAAGCTAAGTCTGTAAAAGCCTTTGCAGGTATACTAAGAACTTCAAAGTATCTATAAATCTCAAATAATTTCAACCGAGTTGTATGAAAAAATAAGCCAGAATTTCTAAAGTCTCTTGATAGTATTTAGACTTGTCAAGGGAGTACAACCTTGCAGAATTAGGTCCTTATATTTTAATGAATGAAACCAGGAGCTAAAAGACTTAGTTAAGCATTTAAAGGCTCCCACGCATTTGCTGAGCTTTAGGACCCTTCTTCAGCATTAAAAATATTTCAACATATTTGTTATTGTTTGTGTTATAGGAGGGGAGTGTAACGCAAGCACCAAAGCACGAGCGGTGCACGAACAGCCACACCGAGCAGTGTCACACACGACCGAGTGTGGTGTCACCACACCAGCTTCTTGGGAGAACCTGCTGAGGGTGAAAAGCCCAACACATCTCACCCACGACTGGCTATAAAACCTAGCATATTTTAAACACATTCACCTCCTAGGCTACCTATGCTCGAGGGAATTTTTTTTTAATATAATTTAAAACAGTCTAAAATTTGACGCTCTATCTCACAGCATAAGACTATTTCTTCAATCTTTTGACACTGAATACTGAGGCAAAAAAAATCCATTTAAACATACTTTAATTATAGAAAGTAAGGTGGGAATTTTCGCTTCTATGTTATTCTTACTAGAATTCCATATAACAGAAAAAATCTGAATCTTATAATCTGAAGTGAGATTAGTTCCCCCTAGAGCCCATGCCCTCCCCCAGAAAGCTAGCCCTAGCTCCTAAGCACCAGTCAATTGCTATTAAGCACGACAGCAATAAAACAAATTAATCATGCACATCTCATTGAGGCATCCGGTACAAGAAGGTGAGGAATTAGAAAAGAGTATCTGTTTTCAGAAGGAAGAAAAGTGCTGGAATAAATAGCAATTCATTTACCTTGCTTATAAAAGTAAGATACATTGTCAAAGATAAAGTTCTACCCATGAACCAGACTCTTTCCTATTAAGATGAATAAAGTAACCACACGGAAGGATGTGATACATAAGGAGATGGAGAAATTACCAATGCAGAAGGTAGCAAACAAAAGAAAAATGGTAAGGGCTACTGAGGCCAAAATGGGTTATTTTCCAAAGGTGCAGCAAGCAGAGACTAGAGTGGGAAGTCTGAACAGCAGCTAAATAGGTAGAGAACAGGCAATAAAGAAATTAGTTTGTTAAATAAATGGACTCCTAGTTAACCAGTGAAGGAGTCGCTCAGAGACAGTTCATAGCAGCAACCCAAGGTAGACAAGGTAGATTATCTTGAAAGGATGCTCCAAATTGTTTCATTTTGCAAGACTGTAGGCTTCACTCAACACTAACAACTCGACTTGGAGTAAAATAATGCCAATAATATACATTATCCAGCAGATGCTTTTCAATTCAGTCATTTAGGACTGCTCGTATGTGGAATGAACATTCATTCAACAACCACTAATGGAGAAGGTTCGTCAAATCAGCCATTTATTTTCCCCTTCCCTGGTATCTGTTTTCAGAACCTGCCATCTCCTTTCTTTATTAAGACTAGATTACCCGTACTTCAGGCATCATTATTACTGCGTTGGAATAATACTGACACACCATACTTTTCTAATGGTTGCCCATATGTACTATATAGGAGGATGAGCTCCCTAGTCATTGCGTTTGAGTATCTGTACTTACCTAACAACTGCTCCATGGATGGCTTGATTTTCTAGATGAAGAGGAGTATCAGTCCAATTCCCCCATGAAAAGGTTAAAAGAGAGAAAAGTAACAGGGCTTGGACCTCTGAAGACAATAAAGTGCTCAAGTCAAATTTCACATATCCAAACAAAGCCTCTCCATCACTCCAGGCATCCTCCTAGTTAACATTTGCTTTTGAAATTTCAAGTTAAATGCTTTCCAAACTCCATTTTTCTCAAGAAAAATCCATTTGTTTTCTTATAGTAGGTCTTTTAAAAGGGAGTCATAACTGATGGATTACAACATGTTTCTACCTTTTCAATCTGAATTTCATAAGAATAAAATAAACCACAAATGAAAGTGCTTGTACCAGGCACGTTGAACCTTTCTTCTTCTATTAGCATATCAGTCTGCAATCATAACTAGATCAATAGCGAAGATATCTGCTTAAAAGAGCACCATGCTTTCTTTTATCAGAAATTCATTACTTTTTATTAGGGTCATTGCTTGAAAACTTCAAAACACCATATGGACCTAATTGTGGTTTATTTTGGCAAAAAGGAAGACACTGTAGAACAATTGAGGCATTACATTCTACAATTCCATTACTTTCATCCCTCTCCGTTTTATTACTGTGTCATTAAAGGCAACTTGAGTGAGCGAAGAATTATAGTGTCATGTGTACGGGCTAGTAGATTAATAACAAAACACACTCAAGTTTAAAGGTATCTAACAGCTGTTTTCATTATTTTGTGTAAATACGCTTGAAGCATATCTATCTGATTAGTGGATAGAGTGCTCTTCTCTGTCACATGCCATGGGCACTGCTATGTGCAAGTAATCAAAGTGCTCAGAAAATGAGTTTACATTGTTCACTGCTGAAATACACAAATGTCAGAAAGTGACTGCGCATCAAAGCTTAGGCAAATCATCTGCTGCAAACAAACAGACTCCAATGCACACTGCAGCTTTGAACATTCCTCTGCAGCACAAAGACTGAACAGGACTTATTGCTAGCCCAAATGAAGTGACGCTTGTGGAATAGTAAGTCGCTAACATATAGATGAGCCAACAAGTTCAGCACTGAGCAGCTCTGAAAAGAGCCCAGCTGCTTTCAGAACCAAAGATACACTGGTTTAATGTCATAAAAACTGGGCTGCTTCATGGATATCATATAAGATTTCACAAGGAAAAAAAAAAATTACCTGCTATCACCTTTTAAATTTTTTATTTATTTATTTATATATTTTTATGACTAGGTTACCAGGAATCCTAACAGATAATCCCTCCTTTTATTGGCAACAAAAGGCACAGACAAGTTCAGGCACCCAAAAAGGGTCAAACCCTCTGTTTTCCACATATAGTCATGTAATTCAAGATCAGCAATTCAAAATCAGATGGCAGATAACATAAATGAACTCCAAAACCAAAAGACATGCAATGAAGCTTGAGGAGGGACAGATAAAATTTCACTGAAAGGAATTACTGCATAAAAAGTTCTGTCTGTGCTTCATTTGCTTCTAGCACAGATCGAGGCACTTGTAGCATTAAACTACGCTGCACAAGGATGAAAAGGAAAGAGCCACAGAGACTCATCAAAATCAGACAGGTCAAATAAACTCATTCTGACTCCAATGAGCTCAGCAGAGGAATTTTATCCAAATGCTTCAGTAAGCAAAAGTAAACTGAGGCAAAAATCAAGAAGAATGCTTACAACACCGCGATACTCAGAAATTTTCTGGGAAGACAGTTCTTGCTGAAGCACTTCCCACCTAATGCTTTCCCCAAGCACCGCAGCCGGCAGCCCTTGGTACCACTTCAGTTTGTCTTGTCTTCCAAGGGATGCTCAGGCTTCCACAAAACAACGAAGTCCAACACCGATGCCTCAAAACCTCCAGGGTGCCAAAGCAAGAGGAGAGGAGAGACCAAAGGCACCGGCCATACCGTGCATTTCCTCAAAAGCACTAAAATGCCCAGGTGAACTCAGGACATATACACACACAAACACATTCTTTTTTTTTTTTTTTTCTTTTTTTTTTTTTTCTTCTTTTTCCCTTCCCCACCACAGTCGTTATGAATCTGGGTAATAAAAATGCCTCCTGATCCCAAATGCAGAGGTTGAACGTATGAGCAAGAGATACCTTGCAGGACACTGCTCCTTTAGGAGACACCTGATTAATGCAATAGAATTAATAGAATATATAAATGCCGTGCACGGCACACAGAACAGAGGGGTGATCTGTTGTGTCTAAAAGACGCTGGAAATACATGATCCCCTTCACGGGCCAGTTCAGGTCTCAGGACTGAAGGCAGTATGAGACCATCTCATAGTCCATCTCTTTTCACCTTGATTTTGGGGATATCATAATAGCAAACATCTGCAACATCTGCAACTGCCTGGCACCACTACCTTGTGGTAGTAGATGGTTTAACCAACCATCCTCTGAATTTACCAAATTCCTCTTACATTTCAACAGTGTTTCCACAGTCATTTCAAAACTAAACACTTCTCAGGAAAAAAAAAAAGCCCCAAAAAACCAACTACCCTACACTCACCCACCTTTTTTTTTTTTTTTCATTTCCAGTCTGAGTCATTTAATAATGACCAATTTATACCTAGTGGATGTTGTAAGGATTATCCTGGAACTTAAATAATTCCTCCTCTTTCATGGCATTTATCCTCTGACTGTATTTATAAAGATTAACATATATCCCCTTCTCAACCTTTATTTTGCTAGGACAAGTGAACCATACTCTTTTAATCTGCTCTCATAATACAGATTCTCCTAATCATCCTAGCAGCAATTCTCTATACCTGTTTCACAGTTTAAATTAATCTTTCTTGAACATGGGTGACAGAACAACATACAATTTTTCAGTGCTTTATATAGACAGACCAATCTGTATATTTAAAAAAACATCTTTTCTAGTGTGTATGAGAATAACGTAAGCTTTTTTTTTTTTTTTAATTTGGTACAAGCAACTATACTGCTGCTTGGTGCATCTCCAGGAGCAAGCTGACTAAACGTCTGTGTGTTCTTTACATTCTATATTTACCTGCATAGCCATATAGACTGGGTCACCATTTAGCACACAGAAGTGACCAAGGAAAGGAAGATGTGCTTGCTTCCCTATTCAACACGTATGAGAACCACCAGCTGGAGATGTAAAATGCTTAGAGGGTTTAAAGCAGAACACCGATGTGAATAGCTTTAGGTTTTTTTTCTTTCTGAGAGGCAAAGTCATAGAAATGAAGAGATGTACCCTGTTGCAGAGCATCTGTGGTGAGTATTTCCAGCACAGAGAGGGGGAAGACACCTAAAATCAAATCCATCCTGGAGAAATTAAATCTGAGCCTCTTCAACCGGTGCAGAACCAGCACTACCACACCTGTGGTCTGGTTTCTAGGCAAAAAGGGCTGACAAGGGAGGAGGAGTGGGAAGACGAGGGCTCTGGCATGATGGCAAGATACTGCATGCTGTTAGTCCCACGGCTCGTTGAGCATTAACGAAAATAGGGATAAATGTTGTCTGCTGGTGAGTCCCAAGGTTATAACGGGGGCAGGAAACTCATGTAGCAGGGACAAAGCCTGTGGTTTTCTGCAAGCCTGACCCAAGAGCTACTTAGGAGCCAGCTCATAGGAAACTGGCACATTTTTATGAGGAATCCACTCTAAAATTAATCACAGGTTGGCTGATTCAACTTAATATCAAATTCATTCTTCTTGGCTATCGTTAGTGCCTGTAACATTGCTTAAAAAGCAGACTGAACCTATTTACGTCTTCTTATAGTATACCCAACGCCCCTCTCCAGCAAATACCCATTTCTCAGCACACAAACTGCCCCATCACAAAAAAGCAGTGCAATTCAAAGATTTTCCCGTACTTACTTGAGGAAAAGAAGCTGGGAAAGCGCTACTGGACTTGGATCTCCCATAGTCCTTCAACAAGCATCCCTACGACTTGCTGCTCGTAAGCCCCAAACTCTGATGAACCCTCACTGCTATTTAGACACGCATCTTTTCCACAGTAAAGCTGAACAGCCTCCTACCTTAAAAGTACTTCTGGTACGTTTATGTTGGGATTTTCATATTTCTAAACGTATGCTTTTTGAATTATTTAAAGGGAAGAAGAGGAGGATTATTTCATCTGGGAGTCACAACCAAGCAGGGGGAATGTCCAAAATATAAAATATTAAATATTTGCAAATGCATGAGCAAAAAAAGAGAAACCTAAACAGATTAAACCGCTCCTTGCACAACAAAGAAATTATCTGTGATTTGGCAAAATTATAAATCAATTAACTTTATCCCATTTGGTTATGTATGAATAAAACATCTGTATTAAGTTGTTCTTACACATTACATGAAGGTCATCTCCACAGGACTGGGGAGCTATATTTCAAGCTTCCTCTTCAGACTTAAAACTGCAATTTTATGTATTCCATCACATAATTTTGTTCTCTTACTCTTTATTCTCTGAAATTCCTATAGAACATCTTTGTATCTTCTCCGCTGACACTTCCATCTAACAGTGCCTCTGACTTGAACTTGAATTGGTTGTCTGCAATCCAGCACACAACCATGCCTGAAGCAGATCCAACCCACTTAAATTTTGAGTTTCACATTTAATAACAATTTGCAAGGCTACCAATTCCACCACTCTTTTAAAAGGTCCTGTTTTTGGTGGGCTTTGGTTGTTTAGGGGTTTCGCCCCCCAAAACTAATACTTCATTCACTATACATGCATTCAAGATGAAGCATGGCTTTTTCTAAAGGTAGCAGTCATGGGGGAATGGCACTAACAGATCCCTTCACTCGCCTAAAAATACTTTCTTCGCTGAGGATACAAAACGTTTTCAGAATCTCTAAAAACCGAGATATCCCTTCCTATTCCTTATCTTTTCTGCAACTTTTAGCATATCACCTATTTTCTTTTCCATTCCATTCCAAGAACAAATACCCGGAATACCGAAGCAATAAGGTTCTGTCACTGCCTCATGTAGCAACTAAGAAATAATATGCCCAACACTACTGTTTCCCTCTCTGTTACAATCCTGTAAGCATGAAATCGCTTTAAAGAAAAACACAAGAAAACCCACCTCCTCTTCTATGCAATATTCATGAATTTCATAATAAAAACTATGGAATTGTTCAAACGTTGAAGGGCAGTATTTTGAAATGCAAAATTCAGCAGGGACAGCCTTGTCCATAAAACCCACCTTTCACACAAGCAAAATTAAGTCCGGTACCCTCACGTGGACTGGAACTGAACTGGACACAGCCACATCCCTTGCTACCCCCCAGCCTTTAGCTGTGTCCACCCCCTCTTCCCACCCGGGTCAACGTACTCACACCGTGTCCTCAGCTCCCAGCGACTGCAGGGCAAACGAGGGTATTTAGCACTCTGCAGGACCTTGCCATCAATCAACAGCCTTTTTCCATTTTGAACAGAAGAAAACCAGCTTTACTTTGAAGTCTGCCATGACAATTTTAACCGATTAAATTTAAACTTTACTGATTCTTACTATGATTTGATGGGAATGCAGAAAATATCATCCCTGTACAGGGGACGCAATATTTAACCTGATATTAATATTTAAGGAGAAAGGCTGTTGTGAAAGGGAAAGAGAAAGAACAGATGGAAAACCAAGGTAAGAAGGAGGAGGAAGCCCAAAGCAGGGAATTTATTATGCTTTCCAAAAAAACAAAAAAAAAACCCACCCATCCCCCCAAAAAACCAAAATTTTACCAAATCAATGAAAACTTTAGCAATTGGGGGAATTTCAAAGTAAAAATATATTATTGTTTTTATTCTATGTACAGCAGAATTACCATATTACAGATGGACTAATCCCAGAAGAATTAAAAGCACCATCCATACCAGTTGCTGATAAAGGTGTCATTTTCCTCTCCTTTCCCGTGACATCCCTCAACTTCAAACACCCGTGCTTATTACGGTAAGGTAGTCAACGCTCTTTACAAGTTGCAGAGACATTATTATGCATAGAAGTGCATAATAATCCAGTCCAGTCGTGACTCTACCACCGACTTCCCACATGAATATGCACGAATCAATTAAACCTCTGAATGCATCAATTTCCTTCTCGCACAGTAAAGATAATAATAATAATAGCGGCTGCCCATTGTATAGGGCACCACATGTAATATTTTTAATGCCTGCTAATGAAATGTGCTATTAATTATCAGAACGCAGTTTGTTTTTGAAAGCCAAGTACCAGCGTGTCTCAACTTTTCATTCCAAGTGACACGACTTGAACATCTCCAAAAAACTGACGATGGCTAAGTGCTTACAAGCATTACGGCAAATCCTACTGAAAAATCCAACGGTGTTTAAATCGGTACGAGAACTTTCAGATCTTAGCAGCTATACTGCAGAGAAATTTGCAGCTAAGGGGTTAACCAGATTAGATGGGAGTGGTTACAGGCTCTGTGCCACAGGTTTTGCCCTTTGTGGCTTCTCACATCCCAGACTTGGAAAATATGAGCTGTGATACTGAGAAAGGTAAGAAGCCAGCACAGCCCCATAGTGATAAATGAGTTTGCATCATCTGTCATTAGAACTTCCTGCCAACAGGGTCATTCCCTATTAAATTACCACTTGTCAATGTTTAAAATACTGATTGATAAATGACTGTGCCAAAACTGATAACACGACAGCTTTTATTTTCTAATATTCTCGGTTACCACATTCTGCTACTTCAAGATACAGATATAGTAGGGTGGGGTTTTTTTCAAGTACTTTTTAGTGAAAGACAATTTAATCTAATACAAAACTAACAGGTACTGTATAATGATTGGTCCTGATATACATTACATACTATTCTTATTGCCAAAATAAACCTACTGGCGATTTAGTGATACGGGTAGATCCAAGTTTCACATTTCATCAAATGCTAGTAATCTGTTTTATCAATATAAACTGCATTTTAATGAAAAAATTCTTTTCTTCAGTACACTTCACTTTTAATGCCCCAGAGTATAATAATTCGTTCACGTTGTAGAACAAGAATGTTTTACAAGACCTTAACTCTCCAGAGAAATTTCTCTGTAAATACAAAATGCAAGTTTTATGGGAATGTGTTGTATGCAACATGAGCAGTACCCAACTTAATAAAAGACTAGGTTGCACAGAGAATTCTGCTTAAGTATCCTTGTGAGCTATTGTGAGACTAAATGGTTATTATGATAGCATTTAGCGGAATACCTCTACGACAGATAAAAGACAGTCAGGAAAACTATTTTTGTCCCCGAATAGATAAAAAGAAATTACTTTTTAGAAAGTTTTGCAAAATGTATACATCCCAGCAGACTGTTGAGCCAGGCCCTCCTCCAGGAGGGCACACTCGGTCTGCTGCTGCTGGAGAGTTCTGGGGATGAATATTTTGGGGATAAAACTGGCACGTTCCGCCTCCAACACCAGGCTGGGGCAACAGGTACTCCTCTGTGACCCACAGCGAGGACGGACCCCCCGGCATGGCTGCCCAGCCTCCCCAAGGGCACACGATGCACGTGTGGAAGCACCACCATGTAAGAAAGCACCACTAGACACGGATGCTTGAGGCACCCTGCACCCAGCCACCCAAGCCCTTGCCGCAGGTGCAGCTGCCCGCCGTCAGCGCCCATCCCAGAGACGCGGAAGGGAACCGACCCGCTGCCAAAGACTCCAGCACTGACAGACTATTTTATGCCCCTTTTCAGCCTGCACCGAACTTTCCTCCCAACAGGGGCTGTGTCCCAGATCTTGAGGGCATCCCTCGTGCTTGTTGCACAACTCTTTGCGTGCCAACACCAACCCTCAAAACCTGCTTGCGGCAGGTGAGGAGGAAAGACAACCAGGGGAGTAATTTCCATCACCCAGTTCTTCAGCAGCAAGCCCCAAGGTCGGAGCAGTCCATTGGCATTCTCTAATTATGCTAACTACCCATAAACCGTGGTGGCAGGGAGGCGATGCCTACCAGAGAGAGCACGGCGCACCACAGAGACGCCCGAGCCACCACCAAAGGCAGCAGCTAGCCTCAGTGCCAGAATCACTCTCATTAGCATAGTACTCCACCTAAGCTAATGTATGCTACTTCACTGGAAGGCTAATTAGCCAAAAAACTGCTCTTCTAAGGTATATACTTCCCATATGTAAGACAGTTCACTAGAGCTCACTTGGGTACCGCTGCTGAGCGCCGCTCTGTGCAACGCAGACGCGTCCCCTGTGCCCATCTATAGCTTTGGGCTCTTGTGGATTCAAGTTTTTGCTTGTTGACATCTGTATTTTTCCAGCACAGCAAAGCTATTTTATAGCATTAAGATTACAGGGGAAGGGGGAGCCTCTTAGTTCCCTAAACAGAGGTCTGCAGTTCAGCCCTGGAAGCCTGGTCCAAGTGATGCAATTACTTTTTTATTATTATTATTATTATTATTATTAATTCCCAAAAACAGGCTCCTCCATACATGACAGTCACATTTCTATACAAGAGATATTGTCAGCATCTTTTAAAAACTTTCGCTGTCAGTCAGGAACTCCCCTGACTGGCCCTAAAGTACTCCCTAAATTGTCAAATTCTGCCTCTCCCACACTATAACTAAAAAAATACAAAAATCAAATGGTTGAAAATGTCCTGGTAACTGTACTAAGTTATAAAAGCAAATGAAGAAACAACAGTCTAAAAATCTTTAATCCTACTTCAAAACGTGTAATGCAGATAGTACAAGACACTCACTAACAAGTTCCACTTAAAAGAAGCTATTTTTATTTTCTGCTGTAATTCTCATCCTCTCATGTTTCTTTTATATTATTCCACCTTAGTCCAACGTGCATTTGGAGCTCTTAGGAACGTTACTTTGCTCTTGCTTAAAAAAACATCTTCCTTCCCCACCACATTCTGGTAATAATAAAGATACACTGCAATCAGAAGAATAGTAATAATCGCCAAAATCTATATTCCAATTTTCATTAAAATGAATTCCAAGGAGTTCCTAATCTGACCCTGCTTTGTCGACTGCCACAGACAGCAGGGATGCAGATGGGCCAAGAAAATTCCTACTAAATATCAACAAAGAGACCTTGCAGAGGTGTTCCAGCAGGGTCTACTGCCATACAGAGATGCAAGTACCAAAGAGAACACCAGCAGAAAGGGGACAGTCTTCCTGGACAATAGTTTCCCACTACAAAAGTGGAAACAGTTTATATCAGACTGTATTGGTTGCATAGAAAAAAAAAAAAAGAAAGATGATAACATTTAGGATTTTATTTACATTACAAAAGAAAATATACTGAAATTAAGCCAATGACAATATAAGTGGGAATTACGATGTATTTAATTCACTGTGTTATAAAACCCCAGTCTGATACGCAGCACATATGGCACATCAGATCAGCTACCAGCCTCCCTCCCTTGCAATACCTATGCACTGCGGAGCGACAGCCTTAACTGGGAGGTTTTTAGTCTCTCGCTTAGAAGTACTCCGACAAGTATTTGTACATGATGTACTTCATCCAAGTGTACGAAGAGGAGAACTCCAAGTCAGAAATGGTAAGAGGGCGAGCATACACGGAGTAGCTGTGGCACCACGGGGTGCAATACAGAAGCTAGTCATTGTCAGAACCAGAAAACAGGAGGATTAGGTCAGCAAATTTCTTATTCTGCTAAATCCCCAAATCCTTTCATCTCTTCTCATTGTCAGATAAGGACCACAGTCTGGTGGTTTGCACTGGGAACACCCACACGTGCCCTCATGACAAGTATTTATTAAAGAGACGAATCTTTATAAAAAAGCATTGATAACTTCGTCTTGGAAGAAGAAAAGCAGTGATGGGTTGCCCATCTGAAATATTTAAATACACATTACACGCATGTATAATGGTACCACACAGTATTCACAAGCATTTCCTACCTTCACTTTTAAGTGATCATTTACTATGCTGCTTGTGCTAGTTTGTGCACCCACCACCTACAGTAATTACATTAAAAGGTAGATATGCTACAGAATTAACTCACGTGACATGCTCCTTTATTACACTGGTTTTGATCAAGGGGTCAGATGTATTTTATTTTGCCCTACAATTGCAGCATTAATCTAAAATAATCTTAAAAAGATCACCATCACACGCACAAGAATGATTTCTTAGATCACCTCTCTCCCAAATCCAAACGAAGATTATGTTTCAGACACAAACACACCCTGAGACATTCACACGCAAAGTAAAAGAGGTCAAAGAAAAAAAAAAAAAGAAAAAGAAGAAAAAAAAAACCACAACACAAAACCACCCTGGTTATTTTGCCTTCAGAATTTTTAAATATTTTCCCAACATCTCCACAAAATTATGCATTTTAAAAAGACTGCAGGCACTGAAATGATTGTCAGTCATGCAAATAATCACTTACTTACACTGTATGAGTTTGGTTTGGATAAAGCAAATTACCATTTGAAAATAACTTGAAAAACACTCTGGGCTAAGAGCTTGCTTTATAAATTCTAGCTTGGCCACAATTTTTCTTAACCTTTTTCTCCTCAATCTCCATTCAGTCACTATACAAGCACAATCTAAATTAAAAAACCAGCATTCGATTGCCACAGGTGCACGCAACATTAGGTAAAACATGATCTTGTAAAGAAATAGTAAATATTGGCTGCAGCTGAAGGTCAAAACCCCAAGAACCTTAGAGTTATGCAGAAGCAGTACTTTCTTCTGACCTTTTTTCTTGTGATAGGGGGCTTTGCTTAAGAAAACGCAGAATTTACAGCTTAAGTTAGTCGCTGGGTAAAATCCATATCAGAAATAATTGAGCTGATTTAAAAATCTGTGTTTCCAATTGCTCTGCTGAGAAAGTTTTACAGTCACCTGGTTGTTGAGGAACACCTTAATTTTGTCCATCACTGCTGAAAATAGCTCGGCGATGTAATTTCAAGAGCCATAACGCACGCATGAAAGTTGTCCTGTTCTATGGGATGAGAAAATAGAGGAGCAGGACATTAAGAAAAGCACACTGCAAAATGTGACATCTTTCTACTTCCCCAGTTTGGGTAGTGGTCTAATGATTTACCCACCTAATCACCTTCTGCTCTGGACAAATGATCACCATCTGTATGAGTTCAGACCAATTTGTCAGGTCTCGTTTGACCCCATCTGCCAGGGTTGACAAGTCCAAAAGAGCTGATATAATATATGAGACAGGTTTATCACAACTTCATCTCCAAAACTACATTTGGGCCACATGACTTTCTAAGGTATGCCAAAACCACAAGACCCTTTTAAAATGGCTCGATATCAAATATGCTGAGCATTCACGGCATTCCTTCGCTCTTGGGGGGGAAAAAAAAAAAATCTCAAAGAAGCAATAGTAGATCCTCAAAAATATATAGGTACTGCCCTCCACTGCCATCCAGGCGGCCAAATCCCAAAGGAACACCGGAGGATTTTAAACCCACTTGCCAAAAAATACACGTTTAAAGACTTAACTTTAGACAATGATTTCTAAACAATCTCCATCAGCGCATTAGAATTTAAAGTTTTCCAAGATACTGAGATGCAAAACCTTGCAGTGTGACCATCAATTGAGTGCACGACCCCAGCTCCCACACTGAAAACCTTCTACCCCCAACTACCACATATGTGTGTTTAGCCTTTGAAATAACTGCAAGTACAAGCTGGGCAGGGACAAAGATCTCCAGTGTGGCCAGAACTTGTTATCAGATCAAAAGCCGGACTCCTGCAAAGTCATTACAGTACTTTCCACCCTTATTTCAGCAAAAAAGCGTTCCCAGCATCATGTTGGTTTTAAGAGTATAATCAAATTGCAGAATCATACTCTATTTAGTGCCGGTCCCATTGAAGCAAAGTTCCTGTTCGGTGGGAGGAGAGTCCCTTATAACAGGAAAAACAATTGTGCCAGGTTTAATCAAAAGTGAAAAGGATCTAGCGAATGTTCCCTTTGAGCCACATAACCCACCACTAATTTCAAGACGGGCTCTGAAACGAGGGTAATAAAAAACGTCCTTCAGAGTAACCGAGGAAGACTGAAGAGCAACTACCGCCACAGCTAATGCCAACATCTGCAAGTCTGCGCCCTGCTACGGGGATGCTCTGCGCCTACCTGGAAAGCAATAAAAGAAGAGGTAGGGGAGGGAGGAGGCAATAAAATCCCACCGCAACACACCGAGGGAAATATAGCTTCTTGACTACAGGCTTATCGCTTTCACTGTTCTCTAGCATTTCTTTCTCCTCCTTGACCTCCCCTGTACAAATATATACAGAGCTGAGAAGCAGGCAACTCCTTAAAGACTAAAACAAGGGGGAAATCTCTAAAACAAGGGGGAAATCACTCAACCTGAATAACACACGCTTGTACGACACGCGCGAAGGACAAGCTTGGCAAATCAGACGCTGCCTGAATAGCCTCTGATTATTGAAATACATTTATCAATTAGGGGATTTTGCATATTATCAAACTCTTTCATTAACGATGCTTTAGCTGATTACTTAGAACGTCACCATAAATAGAGATTTTTGACAGGCTGGAGGCAATTTATGACGTGGAAAATGTACTGACCTGCTCACATCAGGAAACCTGACTGGAAAATAAAGAACTTGGCACTTCGGTCTGATTATTTTTTCCAAATCCGTAGGTCTGTGGTCAGGAATCAGCTTCATAAATTTTCCAATGGATGTAAGAAACGATTCCATATTAAAAGCAGAGTTGAACACCACAACATCAGCAACCAAACTGTAAAAAGTGGTTAAGATTAATGAACATACTGCTGCCACAAAAGAGAATTATTTTCCGTGCAGTGGAAACAGGATACGTAGCCTCATAAACAAACAAAAGGTGTAAGTGGAATGCTAATTAAAATCAGCCTTTTCACATGAATTAGGAGCAGCATATGTATCTTTATCAGAAGTGTCTTGATTTCTGTCTACTCACTCCTTGAAATATTTTTTAACCTTTTTGTAACTAAGTAATAAATTACTATTACTCATCTAAAGGAGCACATCCTACTCTATCTGTGGATTACTTCCTATTCATGAAAGGGTAAGAACAGTATTACTGTCATTATCTCTTAAAAGCATTAGAAACAGATAAGGTCCACTGTAATATGACTTTTGTAGAAGTAAACTTGGAAGAAAATGAGAATTCATTAGAAAGAATCCTTTATACTGAAAGACAACTTACCTTTGGTTAACATACGTTCAACTGACCATGTGCATCAGGTAGCGGGAACAAGAGAAATGGAGTGGTGTTTTAACCTATGCATACATAATCCTGATTGAAAGTATATTGACCACACATATATATATATATATATATATGTAAACCACATAGCAAACAGTACAAAAAAGTTTGAAAAAAAATGGCTTATTAATGCAATGTTTTGTTCTTTACTGCCGTGTTTGAAAATCAACCTGATCAATAATTTTAAGATGCAGTTAAGCGATAATGTAGGTATTACTTCTCCACTTAAGAGTCAGCCTTGAAAAAATGAGAAGCTATCAAAAACTGTGAAATATCTGGAAGTTTATCCTGGAAGTGCTGACACAATCTTAGCTACACTGGCAAACACGCACTGCTAATGGAGGTAAGAAATGCTTTATGGCCGGTTGGTTTTCTCAATATGTTATATATTGTAATACAGACCTATGGGTCATAAGATACATTGAGGACACATGTTCATAAGTCACCAGGCTGGTGAAAAGTATATTTGAGGTGAGAGGCTGTCATTCATCCCCACTGTGTCTCAGTGCTGTCTGGTCAAGAAAGAGAACTGACACTGCTCACCAAAGCAGCAGGAGTCAGCAGGAAAAGAAAAAAAAAAAAACAACCAAAAATGAAAAAAAAAAAAAAAAAAGAAAAGAAAATTACCCCAAAAAAACCCTCCAACATTAGTGAGAGAAATAATCCTTTCCAAGCAGACTGTGGGTGCGGAAATGCTTTCTGGAATCCCACCCTCTTCCCCACCTATGGTCTTTAACCCGCTGGTCTCCTCGTTTTTGGCCAAATGATCCAGTTATCTTTTCTGCACTGATTTAAACATGACATGAGGCAGCGCAGGAGCCCAGCATGTTCCTCTGCTGCTCTCTGACATGTAGCAAAGGCTCCAACACCATCATCTCTGCTTCTCTTGTGCGTGAAGCCTTATCTGCCCACCTTTTTCCTGCAGGCTCTGCATACCACTAGCAAATTAGAAAGATCCCATCACCATCACTGCCTGAGCAGCTAAAAGCAATCTCAGGCATCACTGAAAAGCGTGATTTTTATTATACGAACTCTCTAGAAGTTAGTGTAATAAAATCAGGGAGGAAAAAAGAAGAAAATGTCTTCCCTAATGATCCAAAGCATCAACATGAAGATTCAAAGAGCTCTAATTTTAATCGTCTCCAAAACCTCCATGCAAAACTGGAGAGATTTTTCCCTTTTCTAACAGATCGGGAAGATGGGGAGATGGCAAGTCCTTGCAGATGACCACAACATACTTACAAACAGTACAGAGGAGATGGCTCCTACCTGCTGTTAAAAATGGGTTTTCTGCGGAGCATCTATAGAGCCCATCTTTTTTATTATTATTATTAAAAGAAGATACTTGTATTCTCTTATAAAAATGCATATTTTGAGGATAAATATTTGTCCGCTTACCATAGATGCATGAAAAAATCACTGCCATAATAAAGCAAAACATATATACAAAAAAAATATTCCTTGCCCCAGTGCCAAAACCCACATCTTTTTGTTCTAACATCTGAAAATGGCTGCTTCTGTTTCTGAAAGACCTTTCACTATACTTCCTCATCTTTACTGCTCAGTAAGGGAAACACGTTACAAATGCTGTTGCAGAAGCAGCTACAGAATGGCCAGCGTATACACAGATCGTTATTTGAGAATTTCAGTATCAACTGGCTTACATTATAAAGAATATAATATATTATTACATATAAAGAAGAAAAAGCTTAACTTGTACCTTGAAATGCTCAATCCCTATTCCTAATAATTCTCCGACGAACAGACAGGTAAGCAAGATGATGGAAATGAATTTATTTCAGTTCAAAACCACTGAGTTTTGCTGTTTCACTTAGGTCTGTACAGTGCCTAACCACAAAGCTTTTCAGTGTTGCTGTTATTAACTTCTTTCATTAACTCAGATTCAAGAAATACATTTGTTTTTAGCAACAATAAAGGACCGCAGCCTTTAAAACGTCTGGGTATTTTAGCACTGCACAATTTCTGAATACTAGATGAAAGAAATATAAGGATTTATCTGGTATGTTTACTGCCCTCTCTTCACAAGAAAAGTGCTGCAGTACATTTTAATTTCTGTTTATTTCCCTAAAACCCTTTATATAATTTCAGTTGGATGCCGTAAAAGCTATGGCCAAGCAAGAGGCTGATTAGCTGCAGCTCTGCGAAGCATCTGTGAAACAAAGCATCTTGCTTACAGCCAACACACGGGTCAAAACCCCCACCACTAACGGGGACACCGTGGTGGCCCAACACAGCATCGCTGGACTTGATAGAATAAATTGAGATGAGCTTACAGAGCGGGTTGTCTCTGCCACAGGACTTTTACCAACCTCTCTTCAGGACTCTGCTGGTACCTCTGTTTGCTACGGGGTCATCATTCATACGGAGGAGAAGGACTCAGGCTTAGAACATCGCAAGGCTGTAGACAGCAGGACACCTTAAGTAACGTGAGGTGCTGCGAGAAACACCTACCATGAAAGAATCTGGTTGTATCCATACTGAAAATCCCTTTCCTGGCATTTCTGGACAGGATATGCCAATTGGTTCTCATGGAAGTAGAGGACCTTTTTCAATTTGCCAAGGTCAGGGCGGAGGGCAGCGAGTTCAGCCAGGTTAAGCACCGAGCTTGCAAAGAGGATCCTGGAAAACAAGGAGAGCAGTGTTTACTGTCTGTGAGCATGCTCGCAGGGGTCACGG
>JAVJGJ010000061.1:39030133-39075650 GCA_035590215.1 Microhierax caerulescens
CCCCAAGAAAAACATAACCCCTATAGTGACACATCAATAGCTGAGCCTTAATACCATGTAGCGGCATTCAAAGTTTTGATCTCTTAAAAAGCAGCTGCTAAGAACCCAACTAGAAAAGCACCGAATCTCATTGGTCTTCCCAGCTCGGTTACAGAGAGATGCAAAATAAAAAAAAGCTGGATGGATTTTATTGAAAAAGGCAAGAAAAGCTGTATCTGAAGGACAAATGGAACAAAGATAAGGCTGACTAGGGAATACTTTGCTTGCCAGTTTCATTACACTTTACTTCTTTATGCAACCGACTACTGAAATTCAATATATGAGCAGGAATGGCACATGTTCGTGTTATGACATAAACCCTTTTGATTTATGCAGTGCGCTTATCTAGTACAGTCTGTGGGGTTTTTTGTTGGGTTGTGGTTTGGTTTTTTTTCCTGTTTGTTTGGGTTTTTTTACTCACCCTTTTTCTCTTTTATTTTCCCATTTTTATTAGGTACCCTCTATAATGAAATGTTGTTTCTACCCTCGCGCCCCAGCGCTGCCGTAGCACTCCTGCCTATTCCACAGTCCGCAACACTGCAAACATCCTTCAATTACATAAAGCAGGCAGGCACAAACACCACTAACAAGCTGCTTGCTTAGCCTCGTATAACTAACCAGGCCATCAGAAAATGAATGTATTTAAATGTGTAATATGACATCGTGACCCTACTGTAACCAGCGGCAGATTTCCCTGCATTTCACCAAAAGCATGCAAGCATCTCCTGTCCCCTGCCTACCGCTGCTTTCAAACAAACCAAATCCTGAACCTACAGAGAACTGCAGAGCTGTAGACAGTTGTGCTAGGACATTTCTTATCACAAGGGATTACAAAAATATTGAGATCAGGTATTTATTGCACATAAAACATTAAGCTGTAATAAACTACTTTTCAACATCGTATGTTTCCAACTTTTTTTTTTTTTTACTATTTTAGTGGTTCAGATTCAGAATTGATTTACGCAGTGTTAAATTCTTTCAAAAGCTTTCCTTTTTTTTCTATTTATACTCCTATTCTTTCTATTCGTTATCCCATTTTATTCCCATTCTTCCTACTGTTACATGGATTTTGCGTTCAAGATTGCTGCCAACCCAACATCACTAATATGATAAACTTCTGAGTCTGGCTGTCAGCCTTAAAACTCATGCACTTCTCCAAACATCCATAAATATACATGTATCATACTCCCACCTATGCTAACATACACCGTTTCTTAGATAATCTGTATCTACAGAGCAAGCGCTTCCTGGAGAACAGATCCTGTATCCATCTTCATCAACCCCGGTCAATGTTAATCTGAAAGGCTTACAAAAGTAAGAGATGAATGTTACTGCCTTGTTCATCAAATATTTGATTGTTCTAAAGGGACTGTCAAACAGAATGCCAATTAAGATATGAGCTCAGGTTTATTACAAGCCATACTAAGAGGGAAAAAAAAAAAAAAAAGTTTTACGTAAGTCATCACTTATTTGTCACAGAGTAATAACCTCCGGACCTCGTAACGACCTGGGTGCCACAGTGAAAGCAGAAAGCTTCCGATGGGAGATGCAACACCCCTGCTTGGAGGGTCACCAGCTTAGCACTAGCGTGACAAAGAAGAACATGAACAGGACAAAATATATCCCAAATATTCCAAAAACCGAGATGAAATGGTTGCTTGGACAACTTTTGGCGATTTCTGGGTTACATTATAGTTTATCCTTTCCTTTACTCATTTTTCAGAAAACCTCTTTCTGCCATGAGTTAGGAAGAAAACTGAACTGATGCAGGATAACATCTATGAACTTGACTGTGTTTGAAGAGAGAGAGGGGAAAAAAGAGATGGCACATTGGGATTAAAAACAGGGGAAGCAGTGCAGAGCAAGGCACAAAAGCAGAAGTAGAAAGAGAAGGCAGTGGGGGGGCGCGGGGGGCAAGGTTAACATGATGACTGGAGAGAAAAGGGCAATGGGGAGCACGGCGAGAGATGAGAGCCAAGATTTAAGCTTGAACAAAACCGTGTAGCCCAAGTATCTGAACTCGCTTAGATGAACGACAAAATAACTAGAAGAATATGAAAAAAAAAATGATGGTTATATCCACAGGAAAGGAAAACCAGCTTAAGACAACTCGTAGGAATTCAATAGCATCACCAGAGAGCTCCAGAGGCTGGCAAGAAAGGCCAGCACCTTGGGAAGTTTGCAAGAGGCAAACCCGAATTTTCTCCACTGTAAATGGGAAATGATAAGACTCAACTAACAAGCAGGTTGCTTATCACTGCCCAGCTCATCAACAAACCAGCATCGAGAGAAAACCGTTGCAATTACTAGCAAGTTCAGATTTTAGAGCCTGAAACGACACTGCTTACATTTCTTACAGTGAGAAAAAGAGTAAAACTAAAGCCATTTAAGTGGTAATATTATTTAAAAACACCCTTCCCAACTCACTTGCATCACTTCACAGCGCTTCCAGAATTTAACCCAACAACTGAGATGCTCTTACACTTGTTTCTTTACTGGCATAAAAGCTGCTAACTACCAGCTAACTACCAGAAACATAAAAAAATTGTTTCTTTACTGGCACAAAAGCTGCTAACTACCAGCACTAACCAATTTCTCCGGCATGATAAGCTTAAATAACACCTGACAGCACGAGTCCCCGCGAACATGCCCACAGAGCAGCCGTGTACGCGGCTAACGGACTCACGCAGGGCACTGGAGGATATGCTGGAGCGTATTTCCACTTAACACCTATAACAAGGGGGAGAAAGGGAAGTTTATTATAATGTAACACGCGACATAAATATATGTCCGTTGTCATTCTGTGTGACATCAACTTTCATTTTACCTCGGGTTATTATTTAAGTAATAAATCCTAACAAGGTGAGCCTTATCATCCTACAGAGTGTATCCGGGAGGTAGAGACACAAGGTGATGGCAAGAACGCTTGAGACATGATAATTCCTGACAGCTGCTGCTTGAGCACAAGTTAAATTGAACAGTTTATCTCAGCATAAAGATGTTATAAGGTTTTATGTTTAATTTAAAAAAATTAACATAAAACCCAGAGAAAGCAGAGTTAGGCAATCTTTCACAAACATGACATACTACAATCACTGTATAAGCTGGATTAGTACTTATTACCATGCTACTAGAGAATTAAGCTGTTTTTAGACCACCAAAGAGCTTTAAATTGCAACTTTTGTCTCTGTAAGAGAAACCTATATTTAAAACGTCTGCTAAATTCAAATTAACAGCTACATCGTTAACTTACCACCTCACAAAACCCCCTAAATTTCAACTGTTATTATGGCATTCTTATCTAGACCTATCAACGCTACAATGCAGAATATATACAGTCCTCTGCAAGAAACATACTGGGTGAATCCTCACAAAACCTGCCCTGAAGGTCACATTTCTAACGTGACTGACCTAGCCCTCCTTCCCCGAAACACCCCCGAGTATTTTACGGTGTTACAACTGCCACTGTTCCCTGGAGCAGGACCGCCACACACACCGTAGCCTCACCGCCTCGGAGGCCGAATTTCAGGGCCACTATCCATGTTAGCCTCAGTCTTAACACTAAGCTTGTCCTTAACCTGAATCACTGAATAGTCCTGACTTCCGAGGAACTACTCGTGTGACTTAGGCGTGTGCTTAATTCATACGACTATTCCCAGGAAAGAAGCTGAGCGTGCTTGCAGGTTCAGAACCGCAACGCGTCCAGAGAACGCTCTGACCTTTGCTACCGTCTTCCCTATTACTGATACACCAAAGGACTGAAAACCAATAAAATATAGAAGCCTTTGTTTTGTTTTGTTTTTTTTTAATTACCAGCAGACAAAATGACTAATACAGGTTTCCATTCATATCACGCAAATTATAAAAGTGAAGGTGCTAAAGTATTTTTATTTTGCTTTATAAATCTTCTTTGTGTCACGTAACCGTGATTTACTCTTTTACGGCATCACCCTAAATCTTTCAATTAAATTCCCATGCAACTTAACTAAAAACACATTTTGCCTTCCCCTTGGGAGACCACACAGGGCATATTTATGTATCTATGGGTATGGAGGCTGAACTCTCCAACTCGCCAGGCTCACAGCACAAAGCCAGTTTATAACAGTAACTGATTTGTCACGGAATATTCCCTCTGTCTGGCAGAAGCTCTGACGGACACAGCCACCACAGCAGCACAGGTAAGGCAGCATTCCCTGGGAAAGGATTACTGTGGGTACGCTCCGGCAGCTGCAACAGGGACCTCTCCTGTGCTGCCAACAAAATCCGAGGCCATAAATCTCTGCTGCAAAACAACCACATTCACAGTAAAATAAGTTTACGATTGAAGATCTGGCAGACCTAGAAGAGGTACGAGTCCTCTTCGTCTGCCATGTGCAGTTTTACAATAAAACAGATTTAGATCTAGATATCAGTACAAATGAGAGCTTTTTTGGGGAAATTAGTACTAAAATAATTAAAAAAAAGGCTGTTCATTAGGTGTCACTGACCAAATTGACATTTGTTCATCTTTCAAGAGGAGAGTGTGATGCTGGATTGCTGGATGAAGTATCACTTCGCAATCTAGAACTGAAACCTTAAGCACCTGGAGGCATCACGTCCCACTGTACTTCTCACAAGGCAGCAACTGCTTTATTCTCACAGAGCTTCAAGTTATACTGTATCTAGAAATACATTCCTTTTTCCTGAAATGTCAGTTGGGATGCCTAATATCAGACAGCAGCGTTAGACGCTAGATTTTTACCCCGAGTAGGGGTTTGTTTTGGGCATGGCCACCGGAGACCACACAGGCACTACAACCCAACAAATCACCATCAATAACCGTAAAACATAGTCACGCCGCTGTGGATGGCTGCGTCTCCTCTAGTTGATCAGAAAAAACAAAATTTTATGCAATTGACACGAGTAGTTGGGGGAACCACCTGCAGGGAGGTCAGGGGCAGCTCATCCTTTTAGCGAGGGCAAGCACAGCTGGGTAAGAAGGACACTGCTCTGCTATGTTGCCTCCTTAAAGGCCAAGACGACAAGAGGGGTCATCCCCATAAACACATCCACTTTGAGGATGTGGCCTCAGAGATGGTGGCGCCTTCAAGCTCCTCAAGATCAAACCTGAGGGCTTTGGTTCCTCCGTCATACAGATTCCTTGATTTCAACCCAGAAATTCAGATGAGTCCACGGATTCAGCTTGAAGTTATTTTTCAACTGTAAAGTGTATATCAAACAGCATTATTAATGCCTGGGATGTTAAACAGACCTGTTATTTTTGTTTATTATTACACACATTTTTGTATTATCAACTTGCAGAACTTGCATTTTCATCACTAGACCAAGAGTACACGAATTGCAGATATAAATGCTTTTCCATTTCCCACTAACAATAGATGACTCTGAATTTCTGAACAATAAATACTAATAAATGATAATGTATGACAGTATACAGTATATTAAATAATAAATTAATGATAATTTGACATTAAATGTACAAATGTCAAAAACTCTTATAGATATTATATGCCATGAATTAAGTTTTTTCTAGATAGAGCATTATTTGAAGTGTTTACAGAAATAATTCAGTCATACTATTTTAACGTTCTTTATTTTTCAGAACAAATCACAAGGGCTGTCATGCCTTTCATCTTAATTAGGCCATGTGTTTGTCTTATTTATTTCTATGTATTTTCATAAACGTTTACAAATATTAATTGTAAAGAAAGATATTTTTTCCTCCTGCTGTAATTACTATACGTACATATAGTACACAGTGATAAATATTCATGGCTGCTACCAGTTCAGTAGTTCTGGATCTGGGGTTTGCCTTGTATGCTAAAACACAGTAGAAACAAATAGCTTGTTTGGAACTCATACTGCCAATCCATATTTTTTTTTTATATATTTTCATTTAAAAACACATCTTCCCTCATTTTACAGTACGTTTGTTATTTTGGATTACAGTTCCAATTTTTGGTCCTACTGTGAAAGACCTTAGCCGTGCTTTCCAAAAGAATTTACCGCCCAGAACTCAAACGCGTTTTCCCCTTCCTCGTACATAGCACACCCCGAACAAAGCCCTCGCCCCCCTGCATGCACAATGCTGTTTGACACAGCTGGAGCAGAAGGGGGCTGTGTTTCCAGCCCTCTATTGCATGGCCCACCCTCTCCTGTGTCTCCTCATGCCATCCAGATTTCCAGACCCCCTAACAGGGGGGTGGGCAGAATTTTTGAGAACCTCCTGTCTCAACCTGCTGACTCCACCAGTGTTATCCAGCAAAACCAGACCAGGGCTGAAGCTCAATAACAGCAAACCTCCTGCATTTAAAATATTCAAGAGGTTACATAAATGCATTGATTTGTAAATTATTTGGGTTCGCTCTCAATTGTAATAAAGATTCAGAGGGCTAGGACAACCAGCTGATGAGAATATTTATGGGCAATCAAATCTCAGAATCCAAATCTGTGGCGAGATCCTCAGCCAACATAACCAGTTTAGAACTAGCCTTACACACTTACCTCTATTCTGTATGACCTTTAACCCAAAAAGGATGTGAAAAAAGTTAATTAAAACAACTTTTCTATTTAGCTTCAAGAAGAAAGCTTGAAAAAGAGCCTTTCACAAATAAGACTTTTGACTTTTGAGAGGGGTGTACTTTGTTTGGATTGCTTTGGTTTTCAGGCAATGACACTGAAGCGTCTTGAATTTTATGAAGTGTGTGGTACTAGTTTTTTTCCCTGATTTGTAATTAAATTTGGCTTCAATTAATTACTGACAGATGCACATTTTTACTTTAGTGGCCAGATTGTTCACCATGGGCTACATCGTCCTCTGTTTCCACAAAGGGTGAGGTCAAGACCAAGCAGCTCTAGCTCTGTTGATTGGGGGAAGAAAGCCCAAATCCATATCATCCTCATCCTCCTCACTCACCTTTTGTCAGCATTAAATAATGAAGCAAAAGCACCTTATCAGAGAAGAACAAAAGCAAATCAGAATATCCCACTAGTGAAAAGTAGCCATTGCTGGAAGGTTTATGCAAGATGCATGGACTAACACTGCTCAAATTTATACTGCGATGAAGCAAGAAAACAGAAGCAAGAAAAAGAAAAGGACATAATGTCTGAAGGCAACAAGTTCACCATGGGTAAATAAATATGCAGGACGTAGTGATGGATGGTGAAAAGACTTTTTCAAAGAAAAAAGGCTTGTAAAACTGATGTTTTACTCAATTTGGTAACATTTAAATAGCATTATTTATTGTTTTAAAGTCTGCAGATTCTTTTCATTGGGTATCTGTCCAAGTCTGGAGAAGACTCAAACACGTCAAATGACTGGCATGAAAAACGCAACATGCCCAAGAGGCTGCAGCAACACAAAGAGTACACGTAACAACACTACAATTCAATAGCAAATCTGAACAAGCTTTGAGGACCATTACTTCATATATGTTAGCCTGGATCCAGGATGACATAGCAGAGACAATCTGCATCATGGACATACAGACCTCCCTGCAGGAGAGACTGATGTATCCCACCGAAGGGGAATCAACGTCAGTGCGGCACAGTCCCACCAAAATAGCGAGTTTCCCTTTAGGAGGGTTTCTATGAATAGATGCTCGAATGAATGACAAGGTAAAACAATGGCTGGTTTTCCTTGATTTTAAAAAGTTTTGCTGACTTCAAATCTTCTCCCAGTTTTCAGGATTCCACATTGTAAATTTAAAACAACAGAAGCCCCACTCACTTTGCAGAACTGCAGAGAAGATAAGCAGGGTCCTAGCAGACTGGTTAAGTTTTACATTTCAAGTCCCCCAAAAATCCTGCTCTCCAAAGTATTTCATACTGTCTTTGTTGCTTTATGCACCTTGCTATCGAAATGCTTTCTGTTTTAAAAAACGTGAAGACTATGGCTAAAAGGAACTTAGTTTTCTTAGCAAATGGATTTCACATTTTTCTAATATTGCATGGCTCTGATTTCATCTCACACAATCTATAAACATCCAAGTCCTCTACAAAAATATTTTTATGGAAGCTCTTTGCTAATTTTCCCCAAAAAACTCCCAGTCCAGAGGATCAACCCAAGGCATAACTACTGCCTAAGAATGGGGACCTCAGGAAAAGCAGGATTCTTCCCAGAAAACTAATACAGTCCTCGAAAAAACTCAGACTGTCATAAAACCTGAGCAGCTGGCAACTCTGTCACCATGAAGTATCCATATGGAAGACCGAGATGTGTCAAACTACCCAAAACGAGTTTGGATAGTGCAGAAGATGGAATAAATAATTCAGTATCTTCAACACTTTCAACAGCAGGTAGTAGATATGCTACCTGCTTCTACAACGTGCCAAAATGTAACATGCGAGTGAGAGCGAGCGAGAGAATGTGAGTATCTCCAACCTGTTTTCATGAGGATATTTTGCTCGAGGAACTTCTCTTTTTAGAGGCATATGATCCGTATCAGATGTTTGTCAGGAGCAGGCAGCACTACAGAACATTAGGAATAACTTAGTGATTTCAATATATATTCACAAAGTGCATAGTCCTTCATACACACACACACATATATAAATAAAAATGTATCAATCAAATATTAGGAAAGTGCAAATATTTATTTCTCCCAACTGCCCTTCACACCTCTAATATTTGGTGCTGTGGCGTACAGCAACTTGCCTGCCTTAATATGAACCTAGCAAACTGCTCGCGGCAATCAGTGAACTGGCAATCAGAACTACTATTTAAATGTTTCTGCTCTGCCTTCACGCAATAGTTCCGCTACAAAACCCCACTGCGCTGTGTCAGTCTTCTTCCTTCTCATCCTGCAGGAAACCCTCACACATTGGTGCATAAACATACATCATTCATACTTACAGAAGACAAAATGACACTTCTGTTTCCTGAGAAATTAAAACAAGGCTATTCTTGTTTTTATACAAATATTCTATATTTGGACCAAAGCCCAAATCACATGGAGAGATTTATCAGCCAGCACTTCACCAAAAACACAGAGGCAGCAGATAAGCCTTTGAGTATTGGTCTATCAATAAGGAAAATGTCAGTCTTTGTGTATTGCACACCATTCCCAGCCACTACACTTTCTGATCAGAACTTTATTTAACTCGACGAAGCCCATACTTGCTACCAGATTTGAACGGTTACACCGAAATGGCTGAAGGATCGACTGAAGTGAGATTTCAAAGAAGTGAGACGCTCTCCTAAACTCAAAAGCTGCCAAACTTATTTCATCAGACTTTCAAAAAATAATTGTTTTGTCTGTTCTGAATTAAGCTTTAAGTGCTTTAAGAGAGGTTTCTCTACAAACATGGATGAAGATCACAAAGGAGAGCATTTGGATTGAATGTAACCCCTCAGTCATGTATTTATTAAATAAAACTTGCATCATGCCTGGCATATATCATAAGCTGTTTTAATTCCATTTACATAACATGATTTTAAGTGTAACCTGTACCGATGTCCTATCGTTTTATTTCACCTGTTATCATAACAGGTTTTTATTTATAATGCCACCAGCAAAAGAAAAGGAACACAAGGGTCACAGCTTTGCAGCTCGGGCAAGGCAGTCTGGAGCTCCTGCCAGGGGACACGAGGGACCAACGCAACAACAGGCACACAGGAGGGAGCTCAAAGAGAGACTATGCTAGACCTGGGAGAGAATTTAACAGTTCTGAAGCTTTTTGCCCATTTTTGTTCTCCAGCTCCTGGCTGAGAGTTTTTCAGGGTTAACAACTACACTAGTCATTTACAGTCACATTTGGGCAACTTTTACAATATGGATCTGTTCCCTGAGTAAGCAAACCAAACCCCATCACTGCAAAATGTTGAGATTTTCCCCACCTGGAAAAATCCAATATTGAAATAATACACAATAATGCTTTTAGGCTTCCAGGTATTTTACAAATTCTGTTTTCCCAACACATCTCATACACAACTACTACATCCTGAAACTTCTGAATTCCCTTTATCATGAAATAAAGCATCCAGTGCTGAATGTCCATTATTCCCCAGGCAGGTGCACGAGAAATACGTGCCTCTGGGGCTGAAGTCATACGAAACGAAGTCAGAAGAACACACTAGATGCTTTCTAATCTTTAAGATTAGGAAACTGAGGCCAAAGTTTGCTTATCGAGGGCCACAAAGAGAACGAGGGCCCCAGTGCGAACTCAGGAGCCCAAGCCAGACTTGAAGATAAGCGAGTGTCACAGTCTAGTGATTTAATCAACTTGTGCATGATCACATCACTGTTGTATCTTAGGGACCCTGCTCACCACAGTACCTGACAGATGTCCCAAAATAAAATGTTATCTTCCTGAGACCATACACAGAAATTGCAGATATATTTTCAGGCACAGATAGGACATGTATGTATATGCACATATGTTCGTGTGCCTGCACACACAGATATAGGACACATACACATAACATGCATCTATACTATATCCACGTAGATTTCCTGCACTTCTGTCAGATTCCACCATAGAAATGTGAAGCATTCTGAATTAAGCTATTTAAACTGTGGCCAGGAAAATTGTTGACAACAGCTTATTTGTTACTGGGAAAAGATTGTGCATCTCTGCATCACAGAAAGCTAAAAATCTGTTCAAGGTGGCTGGCCAACAAGCTTTCCTATCTGCAGAAACTGAGCTAAGTGAAAGAGTTTTGGTCAAGGTCTCCAAATAACACCATTTTTCCAGCAGTGCCTTTGGACTGCACGTAAAACCTTCCAGGGGCTCCTGCAAAGGAAACCTTATTCAAGTCATTTGTCAAGATGACCAGAGATGTTCTTTCGAAAGTATTTCCAAAAAGGTTTTGGAGCACTGGTAGCTGTACAGTCATATGGGATTAATTTTCTGTATATATCACTATATATTGCTGGAAGAAACAAATTAACTTTAAAATTCAAAGATCTTTATACAGCCCTGTACTCTTAGGTACAAATATTTAAGTAATCTTTACTTCCTGTCAAACACTGAAATGGATATTAAATTACATTAAATTACTATAGATACAAGTAGTAAAATTTCTTTTCTGCTCTCTCTGTTAGCCCCTGCACCTTGGTATTTCTTGCACTGCGTAGAAAAGATGAATTAATATTATCTGTGATTTAAATTCCTGCACACTAGGCGTGTGCTGGATGTACACACGCATGCCCAGAAGCCTGTGCCTGGAGTCTCCTGGATGTCCCCCGTAAGGGGTGGCTCTACAAACTGCCTCAGGAAAACCCTATTTATTTACCGTGTTCCTTTTCCCCCGGCATCTTGCGATGATTTCAGGATGCCATCCTTTCACTCACCTGTATTTCTTTGCTTAAAAAGAAATGAATAAACAAACATAGAGAAGGAACTTAACCGTTCCAGCCCCAGCTGAACCCCAACCCCCCCCCCACGAAGCCCCCTGAGCACCAGCTGTGTGCGGGAGCTGCCCTAACCTGCAAGCACACCGCGAGGGTGAAACGCTCCTCTTGACTTCAAATACGAAATTAAAGAATATAGTTTGTTTTTAAAAGAAAGGGGGGGGAGATGGGAAATCTCCCTCTCTCCTTCTGATGCAGAGCCTGTGGCTTGATTTGATGGGAAAGAAACAATCTGGTAGATAAAGTATAAAAAAATAATTTCTTCCTTCTGTCTTGCTCCTGTGTATAAGCAGAAAGGACAAAATCAAGGAGGAGCAAGGCACTAGTGACAAAATATTAAGCCAAAATCACATCCATCAGGGTGATACAGTGCAGCACACTGACCGGTCCCACCGAAGACCTCCTTAGGGCTACTGTTTCAAGTAAAAATTAAACAAGATGACACAGAAACAATTCAAGATTGACATTTTCCAGCTTTGTGTCACGTTACATTATCTGAACGTATCTCAACTTTTAGAAACATCCAAACACCAAAGAGAAGTGAATGAGGGCTGTAAAGAACACAAAAAAACCCAACACTCATAAGAAATAAGACTCCTGCTAGAAGCAGAAGAGCCACCCATGTTGAGCATTACCAAAGGTAAGAATAAGTAGCAATGTCTTCAAGGATATACCGTTGACTCTCTTTTTACTGCAAAATTAATATGAAAAGTGCTTAATGTTCTATTGGCAATTTTTATTGACTTTACTCAGGTTGTGCCTACAGGTCTTTGCACAGCCATCCCGCGGGAGCTGCTGGACGAAGCCCAGGGCTCCCACCACACCTGCACCCCCAACCACACCACCTTCGAGGTTCAGAGTCACACCATGTAGCGAGGACTCAGCTTTACTGCAAAGTTACAGCCCCAAAACTCCAGAAAGACCTCTTCAGAAGTACAGAAAAAAAAAATACACAAGGTTTTTTCCTAAGTTACCAGAGAAATTTGAAGCAACAAGCACTCAACTTCCTTCTCCTCTCCACTCAACAGCACTGTAGAAAGCCTGCTCTTAACCCTTCTGTACAGGCAAAAGTCCTTTTTATCTTCCATTTATTTTCATTTTTACCTGACAGGCAGAGAAGAGTTGGGCTTTTACGGAAAACATACATGGATGGGCCTTTTTTTGCAGCGCCAAGAGACTGTGGTCCACTTTCACCAACATGAACGCACACCTGAATTTCCACAAAAACAGCCATTTCGCCCTTCTGATTTAAGTATGGCATATATTTAATGTAATGTTCATCTATACATGTCCTCACTGTTTAAGAACTCTGCGCAGGTGTTATTAATAAAATAAATTTATTTTTAAAAGGATGCTATTCTATAAGCTTTGAAGCTCACACATAGTCTAACTTAACCCAGCTTGGGCTCATCTGGTCTTTAAATGACTTCTTTCATGTGGTCAGCCCACGAGCCATACGTACTGCTGCTCAATCACGCCACTGTACATCGTCAGCGTGAGGATGATTTGCATGATTTGCATTTCCTGTACCGCGTGAGCTTCAATGAGCTCTAAGCACCACGTACAAAAGAAACCACCGCCAAGTAATGCAAAGATTTTAGTTAAACCAGATGAGACTATTTTAGTCAGGCTGCCAATACTGGGGGGAAAAAAAAAAAAAAGTCTCAGGGATATCCTGTTAAATAAGGATTTATTTGGAGGGAATCTGATCCTTAGATTCATACCCTTACTTTTAAAATATAAAAGTTGCATGAATTCCTTAATAAACATGGCCTAGCAGAAAATAATTCAGAACTTTTTTTTTTTCCCCAGTGTTCCTTAGATTTTGGCACCACGCTATGTCAGTAATTTATTTATTTAATAGTACGTAAATGGGCTCTGATTACACTACTTTTCTTACTGTATAAAACTAAATCTAATTAAACCAAATTCACTGATTGCTGGTTAAAATTTCTCCCTATTAAAAATCTTTTATCACAAATGATCAATAAAAGCTGTTGGACAAATAACTATGATAGAAACAGCATTACAGTAGGCTTCAATGAATAAGTACTAAAGTAAAAAAAAAAAAGTACCAGAGCCTCGCTGTCATGAAAAACAGAGACAGATGGGGAGACAGACCTATATGATGCTACAAATAGATGAATATCTTGCAAGGATTTCAACAAATGTTATAAGACCTAGTCAAAATTTGAAAAACTACAGATTTGCTTGTGCTGCTGTACTGAAGTTCACCTGAAATCCAAGCCATAATATAATCATTATATATATTATCAGTTTCAAAAATAACAATGCATACACAGGGCATCCTTAAACCTTTATAAGACCTTTTCTAGATAACATCAGAATTAATAACGTCATTTAATACAAACCCTGTGTTAATAAAACAAAAAAGATGAAGAAAGTTTGCTTTCCTAGCTACTTTGGAGATGAGGTGTATCCTGTTCCCAGCTTAAAAACAAAAGGCACGCACATAAACTTCATGGGCAATATTGTATTTTATAGTAAGTCTCTCTTTAAAATGGCAGACAAGTTCAGAGACTGGAAAGATTAATAAATAATAACACACTGATACAGTGAACTGCATGTGACGAGCTACAGGGCGTACATCACGTATGCCTGATAGCAACCCAAGACAGTCTGTTCAAGCACTCAAGGAATCTGCATATAATCACGCTTAATAAAAACCACAGAAAACTCCCGTTGCTGTTGCTTCCATAGGACGATCAGGTTTAGAAAATTAAGTGGCGCCTTCCTTTTTTCTGCATCATTCAAATGTAACCAAAGAGAAGTGGAAGAGACTGTAACCGAAGGGTTAAATTCTGCCTTGAATACAAACCTTCCACTTCCTCCGTTGTTGTCTGCAAATATACAGTCAAGAAGCAACATTTAATCACAACACATACTTTCTATATTGTGACTGTAAGATTTAGCAATCGAAATGGCTACCACAATAAAAATGCATTCTGTCACTTTTCCACTTAGAGATCCCCTGTATAATGCTCTTATGTAAAGGTCAGCTAATTTTATTATGCAAAGTAACTAATAACCTTTATTAATTCTTAGGCTCGCAGTTTTCTAGCACATCAACCATATAAATAATAGACTGAAGGGAGATACTATACAAACCAAGCTCTTGAATACAGTCTCTACTGTATTGGCAAAAATCTGTGTTTGCAATAGACAAAAGAGGGCATTAGACATTTAATACGTGTTTTTTGCTCTGGAAATTATGAAAGCATGTATAGACGGAGCTTTTTAAAAGCCAGGCTGCTGGTCCTCCCCCATGCTCCCAGATGCTGAGACCAGTGAACGAGGTGCTAAATCCACTAATATCCAAGCACAACCAATACTCCTGAATGTTATACAGCACTTTTTTAAAAAAAAAAAAAAGTAATTTCCTAAATTTGCAGGGCACCCACAACATTGGAGAAGATAACCAGGAATTTTGCTCACAAACTTTTCTGCTGTCATTAATATAATGACTGAACAACATGAAAATATCAGAGTGAAAAATACAAGTATTTCTACTTCAGCCTCATGACACTTCTTATACGGGAAGTATTATTAATGTTGCACACTATAAAAAGGATGCAACAGTATCCACTATTTTATTAAGCATTTTTGTTTAAGATAAGTAGATCAGAATGCAGCATTATTCATGTTCAGCCTTTCCGAGCACACTGCACTAGGTTTCTTCCTAAGAAACACTGCTACGCTTGAACCTAAAGATAGATAGCTATTTTTAGGTATTTAATCACAGGAGGAAAAGACACAGTTTGTATCAGTCTTCTTTAATTTACAAAATAATTCCATAATGCACCCTGCGCGTATATCATGAAAATCCCTGGCACACAACCTCTGGGCTCACGCACCGCGAGCTGCGCGCTGGCTGCAAGTGGAAGCAAAACGGGTTTTAAAAGATTCCAGCAACACTAGTCTTGTGACTAAATCAGAAACAGAAGCAGAATTCATGAGCCAAACAGATACCTATCGGTTTCCTTGAGCTTAATCTGATTAAAACATGGCTCTCAAAAATGTTAAATAGAATGCCACGTCAGAGAGCAGGCAAATGATAAAAATAGTTCCTGACAGGAAATCATTATTACCCCAGCATTACTAGTGTATCTGTTATGGAAATTTCCCTGTAATTTTTCAAGGTTTCCCCTTATGCTTTTTCTTCAGTTGTCTACTACACTTCTCCTCCCCTACCTCAATGGCATGTAAGTTTGAGATGTAAAAAGAAAATTATCACTGCAATTTTCCAACTATACTCTGCTCAATACCATCTCAAGTGTGTCATACATCATCTTGTCACTCACTTTAACAAGAAATCACAGAATATGCAGAGGTAGAAAATAATCCAAAATGGGGAAGAGCCACTAAGGCAACAGCACATTCATATGCCATCGGGGGGGGGTGGTGGGGGAATAAATTTAATCTTAATTTCAAGGACTTCCATAATGAAAGCATATTAAAAATATTTAAGCGGGAGGGGGGGGGAAGTTTCTATGAAAAGATGCTGGGAATGACACGAGAGCCATTCTAGAGTCCACCAACCGAAATGGGAAGAACAAAACTGTTGATAATATACTATTGCAGATCAGCCTTAAGGCTTTTTGAAGCGTTACGCAAACAAAATAGAACTCATCACCCTAAAAAAACCAAAAATGCATTACTATTATCCTTCCTACTACTACCACCCCTCTAACCACCATCCTCTGGACTGTCGTGCCTAAGCACTCGACAAAATACAACCTCGACTTGCAGCATCCTGCCTTTAGTTACATAATCCAGAAAAACCTTTTACAAAAAAACCAACCAACCAAAAAAATAAGCACATAAAATACTTTTATAAGGTCTTACCTTAGAAGGCTAACTCCAAATACTAAAAAACTATTTTGGCATATTGAAGAGGCTTCAACTAACTTTAACAGCCAACCCCCAAAATAAACTTGATTTATTTTTAAAATGTCACTGGTGGGGAAAAAACCCACCATCAATCAAATTAGCTGTCTTTTCATTGAAAAGAGACATTTAATCTCTAATGATGATTCAGGCTTCTCCAAAGAAAAGCGACAGTTTACCTGACTGTTGATGCTCTGGCTTTCCACCAGGTCACCCAACGCCCCTCCTTACCACCTCCCATCCTCCCACCGGCCCCTTCATCGCCGCACATGGACACTCGAACACCAGCAAGTTTTCACATTTTAAGTCAAAACCCGAATTCTTTGCCACTGGCACATTGCAAGACAAACACATGACGTGGCGAAACAGAGAGGTACTACACAGACACACATCTAGACAGAAGTAGGACTGGTTCTTTAATCAAACTCCAACTACTGCCCACCTAAAATCCAAGGGTGACAATCACAGGCATAATGACAATTTTTAAAGACAGTCACCATATGCTTTGCAAGTGTTTTCTAAGATCTTCTTGATTTTTGTCCTGGGTGTTGGCATGTTCACTCCACAACAGCCGAGCTAGATCAGACTCAGCGTGAAGGGGAACATGCATCGTATTTACAGCAGTGCTTAAACATTATTCCATAAAGAGATGTCCAAGACCACTCACATCTATCCTTCTTAATATCCCTCCCACATTAAGAAATGATTATCTGATACAGGGAGTAATCAGCTCATGGTCTTACTACAGTCATCCTCCTTGACAAAGCAGGGAAAAAAACCACCCAACTGTGAAGCATTAGCAAGTCAAGGTTCAAAACATTCACATTTATTGAGATCAACACATATTTATTTAGATCTCAACTCAACAAGACCAAGTGCTATCTCTTGACACGGAAAGGCCCGTCTGCCGGTATTTCTGCAGTGGGTCTCTACCAGGACACATGCAATGTCACAGCAAAGGGGACACAGCCTGGGATGCCAGCAGAAAAGCTGGTGACACTTAAAGCAGAACTAGTTTTAGTGTCAACGTTAAGTTTTGTCATGCTGGAACATGGTGAAACAGAAATTTCATGCTGTCCTGCCATCAGAATTAAACAGCTTCTGAAATAACGATCGAGAAATATGGGCTAATAGATTATTAATTTACTACAGTATTAATAATAGCAGTACTAATACTAAGAACGGGCCACAAGACAGTGCCAAGCATGCCCACCCAGGGGAGAACTGAACGGGCAGTGGTCATGCGTGTGCCACCAGCCACCCAGATCGATGCAAACTTGTTCACAACACGCCTTTTCTCATTTCATACCCCCCCTCAGACCCATATTAACCCAGAAAATGAGACATGCGGGGGGAAAACAGGCATTTTTGTGGTTCTTAGGAGCAAAAATATGTATGTGAAGTTATACGGAGGGCCAGAACACCTCCGATGGCTGAAGGCTAAATGAGTCATCCACTTCAGAAGAATGACCAGTAATTAAACAAGAATCTGTAAAGCTGTTAAGTGCAAGTATCAATTTCAAACTATGACACTGAAGGGGGAGAAGCTTCCCATGTACTGAAACCATCGATCTCTCATACAGTAGATTCGCCTGCAAAATAACCTCTCACCTAAAGAAATTCTTCTCCTTAGGAAGCCAAACAAAAACAATCTAAAATATTTATTGCCATAAATTTCATCCCTGTTCCATAAACTGCTTAAGAGACATGACATCATGCTAACTACCTAGACCCGTCTGGTTGATAATAGCCCCAGATTTCAGGCTGAAGACTAAACTGCAGGAGCATGGAGGGGTGCGAATCCACAGGTCATCACAGCTGCTGCACACAAATCTCGCTCGCCAAAGCCAGAGCTGACACTCCAGCAATTATAGAAGGTCTGGCGGTGGCAGAGGCTGACACCACAAAGAACAAGCCTTGCAGTTTTTTTGTCTTCTTTTCAGCCTCCTTGGAGTGGAAGTAGGAAGGCTTTCCTTTAAGTGGGGAAGCTCCATCCTCCTGTTCCTGCATTCACAGTTCTGCTTTCATGTGGTACCAAGTCTATATCTCTCCTGGGGGTATTTCCCGATGCGTTAACAAAATAATTAGCGAGCCTCCTGCCCTGACGGGACGTTCTGTCCATTTTCTATCAACACAGCAAGCTGCATCTCCCTTTGCTCCACGGTTTCTTCCACATTGCTAGACCTGTAGCTATGTGATCTTAAGCCTTTTCGTGCTTTGCTGAAGTCCACGTATATAGTCTGTTTCTAAACCTTGTCTAGAAGTATTTCTCCACTTTTCCCTTTCTAGCCCCTTACACCACCAAGTGCCAAGCACTTGGCAACCCAATATTCGCACATCAGGCTGTAGACACGATTCTGAATCATCTTGACTCAGGTTGTGACAAGAAGGGATCCCCAAACGCACTGCTCCCTGCTTCTGCAGGAGGGAGCAGATGGCCAACTTCCAGATGGCCGACAACCTCCTCTCACCCATTTCAACATCTGTATCTTGAATTACATCTCAGAGGATGGTCCTGAGACAGACTGCAGGTCACTGCCCACAGCTCCTGGCTACACGGCTTATCGAGAAGCCAAAGCATTTCGCAAAATGCAGAATGACAAGCCTGAAAAAAAGGTTAAGATTAATTAAAGTTAGCAACAGGGCACAGCTGAAAAAAAAAAAGTTCAGAAGTAGATGCTAGTGAAGGAGAAATCCATCTTAAATGTATTTTAAGGATATCTCAAATCAGGCTTTTCCTCACCAGCCACAAACATCCCTTGCTTTCCGCATGGCACCTTGTAAAGCAAGGACGTGCCTCAAGTACTAGCTCATTTGTACCTAACAGGAATTAAGATGCGAACCATGAAAACCCGATCAACCCCAACGCTTTTGCTTGCAGGTCACCCCACAGCTAAGAACAGGCTTATTTTTCAGCTTCCAGATCAAGAGTCCATCACAGCACTCCAAGAGCAAATGGGTCAGATCCAGCTTTAAACGTAAAAAACTTCCCAAGATTCACTGAAACAGTGGTCAGCCTAAAGTAGCCAAAGAGTAATTTGTGAGATTTGTGGACCATCTAAGCCTAATTTTAATGCAACCACAAATTATATTGTTTCTTCATATGAACTTAATCCAACTCCTCTTTGGGGCAGTTAAAAAGCTTTAAATCTACCAACAGGAAGGTAACAAAACAATTTTGACTGCCACAATAAGAAGCTGGTATGAATTCATGATTTCACCAATTTTACAGCATATATTCTCCTATATATTTAATAGATTCAAAAAGTAAAATGTTACTGCATTCTTATTCCGAGTGCACAATCTCCTCAAAAAAAAAAACTATTTGGAGACATTTAAAAGAAAAAAGTATTCTACAATAGCAAAAGTGAGTATAACGCATTTCAAAATCCATTAAAATATAAACTTCTGGTTACAGGCGCAACAATCTGCCTAATTAGTTTTTCCTAATTAGCAGGATGCTCTAACCTCTTTAATAAGACTTCTGTGGACAGAATGTTCCATATTGGTTATCCATCTGAGGAAAAAACTAAACAAATACTTCTGAAGTACAGCTAATAGAACAAGCGTGGTTGGGCTTTGTGGTCGGAAGGGTGCTCTGGCATGTAATGCTGGCAATCTGCAGAAGCGTGGAATATTCTACCTTAAATACACCACCACTCACACGACAAAACCCTCCATATTTCAAAGACAAAATTAAAGGTATTATACATGAAAGTTAACAAAGTTACAGTTTTAAGTTCCACAGCACGTGCTGGGAGGGGAAAAAAAAACCCAAAAAACCAAAAACCAAGATCAGAACAACAACAAAAAAATTAAAAACAACAACAACAAAATTAACAACCCCATATGTAAGGGCCAAAATGCATTGTGGAAAGTGAGCTAAAGAGCTAACGGGAAGGCAAATACCACAGCGATGTTGTAAGAACCCAGAGTGTGAATGTGCAGTTGTTTCCCTCCACTGCGAAGCATTTGCTTCACATGCACAGCTTTTGTACCTTCCTCTTCATGATCCAGAGCCTTAGTATGTACCTAGCAATGAACAGGTAACAATATTATCTCTGAATCCCATCTTATCCAATAAAGCAAACCAAACCGCACTCTCATTATTCCTATACATTGGTTGTGTAATTCAAAGGCTATCGGTTAAGAGAAACGCAGAGCCCCAGCAACGTCTGTGGCCAGGGGCAGATGCTCAAGATAAAGAAAATTCACGGCCCTGGTTTATTAGGAGTTGGCAGAGCAGCTGCCATGCTTCATCTCAACAGCCAAAACATCCTTAATACTGCTTAAAATCATAGGAAGCACACAAGTGTCCCCCGCTCCCTCCCTGCTGCCCGCTCATTCACCCCGCTTGCTCGGATGTACCAGCTCCCAACGCATCGGCCTCATCACCCGCCGACGCATCTCTTGAAAGCACAGGAAGACTACTATATCCTTCACTTTTTTCCAATCAATAGCTAAGAAAACTTAAGAGCCACGTGCAAAACAATCTAAAACCACAGACACCATAAATATTGCCTTCAAACAAGCCTGAACCCCAGAGCCCCCACACAACCCAGCGTCAATGACCTTCCGTACAACTGTTGACACTGGAAATTAGTATTTTAAAAGTATAGATGCTCACTTTTTAATACTGGACGTACACTACTCCACTCATCATAACATAGCACGGCACATTCAAATCTAGACTTTTTCTCTATATTAATATGCAATAATACATATTTTTTCAGTCTATTTACACCAGAAGGAGTATGAATTCAATGCAAGACCACTACCTAGGTTCTCTGCTCCATGAAAAAAAAAAAAAGTAGGTTTTATCATTTCTAACTCGTGACGTTATTTTGAATAATTAATTTAGACTGATTTTCCAGAGTCTTTTCCCGAAACTATTCTTTTCTGAAACTGCTCCCTACCACCCCTGCCTAGAGAGCAGAGATCTGTGTTTAAAGCACTTCAGACCTGAAAGCTTCAACAGCAACACGACCCACTGAAGACCGATTCCAAACCGGCTCAGGGCTACAAAATCCTCTGTAAGGCCGGTACCAAACCTCGCAGGAGTAAGTACTACTGCAAGCCAGCCTCCAGCTCTATGGCCCTGAGTAGGTGATAATGCAACAGTCTAGAGCAGACAGCCATGAGGACGCTGTAGCCAAGTCCTCTTCCACACAGGTCTCTTGACTCATATCTGTAAGACACCACCTAAAGCGATCAGTAAACGCAACGGTCGATTGACTCTGGACAGCTGAACGTCTCTCCCACTCAGAACCCTGGAGTTTTGTGAAAGTAATAGAGATAAAAGACAAAATCAGCAGGATCATCAGCATCTTGTTTGATACAAGAGGAGGCATGAAGTCACTACTTGCTCCTGGGATAACTGAGAGAGATACCAAGTGATGCGTAACACCTGATGGCAAAGCTGGGCTAACTCAAGTCACTCCCAAAGCACCTACCTAACTTCTTTTTTCTCCCAATTTGATACCACACAGCTAAGACTTGGATGTAACAATAATTCAGAACCAACTTTACGATGAAGAACTCAGGTAATCTAAGGACCAAAGTCCAACCTCAAACAAGCAACAAAAAGGTCAGTCTACTACTAAAGAATCAAAAACTTGCCAAATAGGACAAAATAGGTTGTTCGCAGCAAACCCCTGCAACCCATTAAGTCAACGCCTTCACCCCCCTCCACCCACCCCCACCCAACACAAGCCCAAGCCTGTGTCAAGATGAACGGAGCATCCTTGAAGGAAGACAGGCTAAAAGCACACATACCTTTTTTTTGTCAATGGCTATGAGGCAGGCAGAAGCTACACCTCACACTAAACACCATCATGTAGGGCACTTCAGTACTTCCTTCAGAAATAACATCTAATTTTGGCTCATCTACAATTTATTACAGTACTGCTATAGCAGGAGAAAAATCTTCTAAGTTAATTTAGGATTCATTTCACTCTAAAAAATAAAATAAAAGATAACCCCTTTGTTACAATTCCCCTTGAAATTCATCTCGTCTTGCACAGCTTTACTATCTTTAGCATTATTTCTTCAAATTCATTTGGCATATAAAATTTTTAGCTGTTATGTTTCTAATAAAATTGATTACCAGGAAATTTCTGCATAAAAATAATTCAAAATAATTCTATTCCTTAGGGTTTAAACATAGAGATGTCGCTATGCATGATAACTGTTCCATGTTTAGTGAGTTACAACTATTCTGTCACAAGTAGGAAATGCATTTTGCTCACAAAAGCCAAAGGCACTGTCAAACCTGCAGCAATCTGCAGAACAGTAGGAAAAAAATGCCTGCAAACTAACTGCTACTAGATAATGGTCCCATTTATCATTCTTAAATTCCATCTTTAATTAAAAACGGGATATTCTCTTACATAAATAAAAAATTGCAGATGTTCTCAAATTACTCCTCTTCAATTTTTTTAATTCTTCCATATATAACATACATAGTATGAAAGGTGTGCAAAAATGTCTTCGTATTACATAATACTTAATTCCATAAAGATTTTTCCATATTCTAAACAGATACACATCTTCATTATATGCAAAATATGCCATGTTAAAAAATATTTAGTCTCAAAGAAAACACAAGTTAACATAACTCATAGTAGGAATAGTAATTAACTGCAACAAAAATGTGAAATATATTTTCTATTGTTTTATCTATAACAGTCCATACTTTTTTTAAAACCATCTGATAAATCACTGAACAATTTAAGTAGTTACACCAGGTAAAACTGGTGTGAGAGAAACATCAGGTCCGCTCTAGATACATCTTTCCTCATAATTATTAGAAACAATATTGTTAACAGGTATAAATTCTTCCAGTCTTCTGCAAAAGTGGAATTGCTTCCATACTTTTAATATTGTGTCCACTGCTGTTTCCCTTGTTCTTTTTTCAGGTTGCTATTAGACTGACATATAAGCTCCAGCGTGCAACAAGTAAAATGGAAATTAAGGAGAGCTAAAACAAAAAATAATGAACAAGTAGGCAAGGTTATAAACATAAACAATAAAAAAAATGCTCTGAAACAGAAAGCATTCTTTAAAATGACTGTGTCCACTGGAGCATCAGAGTATATGTGCAGGAGGAAGGGAGGAGAAGACAGGGACAAAGGACAGAGGCAAGGAAGGGAAAATGTTGTTCAAGGGAATAAGGGGACTACAAAATCATCATTATAGAATGATAGACGGAAAAAAGCCTTTTGATTGCTTTGTATTTGTCAAAGATATTAAAATGAGCAGACATAATTTACACAGATTCTCAATTTCTTTTTTTGAAGGAAGGGTAAATTAATCATCATAACGATTCAAAGTATACCAGTAACAGGTATAATTCCCAAGGTACTTGGGCTGAGTAAATCTAAGAGGGAAGAGCAGGAGGAAATACATGATCAAACTGTGATTGGAGGGAGTCAGAAGTCCATCTTAAATTAGACATATTCCGTTCGCACCGTAAATTGGCATATAGACTTTAACCAAACAACAGCCTAGGTATACGTTGCATGTTTAGGGAACAAACCACATCAAATGCACAAACCCAAGTATTTTACGCTTCTGTTTAGATTAGTAGCTCAGTTTGACACCCGAGCGCATTTACGAAGCGACCATCCATCTCACACCGCGTGCCTGAGCTCACACCAGTGGTCTCCAAGGTTATGAGCTGCAGCCCTTTAGATGAAACCACAACAGGAGGTGATGCTCCTGGAGAACATTTACTGGACTCCAGCGTCGTCTTACAGGCATCCAGCCCGTAAGAACCAGGCTATGCCTAGTCCGAAGTAAAGCCCCCTCGAAATAACGTGCTGTGTGGATGTTGGACCAGGAGCACCACTTCACTCCGCCACCTCTCCACAACCCTGTCAAGCTGTGCTGCTTGTCAACAGGCACCACCTGCCTGCAGGGTCACGTGCCCAGTATAAATCCATATACAGTTGTAATCCCAAAGGAATCAAGGAGATAAAACCAGAAAACACCTTTGGGCACATTTTCTGGAGCAACCACAGACCTGGTCAGTGCCTTCAAAAATCCACGCTGAAATTCACAGGCGCCCACAGCAGATGCTAACAGCCCACAGAGCCAGTGTCAAAAAGCCACTGTAGAAACACTGCTTGAAGTCCCAACCCGTACCACCCGCGCACATCAGAGAAAGCCCCTACCCAGCGGCTACAGCAGCTGTAGTCAACGCAGAGCAGGCAGGCTGACGGCGCTAACGGAATTCTCGGTCTGTTGTATTCTACCACCTGAGGTGTCCCCAGCCGCCTGAACCCAGACTTTCAAACTTCAGCGTATGTGGGTCAGACAGGAGCGGGCAGGGGCAGTGGCAGTGTTTAGGCAGGTCTTCTCCCAAAACCATTTAGCTACAAACAGTTTGCATAACATAAAATTTCTTTTCGTTATGTATCAATTCACAAAACCCAGCCAAGCTGGGAGTACTCATTAAGAAAGCTAGTTATTTATGACACTGGAATACAAACCTATAAATTCAAATCCTGTGCAAGCCAAGTATCTGATAAAATGTGTGTTATTTACTTCTTAGGTGGGGGAAAAAAAAAAAAAAAAAGGATTTGAGATTTGGAAAAAAGCAGCACAAAAAAAACCCAACCAATTTTTCCTCTTTATTACATGCAAACCAAAAGCTTTGTTTCTATCCCTTTAGAAGACCAAATTATTGTTATGGACTAGAACGACAATGAATTGTAGAAACTATCGTATTCTTTATAATATAGTACTGTGTATGTTTGTGATTTGAAAATAGAAATGTAATCCATAACTAATCTAGAAATAAAATATATACACAGCAACCATTTAAAGGGATAGATAAAATACTCATTAAAATCCTAAGTGTAGAAATACGGAATCATAACGCACAATTTCATTACATTTTACTGCCAGCAATGTAAATATCAATTCTCCAGGTGATTCATAAAATTCATTTTAGAAAGAAAAAGAAGGATTTCACCCAGCATTCGAGAACGTAAAGAAAAACACATGCAAGGGTTTGAAAAAACAGATTGTTCTTTCCGTGTCTCATCAGAATATTTTTCTGGAATTTCAGCAAATCTTTTACACATCAAACGGACAACTGCCATTCCACATTAGCACTTCCTATAGATCACCCAGCAGTCCCAACCAGCATCCTTCCCGGTCCTGCACCTCTCCTTCATTGTGTTCATCATTCCCATCTTCCTGCTGCCAAATTTGAGAACGTATATACAATTCCACTGACTTCAAAGGAAGGGGCTTGCATTTAAATTCATCTAAAACCTCATTTAACTATCCGAATTGTGAAATTACCTAATAACAGGACTGGATTAAATAAAAAAAAAAAAAAAAAAAAGCATGTTGGACAAATTAAACAACCAAAGTTTTTGGAGAGAAGAGTGCATGTGGGGGTTTCCACACAAAAACGTAAAGAAAACCTGTCACTTTTAAAATGAATAGCTACCATCTGCCAGCATTTTATCTGAGGCAAAGTTGATTAATGCAAAGTGAATGTTTAAGATCACATTGCTGTCTGCCTGAATAAATTTCAGGTAGTTTACTTCGGAAATTATTTGTCCTGTTTCTTAAAAGATTTTTTTTTCTTGATATTGGATTCCCCAGCCCCCAGGATCTTATGCAGCCGGACTCCAGTACAAAAACATTCGCTTTTAAAGCACCGTACTGCCCGAGGACCGTGCGCGCCAGAACGCTGCTCCTGGCCCCTCTGCGCGCAGCAGCGAGGTAATTAATCTGCCTGACAAAGGAGATCCCACCTCCTTCACCGGCTGCATGAAAACTTGCAGGCAGCCTCTCTCCATCATGCCGAAAAGTATATTTCAGCAGTCTAATTGTGAGCGAAGAAACCACAGCAGTGCTGTTATCCTCAATAGGAAATGATTTTGCCCTTAGACCTTACCTATTTTTTTTAGTGGATTACTTCATTTTTTAACTGGATTTCTTTACTGTTTTTTTTTTGTTTGTTTGTTTTTTTACTTTTTTTTTACTGATCACTTTTATTAACACTAATAGTCCCAATTAAAAAATAAAATAAATCCATTACAGAATTTCAACTTTTTTCTTCTGATAACTTCAACAAAGCATCGCTTTACATTAGTGTTCTGACAAAAAGCGTTCGCAAATACGCTCTGCTACACGCTTTTCTTCAGAAGCTTACTTTGAACAGTAACGTTTTCAGAAGAAGCTTCCAGAACAGATTTTGGGTGATATTAATCGAAATCACACAAATGCCATTTTTACGCGTACATTCCCACGTTACGTACCCCCAGATCAGATGGCCTCCCAGTTCTCCCTCCTGAGAGAGAATTTCACACCCGTTACTCAGGCTGGGACACCCTCCATTATCCAGGGCTACAGAAGTGGAGGGCATCAGCTGTGATAAGTGGTGGAGCTTCGTGCCGTTCCATATGGACGTATATTCTCTTTGCTTACACTCTAAGCTGGCTGGACACCAGCCAGCTCTGGTCAGAAGTCACAAAGTTGTTTTAGCTCAGTACATGGTGCCTGCGTCTCATATCTCGGTAGGGTTTATTGGTTTAGGCTCGACATGGTGCTAGGACGGCCATCTGGCCCCCAGCGCGACGCGAGCTCCCAACCAGTTAGTTCAAAGCGTGGGCAGGATGAACGTGTATTTTGCACAAGCCCGTGTGAACTAACCTTGGTGAACTCTCAACTGATTTGTTTAAAATAAAATGAAATTTAAAAAAAAAAATTGTATGCAAAATTTAGCACTAATGAAATTAAAGTAGTAATGACCTTTGCTCAGCTAGGGAGAGTAAAAGAGGAGCACGGGGCTAAGCGGTATCTCCTGTACCCTTCTTCGGGCATCACTACAGCAAGGTAAGGAATATTGTTATTTGCATGCATCAGTGAGGCTCGAGTCAGTTACACCCCCCTGGTATATTTAATCAAAGATGAGACCTGAACCTTGTCTAAATTTAGGGGATACTGACTATTACATGTAGTCACCTTATTTCATCATGCCTTTACATCAACTCATCGAACTACGAAGGCTGACTCACCAGCCTGTTCTCTAGGAGCACGTTCCACTGCATCTTACAAAAAAAACACAGTTAAAACACAAACGCATTACACTGAGCAACAAAGAAATGGCGTGAAACTAACAGCAGCTCCAGGCAGCAAATTATTCAGTAATTCCAAGAAAGTGACCCACGTCCCATCTTCAAATGTAACAATAAGACCAAAATACACAATTTTGGGGGTAGATACCATAAAAATTGAATCTCATTTATTCACCTATATACAGAGGGAAACACCATAAAATGTGACCAAACAAAATAGTATCAGGTAGACTTTTTTTTTTTTTTAATTTGTAGGTACATGGTTATCTTCTATTTAACTCACAAGTACAGTTATTTATTCCTTACCTGAGTGTTATCCAAGTCAAATGCTGGGAAGGCCCATAATGCAGGAAAAACAACTCCACTTCCTATTAAGATTATATAAAGATGCCCTTCCAGTGTTCGACATAAAGATGTAAGAAGACAGAAATGTTTCCAGCATAAATAGGCATCTATGTATTCAGCTTTAATGAAATGGCTGAAATTTGCCCTGCTTGGCCTCAATTCCCATCTCCAAACATCTTCCCCAGGACATATTATCTGCAGGTATTTTTTTTTAAAAAGAAAGTATCTAGAAAACAGTTAAGTACTCCAGCTTGCAAATGCTCTCACACGCATGCTGTGTTCTGTTTTCAGTGGGACTGAACTACTCACTGGAATAAAAATCTACAGGATCACTGCTTTTAAGAGGACATTTAGGCAACACCGGTCCATCAGTTAGTACAGAATTCACTTTATAATAACACATTTTCTCCTTATAGAACAGAATGAAAAAATCCTAAATCTACTGAATCTTAACAGGTTACTTAGATAAGAAAAACCTCCCATCTACATTACATTCTGTTGGAATATACTATACATTGCTGAACATCACACACACTCCAGGTGTTTTTTTGTTTTCAATTAACAGAGCTCTAAAAAGAATGATTTGTTTTCTCTTCTGTAAAATGTAAAAAGCATAGAGTTTGTCTTTAAAATATAGCTGTCAAATATCAGGGGGTATATATATGCTAACATTTACCCTAGGGGTATTTCAGGGCTAGAGTCTGTTACAAATAAAAATCTTTATTCATATGAACAGCTACCTGGGGGGCAATACTGAATGTTACACATATATATATATATATAAATAAATATTATATATTTAAAATAATCTAACAGTGCTATTAAAACAAACTGGAAGCTACGCTGCATTTAGCCTCTCAGTTTTGCAGACCTGTCTCTTACATTGCTAACTTTTTTTGCTTTTGAATTACTTTCTGCAGAGGATTGCCCCTAAAACATAAAATGCTTTCGTCTGGTGCATCATATCAACTGTTTTATTATTTGAAATTTAAAAGATAGTCCATAGTAATAAAGAATAGAATTAGAAAAAAAGGAAAAGCAACCTCTTTCTTTTTTTCCCCCCTCCATTAAATTGTGCAACAGGATTTTCCAATGTGAGAACTTTCCTTGAAATAAGAACAAAAAAAAAAAGGCTACACTATTTTTTTTTTTTTTTGTTACATGCTTTCTGGAATTACTGAACAGCCACTATGTGCTATGGAAAACAACTTTAGAGAAGATCAGACATCTACATTTATCAAAGAGTTTAAGCTGTCTGAAGCAAGATGGGAGACAAAGCAGACGGCGCAGCAGCCCAGCAGACTGCCAGCAGCCCGAGGAGGTCACGTCCCTCCGCTGGACCTTCCTAATTTACGGAATGAAGATGATAATATTCCTCTGACCGCTAGCAAAACTCTGTAATTGTTGATCAACTTGTCTAGAGAAAGCAAACTAGTTCTGCTCTTTCCCCGTGTATTTCAAATGCCGTGACTTGGAAATCGCCAGCACGAGGATGAAAGCCCCTGTACCGAGGCCACGTCCAGGCAGACACCTTTCCCTTCCAATTAAGGAAAAATCATGTGAGTCTCTGTATAGCAATTAAGGAAGTTCTTAAAATCGCTCAGTTCTGTGCCTGCTGTACATCAATACATTAAACCATTTCAAGTTTACTAGCCAAGGGAGCCACCTTTAAAAAACTCTCCTTATGGCCTTCCAAGTTGGAGGGACTCGCTGCGTGCCTGATCTTCCCCATTCATCAGGGCTCCTGTCCTCCTTTAAGGAGATGAATGAAGACGTGAGCTGGGTTAACGACACGCTGCACAATGAAGCCATGAAAACAGAAAAGCAACATTTTTCTAGAGAAACACAGCACAGCCTTTGCATCGGGGCACAAATATAAATCTATGCAGCATTGCAGATTAAATGCTAAGCATCTGATAGCTTCCATAATAGCTACGTGTGTTCTCCTGGAAGGGTGAGGACTATCCCCCTGTGACAGTTCTGGGTAGATCTCCTCGTTCTTGCACAGGAACACCATTTTATGGCGTGCCAAGATACCGGCTGCACGGTTCACGAAAGTAACGTTAGATGCACGGCTCATTACCAATTCAGCTTTAATCCATACTCAAGGGGAGTACACGTCTGTTCTTCGATAAAAGTATTTGCAAGTTCATCCCATAAACTCTCTGGTCACTACAGAGTATTTGAATTTAACATCTGTGATTCTGCACTACATACTCTGCTTCAAAAGCACTTTTTAAAGACTGTTCCTTAAGTCACCGAACATCACCTGAAAACCAACAAACCTCCTTTCCTTCCTATAATCAGATTCTACGTATTACAGAACTTTAAAAAAGTAGGTATACTACTGCTGTACAGATGTACAGCAATACCAGACTTATTAGCATCAGTAGTATTTCTCGTACATACCAGCATGTTGAAATACAGTACAGTTTGAAACTAAAAATTTCGTAACGTCGCTCCGTTACAACAGTGCTCGCACTTGAAATATTTGTGACCTTTCTGTATTACTAAGCACAGACAGAAACATATTTATGAAACATCGCATTTATGAAAATCATTTGCAAAACAAAATTTTAATTCTACAAATAATGTCAATATTATAAATAATGCAAATCTCATATTTCCCATGACCCCATGAGAAAGTTGAAATATTTAAATGTGTAATTCAAACACAAAGTCCTGCCAGTTTACAATGAGGATTTTGTCTTAATAAACTACTACCTCGGAAACAGGTCTTTAGTGGTTACTAGCAAGCTGGAAATAAAAGAATCAATGTTAATTTTAATCAATGTTTTTTCCATCAGGAGAGAGTAGTCAGCTTTATTAGGTTGTAGTCTGATGCACTTATACTTTCAATTTAATAAAATATTTGAAACATTCAATTACAAAACAAACATTAAAAATGTGCAAGTAAAGCAGAAGGTACCTCTAATCAGTTTTCCTCTCACCAGTCACATCGGCCCTTGCTCCTAATATTTTATCCTGCCTGCGAGGACAAGGTACATACTCTTTTTACAACATCGCATCTTTGTCAACTTTGACTATGTGATTCTGTCTGATCAAACTCACAGCAACAGCAAAGGAAAAGCTTTCCTCTCTAAGATGCTCTATTGGTTAGACCAGATTTATTTGCTGTCAGTAAAGGTTATATTTGCACATAAGTCTATGACAGATTGCAAGTTTATTCACTTCAAGTGAGTTTTCAGGCTGCTGGGTTGAAGGTTTTTTTGTTGGATGGTTGTTTTTCCTGTGGGATTTGGGGGGCTTTTTTGCCATCAATTCCCTCCCCCTTCCCCCAAGATGTGGGTTACTTGACAAATTGGAGTTAAGTTATCTTAGGTCAATGTAACTGTAAGTTAAACTAATGAAGTGTATGTCTATGAGTGATGTCTGATTAGTTTAATACAGTTAGTGCTGGACAGCTTGGGCTGCTGACCTTGAAGGAACACAGATAACATTGCGATGCGTTGGAGGATGTGGTAGTGATACAAGACAAATTTACATAACAGTTTGTCATATACACTCCTCCAAAACAAAATCGTTGCAAAAGGAAAGCAATAGGAAACCAACACTAAATGCCTTGCACAAGACAAACGGGGGAAAATTAATTTTAACATTTGGCCTGGGATGGGAGCTTATTTTAAATGCAAACCAGAAGCAGGCACAGAAAAGGTGTACATTTATATACCATGCATTCCAAAACGGATTAGACATTGCATCGACTGTTCAAATGCAGCCTTCTACAGCACAAGATCTACTCTTGAAAAATCATATCCCTTCCCCAGCCGACTAGGTCTACTTGCTCCTGGTAACAAACACCAGACACCAACGTGAACTGTAACTAGTAGTTAAGCACATCATTTAGGTGTGCTCAGACTCCTGCTGAAATTCATTCCGCCGCTGAAAAGCGGCTGCTGGTGCTAAAACATCCCCTGGCACAAACAGTCCCTCTCCACGAAGGTGCAAAGTCAACAAAGTGCTCGTTCCCCACCCGTGCCGTGCAGTGCAGTGTGCCACTGCTGAAGGCAGTAATCTCACCACATCTCAACCGATCAGGTAGGCCAAGCAAAATCGCTGGGTTTAAAGACAGCTCGTTCCAGAGTGACTGATTCGCACTACATGATAGCTATCTGATGACCTAAATAGTCTGCTTTTATCAGTCCAGGTTCTAGCTGATAGAAATTTGCCACTTACATAAATGCATAATTGACATCCACAGTTGCTGGCACATTACAGAACTGGACCATCATTAAGATAAAACTGCTCCCTTAATCCTCCAGGTCAGCCTGAGCAGCACGCTGATAAATCAGACTTGCTAATAGATACATCTGAGGGCAAGCGAGGAAGCTTGCAGTGTTCACATCTGTGCCATCTTTCAGCCTAAGCTGTGAAGCACAGTTCAAACCTTTCCGTGTTACTGAACTCACTTGATAATTTTAAATTGAGTTGTACATATACATGTATATGCAAACAGGTATCCATACACTTGCACCGAGAGACTCTCAAGGACTAGCGATGCAAGACAAAATAGTCCAGGAAACCCTAAAACATGGCAGTTGTTTCCCAATTATACACCAAAAAGTCCACGCAAGATGGAAAAGTCACATTTTCCACTAAACTCTCCATCTGCCTGCACACACACACATACACCTGCGTGTGCGTAACCACGCATTCACTGCAGGAGACCTGGTTGAAGGCCCCTCTAATTTGAGCTCAGAAATGATTCAGTTCCTGGGTTACCTGTAATTAGCACTTGCTGGCACTGTTTGCATGAAATACAGAGCAGCAGTCCGTGCCTTCCAATGCCACTTCTTGGCAGGCAGCGTACAGAGGACACAGTCATCTTGTAGCTCTTCCTGGAGAAGGTCCATCAGCTGTTTGTGGGAACCACCATGAAAGGCTTCAATGAGAAGAACACTCATTTTCCAAGCACTTCAGAACCGTCTGGATTCTGAAAAAATGACATTAAGAGAAATATTTCACTTTAGTAGTACATAGTATTTTTCTTATTTAAGAAAATTATATTGGAAACAGCAGAAACATATTGCAGGGCCTTACAGTGTCTTCATCTTTCCTGTGAAATTAATCCTTCACATTATATTAATGAGTTTACTTCAGCAAAGGCTAGTTAGCAATTATGATGACAAAATTATCACACCTATTAGTTTCAAGCATTAAAAGATACCATTCGTCATTTTTAAATGAATCAAAACTTGCAGGAGTTAAAATACTGTATTTTGAATTTATTGTTTTGTTTTCAATCAGATACTGAAAAGCAGCTTTACTTTACATACTCAAATACAAACAATCCTTCCATAGGTTAGGAAGTAGTTTATTCATTTTTACATAGGTCTCCCTCCTTTTCCTGGCAGTAGATAAAGCTCAAGAACAATGCAAACAGCCTTCAGCCCCAATAGTTGCTAATCATGGTAATTTGGGCAAGTGGCTTAAAGCCAGATGCGTGGAGCAGCCTGGGGAGACAGAGTCTGAGCATCCCCCGGGGACTCTCCCCTGCATCACTGGGAGTGGGGCTCACCACCCAGGCACGACGCTCAGACCCTACTAGAGGTGTAAATCACATTGGGTTTTTTTGTTTGTTTGGGGGGTTTTTTGGAGGGTGTGGGGTTTTCGGGTATTTTTTTTGTTTTGGAGTACTCCAAAATGGCTGGAAGAGAACAGCATCACAGGCTTAAGGAGGCTCTCAGATGAGAAGCCACAGAGCTGCTCACAAACAGGATGCAAAACGCGCTGCCCAAAGCGAAGGAAAGACACAAACCCTGTGACTATTGCTCATCTCTTTCATGAGTCACGGACTTGGGGTACTGAAAAGCTGCTTTTCAGATGCTTCAAGAAAAACCATCACATACAAAAGTTGAAAACAAAACCCTGAAAGGTATTCGCCATCCATGGCTGCCTCTCTGATTGTTTCCTTCCCAGCACACCCTACCAAGGGAGGGCTCTTGGTTAAACTTATTTGCTCAGGCTTCGCGTTCGATGCTGTATATCACAAGACCGTACATCCATTTCCTGATCTGTAATTTCTAGTGGTTTCAGACTGTAATCCTTACCTTCTCAAAGCCTCTGGTGACAAGAGGGGAGAATTCAGAGAACTACATACTCTCCAGAAACATCTCAACCATCATCTCAACCGTGGAATTTAGTTAAACTTATGTTCAGGTTAAGAAAACTACGTATTCTGCAATCAAGAGTGTAAGGGAAACCACAAAAAAAAAACCAACGTACAAGCACACTGTAGCTATCAAAAGATTAGCTATCCAGCAGCAAGAATCCAAACACTAAATAAATTTAATTGGGAGACAAAAATATTAAGAAACCTCTAGATAGCTTTGAGACATTGGCCCGTCACAGTGCCAGAGGAAATGGCGATACAGATCTCCCGGGTTGTTACAGAACAATCAGCAAAAGAACAAGTATTCCGTGCTTTGACTTTCTTGCCATAATCCAGCCTGGATCCAGGTTATAATTTGCTTTATTATTTACTTCCCCATACAGTTTCAAATGAATTATTTTTTTTGGACATACACGTTCCTTTCAAAACCAAGAATGATAGGCTTCTGGAAGCAGAGACTTCGCTCCATTTTGGACCTTGCTTCTTTTTTCAGGTAGCAAAGCAGATTCTGATCTCTTTTCCACTGACCTAATTTCAAATATCACACTTTTGAGATCACTGACGTTTTCTGAATTTACAATGATGTAACCGAAATCATCCTCTCTACTCCAAAGACCTTTCGGAGCCTGCAGAGTAATAACTGCTATAAAAACACAAGCTGTGTTTTAGAATCTGCACTATTCACCTAAAGAACAATTTGTAATTAATCATGCTATGCTTGTCATCAAATGTCATCAAAAAATTAACTCAAAGGACTGGAGGGAAGCATTTTGCAAATTCAGACCCTAAAAAAGGGGGTATGTGAAAAGTTGGTAAATGCCACCGAGTCAGTCACTCAGAGAGAACGAGCTGCCGTGAATTTACAATTCATTAGCAGTATCAGTAATAAAGCAGTTTGTTTGTGAAATATCTGATCAAATTGCACTTCACCAGACTAGTTCTGAAACCAGTTTTATCGCCAGGTTTAGCTGAATCGACAATGTGCTCTGGTTCTATTTTGCAACACTTGTCACTGCACGCCCCGTACAGGGATGGAGAATGACTGTACACACTGACGGTAAGAGGCTTTTTCAGTTCTCAGGGTTCCTTCTCGCTTAAGGATCCTGACACCTAGGTTATTCTGCATTTATCCTACCTTTAGACCTACTAATAAAAACACGTTATGCAAATACAACACAAATACCGCCACACAATAAACTGCTTTTGGCTATTTACACCGGGAAGCCGGGTTGCAACTGCGGATGCCTGGTGGAGTGGGTGTTAGATGGCTCCTGCTATGTAATCCTTCACAGTAACACTCATAGACCCCACGGCAGCAGCATGCGAGGGTGACAGTCAGCAGTGACACGTTTTTCAGAGAAGATCTGAAGCTGAAAGGCTTTCTTACAAAACTCTCGCTCCCCCCAACAAAAAAAAAAAAAAAATAAAAATTAAGCACCGCACACTACAATCCTCACTAGCCCTTGCAGGATTCTAGTGGCAGATGAGCTGTATACATTACCAGCAATATACATCAAATTCGATTGTGAAAAAAAAAAAACAAAAAACCAAAAACATTGTGTAGGGCATGTTTTTTCCTTGTTTGTTTGGTGTTGATTTAGGTTTTTGTTGTTGTGGGGGTTTTGTTTGGTTTTTTTTGTTTGTAGTTTTCTTACACAAGATGCTACCCAAATATGAAGCTACTACAGAATAATGGCAGCACAATACACATCACATCAACTTCAGGGGTTGACTAAGCTGGAGCAATGAGAAAAAAAATTATATAAATCCCCTGTTTTAAAAAGATACACTGATAATGCAAAGGAAATTATATTACATATAACTAAAAATTTCTTCTATTTAAAAAGGCACAGGAGTAAGACACAGTCATTTACCTCATATTTCACCCACATGAGTTCCAGTTTTGTTCACATACAAAAATAACATCTATTATTTTTGCTTTATTTCCCTTGACCTGGCCAAGTTAAGGTAAATAAGTACCATATACTCCTCAGAGGTCTGGAAAAGACACAGCTGATAAATGGCCTGAGAACGTTCACCGTATCTGATGGAATGCAATCCTCAATTAAATATAAATCACTCCAGGTATTCTTTTCCCCATTTCAAAGATAACAACAACTATTAGAAAAACAGAACTGCTTCCCCTCGCTCATTCCAGCGCTTCCTCTCTGGAGCCAGCAATCCTGGGTGTTCCTCCAGCAGCTGCGGGGCTGTGGCACCCTCAGCTCCCAGCATCTCTTACGCTGCCTGTGCCACGTACAGAGGCACACACGTCAGGGGACACACGCAGGAGGGACTACCTGAAGTAAGAAAATCCTTCCACACAGTAACAGTGGCCAAAACAACGTGACTAATACAGAGGTATATCCGAATACAGAGGTATTTCAGGTAGGTAGTCGGGTGCTGTCGCAAAGCCCGCGTTCAGCCGGCGGCACTCAGAAGGGACTTGTGTCATTTGCTGCAGCTCTACCACCCGGCCAGCACGTTGCAGAAGAACGGCAAGTGATGGAGTCCCTAAATGGGCCACTGCTGTCTGATCCAACAGCCTGCCTTTGTTCAAGTACCAAGCAAAGTAATAAATGAATATTTCCTTCAATGGTAAGAAGAATTAACTGCTCAACTAACCACACAAACCATGGCTTCTTTTTAAGCTCTAGGTGAACACCAACTAAAGCATTTTTGTAAACCAACACAGGTAGAGAAAACTCATCGTTTTCCATGGTTTATTACGGAACACACATTCGCTCTGTCTTATAAACAGAAGTGCAGTTTCACAAACATCAGCATAGCTCACATCAGAAAGCCATAATTAGCTCCATTCATTGACGTATTCAGACAACGTAAATTACAGATCATGTTAAAATATCTGTCCAACAAAATAGCTGAGCAACAATCCAAAACCAAAGGAATAGCTGTTAATATATTCCATAGGTGGAGAGCTGCTATTTGTTACAGGAAATAAGGTATATGGTTTCAGTAATGATTGTTTTAACGGTCGCAGTCCCACACGTATGAGAAACTTATTCCACCACCGCGTATCCAGAGCACACGTGGTTCAGTGTCTTATAGCTCAACCGACTACAAAGCCCATCAGGTATGTGTTGGGGACGTGAACATACTTACAGCCTTTGATGATTTCAGATAAAGACAGCTTAATACCCAACAGGGGCAAAACCCTTTCACGTTCCACATTCTGATAAAATGGGATTTCCCAAAGGACTATTACAGGGTCTTCACCTTTCCCCCACTGCCCCTTCTCCTTCCCAGCCCCACGGTTTGCACCCAGCCAGTGTGGATGCGGCGTGTACACAGACCTAGACTGAAAGAGCCCGCGTTACCCTCCCACTTATGACAATGACTCACCAAAACCACAGAGCTATACCTTAAACACAATCACATTTTATTGTTTGACCAAAAATTAACTCCTATTTAGATCACCCAAAAGTACCGGCTCTAAGGTTTGTCATTACCAAACTCTAAGTGCACAAAACGAGAACGCCACTCAATAGTTTATGTAAGTCGACAGGAAAAAGCAAGAAATTCTCCGCTTCTTTTGAGAATGAGATAAAGCAAAATAGTTTGCCTTTAGTTGGACGTCTGCATCAGCACTCATATTAATTTACTGGTGACATCCATAAACCACACCCCTACAAAACATCCAAAACTAGTATTACCTGCAGGAATCAAGGATGCTAAACACTGTCTAGACCAAAACCTGGACAGACTGCACTGTTGCTTTTGTTTCACTAAACGCTCAAACACCACATGTAATTTTACTGTGCTCAGGATTTACACCTATGTTTGCAAAGACCATCTTTGTTATGCTGACAATCAAATTCCCAGCCAGAAATAAAAGTGAATGGGAGAAAGTGGGGGAGAATCCTTACCTGAAATCCCTGCCATCTGGGAACTCTGCTTCAAAATCCCTTTTAGCGTAAAACTTGTGTTACTTGGTTGTTTTGCTAAAAGGGCTTGCTTAAGGGACTAGGTTACCCTTCTACGGACTATTTTAAGAGAACTGTAAATACGCACATATTGAAAAATCAGCTGCTTGTAATACACTAATACATGGAATTATTAACTTGTTTTCCCCCTCATTCTCAGAATTACTTTCCTCAAAGCACTGGCACGTGAGAGCACAGGGCAGGTGTGTATCCCATACAGGTAAGAAGCACAGCAGCATGTGAGATGATGCAATTAGAATTGCAAACAACAGAATTTTTAAAGAATTGTTTTGATCATAACTAAAAACCAAACTGTGAGGATTGCCAGGTTCAGTTCTTACATCTGTGCTTTCAACCCTGAAATGCAACAGCAGGAATTGAAAGTTACAGTTTAAAGATGTCCCACGGCTATTAATCCAGAGACACCCTGACACAAGAGGCGGTAATGGCTCCTTTTGGAGATTACATATTTAGAAAGTAGCATGCTGTAAAATCTGCACATTACCCCATGCCTGCCAAGTAAACAACATTGTTATAAATCCTTATGAAAAAGTTGTTAACGTACATGCAGACCATGCATTTAAAAATTCAGTATTTAAATCTGGTTTATTATTTTACCTAGGCAAAGGCACTAATGACCTTCATTCATTTATTGCTGTAAATTAAATGAGTTTTCTTCAGCTACAGAAAAGCAAGAATTCATCCTTAGAAATTTCCTTTTATCTTCTTTCCTCACATAGTCTAAGCCTGTCATAAATACTTTGCACCTATACTTCTAGCCATCCTCAATCACCTTCTTCAAAGATCTTAATCAATACTAAATAAATTATTGCATTTTTTTTTTTTCCCCCAGTGGAGAAAGACACCTGTGTATTACATTTATGGTTAACTCAAACCCACATAGACCCAGCACTACCTGGGTGGGGAAGCATACTTTCCCCTTCGGAGCACAGCACCCAGATGACATAGTTTTTAAGGGAAACTTCATGACCCACCTCCTGATTCCCAGCACACTGTGAACAGCCGTTAACAACACACAACCTGGTTTGTACACCTCTAATTGACCTACTAAGTGGTATACGTGGGACCAGATACTACTTAGAACAGGGTATCAAAGATACCAGATAATCTGTAAAATACTTCTGCGAGTTCAGATTAACAAAGGCAAAGTAATTTTCATATGTAAGCAGGAGGAAGTTTTCTTGATTTCTAAGCCAAAAGAAAAAAAAGTCAAAGAAGTGTGATGGAGAACCAGGGCCATGCTCTGCCAGGGAAACAAGTACAGCCACGGCTACGCATCACCAGCAAACTGGATTATTCTTCCACAGACTTTGTTCCTCTGCCTTCTCCTTGTAATGGTTTCAGCAGATTTACAGAAGCTGACATGAATTTGCTGCTGATATTAAAAAAACCCAATTCACTTCACAAAAAGTTCTAACATTATTTTGGATAGCTCTTCCGCCAGTAACAGGTCCTTTCTAGAAAATAAAATAAATAAATAAAAGAGAGAGTACAGATCTAGTATGACAGTATAACCTGAAAATGCAAAATTAGCAACTGTATTTGATAGAAAATTAGTTATTCTGATTTACCAGTTAAATATATGCTCCTATTTGCCATATAATTCAAAAAAAAAAAAGGAATAACGATAACTTTAACACAGAGGCTACTATGTTATTTAATAGTATTAATTAATTTTCAGTAATTAATGGGTTTATATCCAACTCATTTGGACTATGTTTACAGTGCTGGAGGGCTACAGACAGTTTACAAGACTCATCTTTTCCAGTAGTGTACCTATTACTATAGATTTGGTAATAGCGATGATCTTGAAGTCTTACATTAAGTTTAAATAGATGAAGGATACTTGATTTAGAATCTCTCTGAGTGGAGAGGGAACTAATAGGTGTGGTAATGGGAGATGTAGCACTATTTTTAAACTTGACAGGAGACATATTAGTTGCTAGTTCCCTATTATAGAAAAAGCACCAGTCTGGTAATAATGGGCTGGCATCTTGAAATTCCTCCGATTTATTAGGAAGATTATGAGAAATGTGTTCCACACATTCTGGGCTTCAGACCAGTTTCTGTATAGAAAGGTAAGCATTACAACCTGCATTCATAACCAGTTTAAGAACATACGTATACACTAAAAAAAAATTACTTGTAAATAATTTTGAAAGACTTGTCTATTGTTCATATTAGCTAACTGATTAAAAGACAAACACACTTGTTAGAAGCCATCATTAGTTGCTCTGAGAGATAACAGAATCACCCTAAATCAAAAAGTTGGTTTGTTTTCTACAGCAAATTTAAAGTAATAAAACCTTAATTATGAATAGTAAATCAAATCTCATCATAGAAATCCAGTATTTAGCACTTAAAGGACTCTGCTTGTAGAAAACGTGGAACTGCAAGAGTTAATTTAAAGATTAATTTAAACATTAGGCTTGGTAGCCTGAGATGTTTGGCAGCAACTTTTGAGTGGGCACAAGCCAGATTTATTTTACAGTCAGAAACTATCCATTTGAATATGTGATGAAAGGATCTGTATCTTCAGTCACACCTTGAGTCAACAAAAAGGATGGGATGAGTTCTACTGTCAAATTGAGTTCAACTGTGAAATCCGGGAGGAGTCCCACACAGAGGAGCATTGCTGAAGGACAGATATGTGAACTTCCCAACACATGCCGGTAAGGTTACTTCAAAATGAAATTCAATCATGATGGAAAAATGGACTTCAAAAGGCATGCCAAATATATCTGCCACGTTAATTCACCTAGACACCTGCAATACAAGCAATTTAAAAGTCATAATCATGAGGATTTTGCCAAGCTACAAAATTCTTCACCAAGTGAGGAGAATAAATCATCAGGTTTCCATTTCTTTATAAGAAGCAACATTCAAGTATTAGACCCCTACAGCAGTTTGGATATGATGGTCTTGTGATTCATGAAGTAACCTCAAGGTTACAAAGTTACCTGTACTAAAAAGTCCTTCATTTGAACTATAAAGTACTAGAACTCAAAAGGTGAAATATTTTTTGGTCTTCCATTTGCCCAGCTCTTGTCTTCTCTGGAGAGTTGAACCAATGCTTCATACTATGAATCTATGAGAACAGAAATACATCTCATTAATTTCTGTCCAGTCAGCACCACGCTATCTCTTTCAGAAACCGCCTGAAAGCTCCGATTCAATAATAAACATCACAGAACACTGAATGAGGACTTTATATGGTGCTAAACGTATTCTTCCATTTTAAGAATATTTATATCCTATTTCCAACCTGACATACAGAAGATATGTTAACCACATCAATTTATAAATCCAGCGCAATGAGAGTTGCCAATTTGATTTTAGTGGTGCAGCACCACTTTTCCTGTAAATAATTTCCCTATGAAGTTTTAACTAAGCCCTCCAAAAGGGCAATAGCAATATTAAAGGCCCCGGAGTACGACCAAAGTGCTTTCTGACAGCTCACTGCAAGTGTTCCCCAACATCTCTGCTGATCCAAAAGTAGCAAATCTTGTTTCAATTCTGTTGTCTGCAGAGTCTGCAAAATACATCCAAGGATTTGCTTAAATAATGAAGAAAAGCATATTCATACATTTTATTTGACTTTGCAAGTATGAGAAAGTTAAGGGGTCTACCTCCTCCGCTGGGAAGTATCTATGGATACACACATCACAGAAAGCTGAAAAATATTGACATGAGTTAAATAAAGATGTCTGTTATCATCTGTCAATTGAAATGGCGAGCATTTCAGGAAATGTTTTTTGCATGAGGAAAAGCAATACATAAGCATCACAAAACAGTCTGTTTTGGAAGGCTATTTTGGTTGTTTTGTAAACAAGTTTAAGTTCTGAGCTGATGTTTTAAAAACAGATACTGCAAAAATAATAAATATTAATGTCTGGGAGAGACCCTAACAGACATGAAACGAGCATGGCCCTTTTAGCACTGCCACCGATAACAGCAAGGCAAGGACATATAAAGAGGACATCAAGATGTAAATTTTTTCCTTGAACACTATCAGATGGTTGGTATTAGAAAAGCGCCTTGAAAAATCACCACCATTAGAAAGCCTACGCCTTTTTTGTTGCACATAAAAATCTGGCTATAGGACACGATCTGCACTGTAGTCTCTAACAAAAGAGTTAAAACCAGTAGGGTTTTGTTTTACTTCATTATAAATCATTAAGATCTTAGAACTCGCTTAGGATTTCAGCTTTAGGGTCACTTGAGAATCACTTCACCTACCAAAAAAAAACCCCAAAAAAACAAAGCCTTTACCCTGCTTAAGTCAACTGGCCACACTCATAAAACTTTCCTCCTGAAAGTCCTTAACAAAATCAAACATCCTGGTCAAGAAAACAGACATGACGCTGTCCTTCATCAGCTACTTCACCTTGAAACACCAGAAGACCTGCAGAACCTAGCATGCTCCTCCTGCAACCTGGGACAATGCAAAGAACATTAAATATGGTTTACGATGGCCACCACCACCGGGGTGCAGAGAAAGACACCTTCACTGCAGAGCTCAGAGCCGAAGAAACTATTTTAAGGTCATTACTGGAAGATCCTAATTCTTGAAAGTTTAGTTGGCTATTAGTAGGTGCTCTTACTGATGTTACTGATAGGATGAAATGTCAGGAACACCATTACAAGCTAACATGAGAAACCATTTACATCTCACACATGCAAGGTCTGTGCTCAATATTCCCACTTCTTCATTTCAAAGTCGCAAAGATCACAAGTTTCGCCAGCAAGTTAAAGATCTGTTCTGTCTTGTATTAAAGACTTCAGGGTTGTGCAGCTACTCCGGCCATTGGGAATTTTTGGCAATGCCATCAGTTAAGCATTCCCAGCAGCCATAAGCAGCTCTTGGAGGCCTTAAGGGCAGGAGCTTATGGACAGCTTGGAAATACCTCTAAAATCAAGGCAGTGGTTATCTTAGAGTCTTCCGCAGGCAATCAGACTCAAAGCAATGCTACAGCTAAAGCCTTTTGACGTTCTTTTTCACGATGTATTTTTCATTAGGGGTTGTTGGGTTTTTTTCATATACAAAGAATAGTCAGTTGTGGAGCTTAAGACATTGAGAGAACACACCAGGTACTCATCAGGTCTCCAAAGAGTCTTAGCAACTGCTCGGCAGAAGTAACACCGACGTGCCAGCACTCCTGCAAGGTCTGCAGTGTTCATGGTTGCCCTAGATGAAAGCCGTGAACGCTTTTGCTGTGAAGGCTTTCAACCCAAACACACCACTAAAAAAATTCTGACCTGTTAACCAAGCCACACATAAGAAACACTTCAATAGAATCATTTATATAAATTAAAATTTTGAAATTGAAAAATAAAAAGCAAGCAATTTTTAATTGCTTCCATCTTTGCTAGAACTCCAATGAATTCTGGTAATTTTCAAGAAGTTTTAGTGTTGGATTCCAGCTGATAAAAGAAAAAGGGAAATAGTGAACCACTTTCACCTTCATTTTCACCTTTTCTTGGCAGTATATTGGAAGTTGGTCCATGACCCAGGGAAGATAGCGCACACTTACTGAGCCAAAACGGAATATACAGACGCTGCATTTTTCCTGTGCTGGGGTGGCAGCTCTGGACACCACCGTACTTTGCAATTTTTAGAAAAAAAAAAAAAAAAACAAAACGAAAACCATGTAAACAAGTGCTTTGCTCATAGAGATAATGTTAAACCTATCATGAGTTATCTATGTTGAGATTTTCAAAAGTCACTTTCATAAAATGGGATTGAATTTAAGAGTGGTGTTAAATGGATCTTCTCTCACTGCAGAGTAAACAATTCCGATCTGTCTGGATCTTTTCCAGATCTTATTTTCCCATCACTGTTTAAGTAGAAGTTGGTCCCACAAATATCAGTTATTCGTAGATTCTTGAAGGTGCTATATAAAACTGGTGTAGCCCCACATTTAATGCATAGATACCTCTGGAAGACACTTCACTCTCCCAATTTGAATAGAGGAGATATAATTAAAATGCTATTAAGAGAGAGGGGAAGGGGCACAGAAGAGTAAATTGCCTCCAGCACATACATCCAGTGGAAAATAACAGAGTACCCAAATTAAGCAGCACCAATGCTCTGAGAAAAGGGGTTATTTCCACCTATCTGCATCGATCATGCCTTAGTTCGCTTCCGCTGAAGAGAACCTAATCCAAAGTCTGCCTGTTCATCTCAAAGTGGTTAAGAATCCATTTGTGAGGTACATTCAAAATGTGCTAAGATGAACAAAATCTGTTTTGCATGCCAATATCCTTGGAGAGGGCAATATTCATGCAGGATGATTCAAGCTACTCTTCAGAGTTGCAGCACTCTGCCTTCCCATTGAAGCTCTGAATGAGTATGGACAAGAGAGATCCATAAATGATTTTTCCTGGAGTCTATACACAGTGGTTTCTTAACACTCATGGAAGCATTTTCTTGGGCATTAACAGAATGACTTAGAAAAGTCTGCTTTTTTCTTTAAAGCTGTTTTTCTTTTCAAGCTGTGTAACACCACTTGATATTTAATGTACATTCAACTCACATGAGCTACTCAACCAAGCACCAGGCTTCAGCGTACTGAAGGTGTGTAATGGTTGACTAACAACATAGACCATTTCACATGTTTGTGCTTATTTACAAATACCACTCACATACTGCTGACATTTATAATGGCACCTGTGATGTTGCTGACACACCACTATGTTTGTAAAGTTTGCATCTACAGGCAGAGTCAATTCTAAGAAACTTGCTAGTGAATATACACAGCATTTCCTTTGACTGTAACTAGAAAAGTTATTTTGACTATTTCCTATTCAAATAGGAAAAAAGCTTCAAAATCAAGGTTTAGGAAAGGCTGATGCACACACACCGGTTTTCTTGCGGCTCAACACTTATTCAACTACTTTTGCCAACAAATCTCTCAAAATTTTTCTCCTGACCATATTACTGGGTTCCTTAAATTATACTGTAGACACTTACTCATACACACACAAGATTTCAACTCTTTGTTACTATTATTGTTGCCTACTGACTTATTACTCCAGAGTCCACAACCTCCGAATACAGCACTTCAGCCCTTCCAGAAACCTTGACACAGTGTTTGATGACAGAAATACCTGGTTTGGTTTTTTATACGTAGGTAAACTATAAAGAATTCACCTTACAATGGAGGCAGAAAGGGAATGTGAATGAATTATTCAACTTTTCAAAGTCAAAGGAGTCCTAAACTATCTTTAAACAAAACATTAGATTGATATATACATTCAAATTAACAAGCTAACTGTAAGTAAAGGCTGGGGTTCAATAAACTTAATTATATAACTTCTAACCAAACATTTCTAATACTTTTGTTTAAAAAGGCTTTAAACAACAAAATTTAAGTATTCTATCTCCTCCCTTCAACCCCAAAATTGTACCACATCTTCTGCCTGGTGTTCTCCTATTTTTAACTGCAGGAGGTTTCATTTACCTGCTTTCATCCAAAAATGCTGAAGGTAACAGAATCACCACCAGTTTGGAAGGGACTTTAAAGCCCACCCAGTTCCCCCCCTGCCCCGGGCAGGGACCCCCCCCAGCAGCCCAGGCTGCTCCCAGCCCCATCCCGCCTGGCCTTGAGCACTGCCAGGGATGGGGCACCCACAGCTGCTCTGGGCAGCCTGGGCCAGCGCCTCGCCGCCCTC
>JAVJGJ010000061.1:39075668-39115426 GCA_035590215.1 Microhierax caerulescens
CTGCATCTGCCCTCTTTCTGCTTAAAGCCATTTCCCCTTGTCCTGTCACGACATGCCCTTGCAAAAAGCCCCTCCCCAGGTTACTTGTAGCTCCCATTTAGGCACTGGGAGCTGCTCTAATTCCCCCCCACCCAGAGCCTGCTCTTCTCCAGGCTGAACAGCCCCAGCTCTCCCAGCCCGGCTTCGTAGGAGCTTAACAAACATTAATTAAGCCCCACAACACTCCTGTGAGGTAGGTAGGTAGGTATTGTTATTTCTACTTCAAAGATAAGAAAACTTGAATTAAAATTGTGATTTGCAATTTTCATTTTTATTATTTATTTATTATTATTTCATATTATAATATGAAAATTACTATAAAACTACTGTTTGAAAATTGTAAAGCCAAGAGCAGAGGAAAGGAGCAGCGACTCCTGCGTCCCTGCTTCCAGCCACCACAATGCACTTTCTTTTAAATCGGCAGGACTTAACTTGCCATTTTGCCAGACGAGGAAAAAAGTTCTCAGCCGTGTTAAGTTTTACCTTAACCTGAGTCCTTGTAAGAAAATACAAATACAGATTCTACCCAGACTGTACTTTCATTATTCCATTATTTTTTAAAAAACTAAAAGCAAGACATGATTGTGTCCTCTATTAATATCATTCTTCATCTGGCTTGCTGATGAATTCCATCTTCAAAAGAAAACCCCATACTTCTTGAAACCATATGAATTGTTTCTCATATGACTGAATCCCCAATTTCCTCTTTTGATTTACATTTAACATATTCTATTTTGTTTCCTAGTCTTTACCTTCTTTTCTAATTACTTACTGTTGTACTTACCTACATCATCTTTTTTCTTCTTTAAGCTTTTTCAATGATAAAATATAATCTACAAAAGGTAGACTTACATATCAACTATTACCCCCACGCACCGTATATCAAATTTTCCTGTCTCCAACTAGTCTCACTTCCAGCTTTTTTCCTATGAAAGGGTACGTCCACTGCATGTCTGATCCGATACATCTACAACCTCAAATGGCTTTCTCTTTCCCTATCATGCTCCATTGCTCATTAGGAAAACTCCCATTTCAATACAGGTCTGCCTTTGCTGTTCCAGAAGCAAGGCTTTCTGACTCCCTTATTTTCCTTGTCTTAATTTCCAGTCTCGTTTTCTTGCCTGTCAATTTTTCCCCACTCAAATTGTCTCAAACACCTTTACAGTCTCTTTCTTCCTCCTCCATCTTTACCACATGAAATCCAAAGTTTTTCTCTTCACCTCTGATTCCTCACCACCCCCCCCGATTAGATTCAAGGCTCATTTCATCCCCTTCTCATTTTCATTAGACTTGCTTGGTACATCTCAACTTCCCATCAGAAAAAAGGAAGCGCTTTTAACATGTTGCCAAGGAGTCATCCATCGGTTTTGATCAATTCTACTCCATATGCTCTTCCCAATCTCCCCAGTCTTCTGTTCTTTCCCTCTCATTTCCAGCCCCTGCTCATGAATACTAACTAAGTCTACTAATACTCTTCTACACCTATTCTGCACGTGCTCCTCTAAGCCTACCTTCCAACCTTTGGTTTTCTACACTTCTCCCACCTTCTGTCCATGTCCTCTCCTACAAGCTCTGCAAGTTGAGACCCTGAACACATCTTACACATCTACAAATCTCTCTGTACCATGAGCTAGACTGTCCCATAGAGGTAAAGCTGCTTCAGCGATGCTTTTCATTAGTCCAAGAAGCAGGAGTGTTCAGCCTTATTTTTAAAAATACTAAGTTTCACTTTGTGAAGAGACTTTTTTGAAAAAGCTGCAATCTTCAAAATCAGCCAAAGATTTTTGTGTATTTTCACAAATCTAACAAACCTGTAGTCTATAGAAGTGGCAGTTTCTGACTTTGCTGTTTTACAAACTAAGCTCGCATTGTTAATAACCGTTTCTGAATGGACACGCACACCGCTCAAGTTACAAAAACACTATTAAAATACAAGTAGATTGAAAAAAACCTTTTTTTTACAAAATATTTCTTACATTTTTGTTGAAGTTACAGGATTTTCTATGACTTTATTTCTCTTATTTTGGAATCTGCATAAAAATTAGGTCTTTTTTTTAAAACCATACAACTTAGCGTATCTTGTTTGCACCACTTGCTCTAATGAAGTGAGCCTACACTTGCCAGCATACAATAAAAATCCAGTTTTGTTATTCACATACTCTCTGCAAGTGGCAACTCACAGGCTCTGAGAACTGCCCTCATCATATGGAAGATGCAACAAGTGTTCAATCGCTGTTTTCTCTTTCAGCTCTCAAAATTACAGCTGGATTCTTCAAGCATTACGTGTGGTTTCTTGCCTTTCAAAGTTCTGCACCATTTGGACTGCAAGAAGCACAAGTTCTGCCCACAGATACTTTCTTGATCCCACTGATTCTATGCCAAGAGCCACAAAAGTATAGAATGGAAGTAAGACGCCGCTTGTTTCACTGTATACACCGATTAGCGTAAACAGCATCCCCCCCCATCATACTTCAGTTGTGCACAATCTGTATCTGCTTCTACAGCACATAAACCCAGCGCGTTCCTTTTTCATCATTCCATAAAAATAAAGTTGCAAAACCTACTAAGCAAAATATTTTATCACACATGCTTAGGAGTACAAAAAGCCAGTGTAAGGAAGATTATGGTGCTCCAGCAGCTTTTTGCTGTTTAGTTACTGTCATACTATTTAAATTCAAGAGTTTAAGTTATTCCACAATAGCAAACTATCGACTGGGAAGAAATAGATGCACTATTGGTTACTAGTCTCCATTCTGGGAAAACTTCCTGAAGCCCTCTCTGTTTCTGCAGGCATAACAAAGGCTGAGAGTTTTTATTTAATCTCTGCAGGCAAAAAAAAAGTTGCATTTCTCCCTTTCACATATCCTCTAAGGTTACCCATTCCTTTGCATTCAGCTAGTGATAGAAAAAAAAAAATCTCAAATCCTTTGAGAACTTCAGATACATGATACAGATCAGTAACTTTCATTATGAGGGGCCTCTCACAGCACATTTGTCTCACTCTCTACTACTGTTACTCACTTCTTGTTTGATTCCCAGTGTTTTGGCTTTTTTCTTTTTTTTTTTTAATTATTTATTTTAGTGACTTGTATCCAAAGCCACGAATGATGTGAGCCTTGCCTACCACAGAAACTGCCACTAAAGAGCAAACACTCTCCAGTGCTTAAAAACAGATTGGGATCCACAGAAAAAGAGTTTCAGTGAGACTCCTACTCCTTCACATTCTCCTCTTTAGATGTATCAACCCTATCTTCCTTGAACATAGCCACTTCTCCCAAATAGCTTCTTAGGCTGAGACAACAACAAAAAAAGAATTGCTTCTCAAACTTTCTAATTAATTTTTAACTCATTATATTTTTTTAAAAAAAAAACGTTTGTCTCTGTAATAAATACTTTGTTTTGCAAGGACTACAATAAATTACCCTCTCTGTAGTATATGAAAATCCAGACCAAGACTTGGTTATGCTCTTCTAAAGCCCTGCACCAGGCAACATCAGACCCAAGTGTGAGAACAAGCTTCTCAGGCATCAGAGAAACACCGGGAACATCAGACGCCGAAAGGCATGTAGGTGTATTAGCAGTCCTACCATCCATCTGTCAGAAATCTTCGATGTTCCTGCACATCACCCACTGGCAGAGCTGTCTGCCAAGCAAAAATATTATGAAATGTTCATTATATACTCAAACCACCCCCCCCTCGCCCCTTCCCAGGGAGGAAATGGAAAAACCTGTCCCTCCACACACACATACAGTCGTTACCAAGAAACACTGAAAGACTTTGAAATTCACCCAGAAAGAAAATCTACCAAGAGACCAGGACTGTGAATTTAGATATATTTTAGCAAACTTCACTTACCAGAGGATATACTGACTTTTAGTTCACATGTATCTCATTTTTTAAGGTACGTTAAAGACAGAGTTTACAATTAACTGAACAGACAGCATACAAAAGGCTTTTAGAACTACACCATATGGTCGAGGGAAAGGAACAATCTGGACTATCCACATTTCAATCTGCAGGCTTGTCCACCTCTATAACACATTGTATTGCTGTAATAAAATATTAAGATAGAAATGTAAAAGTGAAAATAATCTATCTTTTGCACTACCAGGGAACAAGGCATCCCACAGTCTAGTGCATTTAATAAATATTTTAAGTTTTATGATTCTGGCATGCTGAATCAGATATAGTCAATAAAATTCCCAATTCATTTAAAACAGTATTTCCAGAAGGATATGGGTGGGTATTCATCTTGTGCTTCAGGGAAATAAAAAATACCAGTTTACATGGGGTATACTGGCAGCAGTTTATGTAACAGATGACACATTCTTGGAAATCAAATAAAAGCAGAAAGAAAATACCCATTGTTGCTTACTGAACGACTAATCACATGGTCACAGCTGGAACCAGTGTAAATCATTCATTAATAAAATTCTGTTGTAGTAGTCACTTTTTTCTGCTTTTCAAATGTCAACAGAAAAATCCCACCAACCTCTTTCAATTCTTTGCAGAAAGGATACACTTGTAACTATTCCATAGTCACTATTAAATTTACTACATCTTTGCAGAGAACAACATGTCTACAATGAAGGTGTTGTTGGCACTAAAGGAAAAAAATACTTAATGTATTTTATAGATGAGCCCAGAACATAGTCCAAAAAGACATTTGCTACACTTACAGGTACTGGCCTGACTTCTGCTTGCACAGAATTAAAATCTTGAGGAAAAATCAGTTGAAGTCTTTTGTAGAGCACATTTTATCATTTAAAGGAATATAAACAGCCTTGTGAGTCATATCCCTCAATAGGCATATGAGTTTACACTAGAAAGTTGCACCAGCTTAAATTCACAAATTAAATACACAAAAAGATCATGCATTCCATAATTACATACTCTGTTGGATATAGGTATCATAGGTTCATGGTCAACTCTGCTTTGAGCAGGACATTGGACTAGACAGGCTCCAAAGATCCCTTACAATCTGAATTATCCTATGATCTCATGTCCTTTGACACTGTGGAGTTCTCCCTTTTTGAGTTCTGATCCTTACTTTCTCTTTCAGTTTAAAAAACAAAACAAAACAAAAACAACAACCAACTATTTCCAGTTTTGTGTTTCATTGTCTCCACTAGCAGGAAAAAAACCCTCATACAAATCTACCTGACTTTGCAGATAGCAAGTTATTAAATCACAAAAATCAGATCATCCTCTGCAATTATTTTGAAAGCAACCTCCTGCTGTATCAGTGTTTGTGGGTTCATTGTTCTGCTCACAATGCTACAGGTTAAGAGGCCTGTTTTTCTTATCACTTTGCAGAAACTACTGAGAACAGTGAATATAAAGTCCATCATCTGATGCTTTAAACTGTAACAATATAAAGCAAACGGGATAGGTTTTTCTTTCAGACTGGAGAAGACCCAAAAGTCATACCACTCCTCATCATTCAGCACAAACACTGCAAGAACAGAGCATTTAAAATTGTTGGGTTCCTTTAATTGAAAGGTTTCTTTGAATTTAAACACTAAAAATGTATTATCTCCCTCATTCTGTGCCTACTAAGCAGTCTGAGCAAAGACTTAAAGCACCCTGGCTTGATAGGATATCTGGGGTTTATTGTCGAGCCTGCTAAGGACTTCTCAAATCTCTGTCGAGCCCCATACCCTTGAAATACGGCTGCATAAGCCCTGTACAGCCAGTGGGAATGCTCAAGTGTAGAGTTCAACACATGCTTACATTTTTGTGCGATCAAAGGCTCAACTGCTCTGCTCTTCAGTTTACTGTGGTTATTCCTACCTCACAGTGACATCCTCAGCAAAGAGATACACTTCATATGAAAATGGTTAATACTAAAGAAATAAAAAGAAAACCCCAGTTTTCTAGTAATTAACTTCAAGTGGTATGAAATGACAGTTCAAAGCACCATTGCTGCTAATAGCATTACTTACGTACAGGGGGAAATAACAACCTAAGAGAACTAGAATATACAAATCCAGCGTAACAATTTTGTCAAATTTGGAAACAAAAGACCCTCAAATTTCCTCCTTCTCTGTTAGCAATTACCTATATTCTCTTCATCTGAACAGGTAAAAACTGCAGGCAGGTGTGTGAATTGAGTACTTAAGTGCTAAAGAAAAAATAAATAATTCTGTAACTAAAGAAAAGCAACAGCAGAAAAGCATCAGTTCTCACATATGTATAATCCACGATGCAGACAGGCATTTTTTTTTTTTTTATGCAAGATAACCATTTTCCGCTCTTCCTCTCTTACAAGTAATAAAAGTACTGCTTTTTTTTTAGTAACAGAAAAATTGCAGTAAAGCAGATATCGTGACTGGACAGGATCCACAGGTTAAGTTTAACTCATGCTGTTCAGTGACATGTTTCCATTTCAATATTTATTTATTTAAACAAAAATCTGTTGAGGAGTATAGCTGACCAGCTTATGACTTTAAAAAGAACTTTTGTAGAAAAACTAACTACTATAATTATCTATCTGATCAAAGGAGACTGCCACGACGCCCAGGAAGGGCAGCCAGGCACCTCGCTCTTCCCATCGCAGAGCCTGCCAGACATCCTGCTCTTCAGAACTCTGTCCAAAGGGCTTTGAAACATAATGAAAACAGGCCTAGGAGGACTCCTCCATACGCTTCCCACAAAACACTTGATTTTCTTCTTCATTTGTCTGCTTCTAGAAGAAATGTAAAAAAAAAAAAAAAAAAACAAAAAAAACCCACCACCAGTTATAAATTCGGGGGGGGAAGGCCCATCAAATCAAACTCTGGCACACTTCCCGTGCCCACACAGTCCATTCTCCTTGAAGCTCTACCATGTACACCTGACGGGTATTATGCCACTGGCTGGTTTTGTGTTGTTTTTTAAACCTGCTGCTAACACCTTACAAAGTGCATTATTTCTTCTGACACCAGTATCCCTCAAAAGAACAACTAAATGATTGTAATGGTTTCCCCATCCTAAATCGCCATTACCTGGCAGCTCCCCAGTAGCCACGCCAGGCCCCAGTGCAGGCCCCAGTGATGCCGCGGCTTCACCACCAGCACCAGGAACAGGTCCCCATGCCCACCGCGGCACTGTCCACCTGGGTGTATGGCAACCATCAGGAAAGGCAAACGGCATAAAAATCAAACTTTTGAAAATATACAGCTATTAATCATTTTTTCTCACTGGGAACCCTGTTCAAAGCTCTAGGTAGACTAGTTCTTTCAAACAAAGCACGGCATGGTAAAAACCCCCAGTATTTACTTCAGCCAGGAGACAAATATGACAGATATAAGCTAATGTTAATGCTACAAAAGCTAAGATTTATCTTTACTAATCCCTCCCAATGAAAACAATAGGACAGAATTTAAAAATGACAAATTTAAGAGGAGGGTGCTTGTTTCAGTGGGAGGTATGAAAAGGTGTGAGAGGGAGATGCACGAGGAAGGCTGCTGCCGCCTCACCTGGAGAGCTGCAATTTATTTCGATCAGCTCCATTTAGATCAGTGTAACGACTTTCTCATACAGACAAGCATCAGGATTATTAATTTCAGCAGGTATCACCTGAGCATGCCCAAGAAACACAAGTTCAGGCATTTAAACTTCCAGGCTGATTTATGCCTTGAAGTCAGAAGCCACAGTAGTCTAATGCATCTCTACTGAAAGGTAACGAGCAAGTTTATTTATTTAGTTTAGATCATTAAGGTATAAAAGTCCTCACCACAGTTGCATAAACAGTTACATAAAGATAAAGTTATTCATAACAAAGGAATAAATGATTCCAAAGCATGTTGTTCCTCTGCAGCAGAAAAGAAATCACTGCAGAAAGAATGCTGCTGCTGGAGGAGAGAAAGGATCATAAAACTGCACCAAGAGCAAATTCCGTATTGAAGTGAGAAGTTGATTAATATTTTTGACAGTAACAGAATAAAAAGAGGCTGGGCTTAACCTAATAGCTATTTTACAACCTAAATTTTATTAAACTAGTATTGTATTTTGTAATTGTGTATTGAAATGTGTCCCACATTAGGCAGTAAAGAGCTTTTACGTAAACATTTTGTTGTCTTTAACAAGACAAATCTTTAACACCAACTGCAAGTACCAAAGCTTTCTCTTACTCAAATGCTTTCAGATTATTTTTTTTCTCCTCCCATTTCACTCAAAATATGCAAACTTGGATGCCTATGACTAGCACATAAACCTGAATTATGGCATTTAAATCCATTCATTAAAAGCTAAGCACTCAAATGGTCTGAAGGCAGAACTTCAAGCAAAAGCAACCACTCCCTCGATCAGGACCAGTGAGCATCTACTCCACAGGTCAAACCCCCAGAGGTTGGGACTGAGGGTGTCTGAAATTCAAGTCTTAATTCTTCTGGTTTTAAGGTGGCATGTTGCTGTTCTCCTCTTCCCCACCACAGCCTGCAGCTTTGTGATTTTCCATGAGGTTGGTGAGGTTTCTTTGAAAAACCAAAACCAAGTGGCAAGCTCACATGCCGGGTACAGGAGGGTGCTCTCAAAATGCTCACAGCATCACTTTTCATCTTCTAAGACATAAATTCATGTGATCTTTTAACAACTATTTATTTCACACCAAACCAGATATCTCCCTAAAGCCTACCAATACAGCCTGCAGGCATATTTCTTAAATAAAAGTACTGAATCCTTGTATACTTAAAATTAGCATAGCAAAGGGATGAATCAACTATCACAGAAGTAGTAACACTGTGCAGCAACAGCTCACCTCTTGCAGAAGGAAAAAAAACCACCAAAAAACAACCCTGTTTAGCGGGTTTGGGTGGGACTCTACAGCAAGTGCACTTCTTCACATTTCACAACTGTGAAATACTGTATTCTTGCAGAACTAGGAAAAGCATGACTGCTGTTCAAGCTATTCAACACATCAGCTATGCTCATGCAATTTATAGTTCGCATATGTAAACCACAACATCTCTTTACTTGGACATTTTATTTCTACTTAAAAGGTTAATGAGATTGTATACCTTCAATTCAACTAAATTCAATTAGTAAGACAATCCTTTTTTTGGAATATTTCAGATAGTTTCCTGTATCATATATATATGATACAATTCTGCTGAAAACAGAAGTATTTCTGCCTTCAGATGCTTCGGGTTAAACAGAGATGCTTCAGGTTAAAAAAAAAAAAATAGCAAACCATGGGATTTCCATCAGCACCTACATTAAATGATATATCAATACATCTTTTAAAAAAAAATAATAAGGTGTTACATCAGGACTGCATTTGACAGAATTAAATCAGTCTGTTGCCCTGGCTGTGTTTAACCATTCAGAACATGAGTAGTTCTATTTGAAAACAGGGAATGAAGCCCCCCAAAAAGATGTGAATTCTGCACACTTCTTCAGCACGCAGGAGTAACTTTATTGTACCTAAAGAACAAGAAACAGGTAAGTAGCAGAGGGAACTCCAGCAGGAAAGCTCCTGCTCACATGCTCATTCATGAAGTACTGAAGGTGAAATTAACTCTTTCTGCACTAATGGATCACAATTAAAGCTTTCCAAAAACTACTAGAGATCTACTGAAAAACTGTGATGGAGGCTTTCAATGTATGATACATTCATTATCTCCCAAGACGTATAAAACTTCTTAACTGCTACACAGCAGAACATAAGCTAAAAGCCAGTTGGCTTAAAATATTGTAAGAAAAAGCTGTTTTCCAGAAAGGGACATGGCTGACATGGGGCTGCTTGTAATCAAAGTGCTCAAGTCTTCGGTTACAAGAGCTATATTTTAAAAAATCACACTGGGCCTGCTCCTGCCAGCCTCCCTCAAGCAAAGAGCTGCACCCACTTGAGCTCTCAGGGCTGGGCACACATGGAATATTATGTATCCTTCCACAACAGATAACGCACGATGACTTCACGTGTTCAAAACACAACGCAGCTTTACGTTTACTCTCTATATGAAGCCACCAGCACCGTCCTATGCAAGCGATGGTGCAATGTAATCTCCTAAACGGTGCCATGACAACTAATGAAATTATACCAAAATAGTATTAGCTATATTTATATTGGGGATAGTCTTACCACAGTTCTTAAAGACCTGTTCTGCTGCTCAGGAATTAGCCATATCTTCTCAGCCCTGTAACAGTGTAATTAGTCATTTTGACATTTTGCCTTCTGCGGTGACTAACAAACTCCTCCCACTCTTCCAATTCAGTGAAGATAGCTCAGATTTAAATTGGTTTAAATATGGTCCAGGTAATATATACCCACATGATCCCATTTTTTCCCAATGCCTTATTTTATTTCACTGCAACAAACAAAATTATGTGTTTCCCCCCACTCCCAAGTGGAAATCTGGTTTTCTGCTAAGCACAAATCAAACCTGAAAACTCAAAGATCTTCCATAGTAAGATTTCATGTTAACAACCTCCAGTTATTAAAAAAATGTTTTACTCCTTTCCCTCCAAATCCAGCCAATACGAGGTCACCCCCCCAGCTCACCATGTCCCCAAAAGTCAGCAAGCCTCTGGCCCAGACAGGCCCTGCACAAACTCATTTTTTTACCAGTTTTTTTTATTACTTTTAATTATTGTATTTTTTTACCAGTTTTGCCATATTTACAGGCACATGCAATGAAACACCCAGACTTCTGCAGTACCTAAATGGTTAAACTGTTCAGAGTTTACATGCATGTGTTCTAAAACACATGGTGCAAATTGACCAGAAATACATCTATCCTGTGCGAACTTGCAATAATTATTTAAATTATTATTTTAAATTTTATTTAAATCACATAGTTCTTACAACCGCAATTTTAAGAAACAGCAACGGTGGCTGCTGTACCAGAATGCCAAAGAAAGTCGATTTTAGTCAAATATTTTCTTTTGACTGAAGTGCAAATTGCATGAGCTGAATGTATATCAGCTAATTAGCAAAGCAGGTATCTAACAAGCTGTGGGTAACTCCTCACTCTGCAAGCTACCTAACAGCAGATACTTCACTACTTTTAACAACCATCATCCCAGAAGTGTGACAGAAGCAACCGAATCACATTCAGCCAACAAAATATGAAGATATTTTCAGAGATGCTCTTACTGTTTATTATTAATACTGAAGTGGAAGTTAGCATTTAAAATATCTTGAAGAACTACCCTTACCTCCAGTGATTTCAGTACAAAAGTATGTTTATGGCATGCAAATCCCTTTAGACTAAATGCCTTCATCAAAACATCTTATAGGTACATTAAAAATTGAACGGGCATAAACAACTCCAGCAGCTTAGAGCCTGAGCTGGTATTGCAGTGATCTTTGCAATTCATAAACATCACCACTTGGGCTAGTTTGCATGGGAATACAAGCAACTAATTATTATCCTTTGCTTAAGGGCACGTATGGTGTCCTCTACAGGTATCACCACTGCTTTTTGCCTAATGTATTGCCTCTTGAAGTCTTTCAATATACAAACTTGCTGATACACACTAAAGCATTTCTAGTGTCACCAAATTGCTTTATATTCAAAGAGAACTCGCTGCAACTTCTGAAAGACATCGCTAAGAAAGAAGCAGTAGTTACAAAACTGTAACTCGCAAATAGGAATGTCACGTCGCTCACTAAGAGACATATTAACTTGTTACTTTGCACTGAGACAGTTTTTTGACAAAAATATTGATGCTTTATAAAATAAAAAAATGTGCAAGTCTATCTTTTTATAGAAACTACAGGACTATACAGTATTACATTCTACATTAATGACAGATTTAAAAACTTTACACTGTATCAGCTATGTCTTTTTGCATTAATGGCATCAAAGCAGCAGGTCTTGTGGGGCAGAGTGGGGGAATCCTGGGAACACAGAGCTGCCTGGTATTTTCCCTATAAAAAAAACATTGTAATACTAAAATGCATAGAGTACACTGTAGTTAAAACCATAATAGTAAATATTCTATTGGTTGTTTGATGATAGACAGTTTTTCTCTGATGTATGACTAAAAGCATGAAGTAATGAATCTGGATTACTTCTGCCAACAGTCAAACATACATGGAAAAGGGAGAAAGTACTACATGATCACTCAAGGAAGCCAACAGCTTCTCTAAATTATGCCCCCCAAGAATTGATTCCATGGCTGAAGTATAGCACACCTCGACTGTATCACCTTGTGCCACCTTGCTCTCGCTGCTGCTTTGCTGTTATGCTTGCATAGCTGAGAAATCCCCAGATGCCAGAAGTCAATTTAGAGTGAACTTTATATTGAAGGAACAACCTAAAAATGACCTAAACTGAGCCGAGAGTCTGAGCCAACAATAACTTAAGGCTCCTTCTCCCCTAAACATTAAACACCAAGAGGTTCCAAAACTCTTAGAAAAATGACAAATAAAACCTGCAGAAACATGCTGTCACGGCTAAAGCCAGCAAAAGAAAGAAAGGTTACCATCAGCCTGTTATTCAGGGACTGCAGATAGAATTTTAAAGTAGTTAAAGTAGAATTACTCAAACCAGAAGACACTTAAGGTCAATCACCCAACTACGATAGAGAAAAAACAAAGTTTAGCGACTGCCAAAAGTCAATCAACCTTGAAGAGAGCAAAACCTGCCCCTATGACACGACTGGGGAGAGAAAACCATCCACCAGCACTGACAGTGTGGCTCCCGTGGTCGCTCTGCGTACTCACCTCCAAATCTTTCACCCTGATCTTCAGCTAGCTGACATCAAGTTCTGAAATGCATTAGCCAGGAGCTCTGGAGAATCTCAGTCCTGACTTTGGTTCACAAAATGCTTATGCTGCACCTTTTCACTAAATTTAGCCATTCCAATGAGATATTAAGAATCCTGTTTGCAATCCTGTTAAAATGATCACTCTGTGCAACACTTTGTGTTCCTATCATTTTACTACAAAGTAGAATTTGGCCCACTAGTTCTAAGTCAGTATTTTCCACCCAGAATTGTAAACATTACTTTCATTTCTTCATGTAAGTGATTGGTATGATTGGTAAGGAGTAGTTTCAATATTACAAATAATGAGGCAGCAAAAATTCTAGAAAATGAAAACTTCCTTAGCAAAACTAACAGCCTCTTCAAACACTATTCATAATGTTTTGTTATTAACTATTTCCTCACTAAATGACTTTTTTTAATTTAGATTCACAGATATGCCAGGCTGCTAAATAAAACAGCAATTCAAAGACTGAAGACATTTTACACATGCTTTACAACTAATGAATTTCAAAAGTTGAAAGAGAACATTGCAAAGAAGTTAGTTAAAAACAGTAGTGAGATTCTGTAAATAGATTCAACTCTTCAAAAGAAAATCAGTCACTGCACGCGGCTTTAAAGCCAGTCTTTCAAGTTAGGATTAAACTAAACCTTTCTTTAGAGAAATGATACTAAATAAAAAGTACAAAAGTTCCAAGTGTAAAAACAATACTAATCATCCCAAAAATACCCCTTTTGGGAGGGGCAAGAAGCTCTACAGGTTGCAACAGCACTGCTTGCAGGAGTGACTTGGGAACCCTACTTATTTTTTTTTCCATCCCTTGACTATGTGCTTATAGGAAGATAAACAGAATAACCCATCTTTGTGACTGATAACAGTATTAGGCAGAAGAGTGGCTCACAACTTACTGTCAGCCACATGTATGAAGTTATGCACAAGACTATGCTAAAACACCATTTCGCAGTATGTGGTGCAATAAGGCTTTCATATGTTGTCATCTTTAATGCCATGATGATTTTTTTCTATTTGTTCCTTGACATAACATGAAGCCTAGAAACAAAATACTCTCTTAATTCATGGACCGATAATCATTGCTACGCTACTGACATGGAGATGCACAGCTGTTTACAATCATTGCAGAAACCCAACCATTAGGATTTTCCCCCATTCCAAAAACATCTAGGGCTTCAGGTTTCTTCCAAGGTATCAAAGACCTTAGAAGGCTCTTGCAAAGAACCCAAAACGGATGTCTCCATTTAAAGTGAAGCAGAGTTGAAGATAAATCACTATGAGTAGCATATATCATTAAAACTTACTGGCAGCTAACACATAGGATCCTTTCAAACACTACAAGAAAGCTGTAACCGTAGTAGTGAGTAGCAGTACCTGAGTTAGCTTTATCTAGCTAGCAGAGATAAACACTAAAGCCAGAAGGAAGCTTGAGCAACCAAGATAAACATTTTCCAAGAATGCACAGCATGTAATTACATTGCTGCCATATGCAAATCAGGTGTCACTGCATCTGCACCACTGCTGGTACCCACAATACCTAGACTGACTCAGTCTAGGTATGTTTAGCATATCTTTAAAACAACACACCTTTTATTTAGTGTCTGAAGACCTATCCTTTGATTTGCTGAAATGTGACTATAAAAAAAAGTGGAAATCCTTACAAAAGAATGATAATAGCTAGCTGCTTTGATACTTATGGCAACATGACTAAAAACAAGCAATTCAAAGAAACAACTAATTCAGTTTAAAGTTGCAAAGTTATGTGCTTCTTTTTTTGTGGTCTTCAACTTATCTGCAAGGCTCTTTCATCCAATTTTGTAAGGAAGTGTAAGTAGCCATTCTGAATTGATTATTACAACTTTAGGATGAGTGACACTTGACTGAAAAAGTAAAAGGATGTCAGTCTTTGTTTTCATTTTCAAAGGAGGAACACTAAAATACTCTTCTCCCTCCATGCTGCACTTCTATTCAAAAAAGAAAATTAAAGATTGTGGTTTGGGGCCATGGTCTTGGACTCCACCCTCCCTCCACAACGACCAAATACAAAGAAATACTTGTCTGATAGTTTAGGTAAAATTCGTCAGCAGGCTGGACAACATAAGCTGTAAAATAAAGTCTTATTTTACAAAAGTTAGGTCACATTCCTGCACACAGGATGTCTGCAGTATTTGGTCCAAGTTACCTGTAGACTATGTTCTTCCAGTGCATTAGAAGCCACCAAAATACCACATGGCTCTTCTTTCCTGCAGCAATTCAAGAAATTCAAGGATGCAGGCATTGACTCAGTTTTTTTTTATTTTTCTTTCTAAAATTTATCTTTAGATCCTAGCAATTCATCTTGTGCCATAAAATGTTTATGGTTTCAACTTGTATGGAGAATTCAGCAGCCTTCAGAGATCGAAGGGCCATTCTTACTGTCAAAACTGTAAGCTTCACAATAACTTCATTTTCATTAGTTTCACAAAAGAGATAGAAATGCATAAATCTTTTAGCTGCCAATAGCCTTACAGAATAAAAACATGCAACACCAGCCAGTGAGTTTTTGCTGAGCACAGAACACACAATTAGCTTTTGCCAAATGCTTTTAGAACTGTGCAGTCACTTGTGCCTTTTTAAGGCTATAATTAAATTGCCAAAAAAATTGCAACCTAACACAAAAATGCAGCTTTTCTAAGAAGTTTAAAAAAACTTCATCTACTTTCAGTACAAAAGATAAAAGCATATTTTAAGTCGTTATTTCCTCTTCAGGCTTCCCTCCTAGGTGCAGAGAGGGGCTTTAGTTTCCACAAAGCTGAGATGAACCAGTTGGCCTAGCAAGCTCATTTGATGCTGCAAAGCTATCATGCTGAAAATCCAGGTTTTAGGTCTAAACTTTTATGCCCCGGGTTGGCCAAGATCAAGAGTTCTACATGGGCTTTGTATGCCCACCCTCAAGAACAGCGCTACTTCAGTTTCTCACTCTCATCACTTAAATAAATTACATTGATGGGTTATTCAGTGATTCAGGTAAGTACATAGTACCTGGAAAGCTACCTAGTGAATCCTTTGACCTCATTAAAATCTGGATATTTGCTGTAAGAAAGGGGTTTTTTTAAGTGGGAGGCTTTCATTTTCAGCTACTTCTTCCTGAAGAAATGAGAAAAAACAAGCCTCTCTCTGATCTCGGCGAGAATATTGCTTCCTACAGATCTGCACCTTTATCTGTTATAGGGTCTCTAAGCCAGTAAAAGTTAAATATCCCTTAAGGGATGTGTGTGTGAACATATATAAAAATATGTAGATATATCAAGTCTATATTAGGAATATTTTGAGCCCATGCTAAGTAAGGTTTTTTAAATTGTTTCTAACTATGCCCCATATGTATCTAAGGTATGCTTACAATTGCCCTGCTACATAAACATGTTATTCATGGAAAAATTAAAAAAACAGAACCAACAAAAAAAATCACAGACAACAACAAAAAAGTACAAAACAAGACAGAAAATTGGTATTTTAAGATTTACTTCTGCAAAAGCTGTTCTGGCTACACCAGAATCCTACCAAGTATGCTGGCTCAGATGAACCTGCAGCACATATGCAGGTTCTAGCCAGCACCGATGCAGCTGTTGTCTCCTAGCAAACATCTGAGTAACTACCCCTGGTTGTCTCATTTAAAAAAAAAAAATATATATATATATAATACTGTTAGAAAGTATGCCAAAACTGTGAGGTTTTGAGACTACATACTGGAAATCACCTAGAAATAATTATTAACTCTTTACCAGAATCCTGTGAAATTTCCAGTAGATAATATTCAAATTCAAGTGGTCAGGAAAAGAAAACAGAAAAAGAACATAGCCTATGTATAAACACATGAGTACATACAATGCACCAATTCAAGGTCTACACTTGCCTTCTCTTCTGCATGGGAAAAGCCCATGCTACACCTTGTTGAAAAAAATACAGCAATCTTCCCCCACACCTCAGCCACTTCCAGACCAAAGTGCAGCATGACATTTGATATGCACACTTTCGAGCCGTGCTTTGCAAGCCTGTGGTAAAGTCCTTTTTAAAGATGATGTGAATTACAGGTATGCAGATGGAAGTGCTCGGAGGGGTTCTAGTTTCAGTCTCTGAAGTACCTTCATGGCAGTAACCACATGATTCAAAACCGCCTGTACTCACTGCTGCTATTATTTGAACACAGGATATCATTTTTTTGCTTTGCACCAAGACATATTCCTCAGGTTTTAAAGTGCTACGTTTTCATAATTCAGCAAAAGAAACCAAGCTTCTAGCAATAGCACCTTGAAAGAGCAATGGAAGACTTTGGAATTTTCTCTGGTTTTGAATTAAGCTTTACCATCTCTAAGCCTCCAATAATTTAAAAAATTTCTTCCTCCATCGGCTAGGCTTCCAGTAGGCTTTTACTTGTGAGAAATGGCCTTGTTAAAAACAAAATGCGTTCCAAATTAAAACATAGTTGCATGTCCTTTGTGAAAACTGACCACACAAGAAAAAGGTACAAAGTCAGAAGGAACTGCCTTCAAACAACAGGAAGGCAGAGACAGTGCACAGAGGCCCCCCACAACGCGGCCGGTCCAGCTTCAGCCCACCACTTCTCCAGAGGGGATGAAGACAAGCTGAACACTCAGAAGGTGCAATGGGAAGGCCTTGCGTAGGAGAGCGGTAGTTGGGAGAAATCCACAGTAGAGGATAGTCCTTGGAGGTACTCATCCTTCTAGACCTGAGCACCCAAGAACAAAATTATCACCTTTATAATTCTGCAACCCCCATGCTGTCTTGCATTTTTATCAGCACCACAGTGCAAAGGAGACAACAGCTGAGACACACTCCGAGTTTTCTTTTACACTTAGCGACAACCCTTGCACATCAAATCCTACACATGAAAATCACTAACATTTATGGAACCACTTAACTGCACACTGAAGCTTGAAATGGAGTTACAGGTGGACAGGTTGTGCTTACCTGATATATATATATATAGATATATATACCCGATGCAAATAAATGACAAACTGGAAGTTGGTCACCTCAGAGTGGCACTGGTGGTCTCCATCTAACCTCCACTCACCCCAACAAAGACCTGTCTGCCCTTGGACCCACTATTGCTTTCCGTGTGCTAATAGTATCTCAGTGCATGTCCCACCCCTATGCTCTACTCCATATGAAATTGAGCACGATAAATCTATTTTAGGAAAAGTACATAAAGCAACTTTCAGCTTCTTACTTTGAAAATGTGGCTGTAAGTCTCATGGAGTTACAATGAGACTCGGGTACCTAAATGTTTAAATCAATCCTGAAAACAGCAGTTCAGCAAAGACTCTCAAAAACTTTCATAAATCCTATCCTGTACAATGTCAATCATAGTTTTGTCTTCACAACATACACATTTTTTACAGTTTATGGTAAAAAAATATATAATGTGTAATACTTGTGTGACCTAACATTTCTTTTTTCCCCCCAAAATCACATCAAATTCACTCACTTGGGCACTGCATCAGAGGCAAGAGTGACACTGTTCTTTACGTCAGGCGGTTTCTCCCCACTTCTGCACGGGCTGTGCTACCTGTCCTCTCCCACCTGCTGATACATACCAGATGATGATACTACTTTAAGTTTATGGGACTTTTACCTCTGCCCAACTCATGAGGCTACTGTGAGCCCTGCTTGTATGTGCAAGAAGCAGCCTCAGAGGCATTACAGATCTTTAGCATCTGGCAACCCCCCACACATTGAGAAAGCATCATGGTGGCTGTAAGCAATCTGTGGAAGAAAAGGGCCTGGAGTTTGTTGTTTACTCCTGTATTTCAAGTTTAATTAAATCTGAAACATCGCAGAATTTAGGACACAGACAAATAATTAAAACATTCATCATAAACACATTCATAACTTTATCTATGATCCTTGGCATTTGATTTCATGTGAATAACCAAAAGTCTGTTATTTCCTGTAGTAAGTTATGATTTATGTCTTCAGCCTCTTTCCTCAATCATATGTGTATCATCTGCCTGAAAAAAAATGCACCTACATGCCCAAGCTATGGGCATAATACCTTCCCCAACCATAGCGGATGGTAATAAGACCTACAAATTGCAAGTACAGTAGTACTTGAAAGGTTTTCTGCAGTGTTTCCACTCTTTGGCAATACCTAAAGGGAAAAGCACTACTCAAGAACTAGGCTTTCCAAAACTCTACTTTTTCAACACCTTTTTCTTATGGCTTCACTATTGCACTGGCTGCCACTGAAAACAAATTAGGCAAGTATTTCCTGCAATACACTAAGAATGACACAGCATTAATTGATTGCAGCCTACAAAATTCTAAAAATAAAAAAAAAAGTTGTTCCTAGACAGTTTTCTTACTCCTTAAAGACACCCGACTACTCAACTAATAGTTTTATAATATTCCTATTTTATTGTTAAAGAGACTGAGTGAAGAATGATAGGGAAAAGCCCACATCTTTTACAATAAAAGAAGCTGTTTTTCAGCTGCTTTAACAAGACACTTTCTAAACTTTAAAATCAGAATTCCTTGGAAAACCTAGACACTAGGAACAAAAATAACTACTGTAAGGAAATGGCAAGGTGAGGGAGGAAAAGAGTATCACAAGCATCAAACAAGCCAATAAACACTTCATTGGAATAAATGGACTGTATAAGTTTGAACAATCTCTGTGCTATGGAGACCTCAAATAATGCTCCTACAACAGACAATCACAGTGCTAGCACACTTATGATGCCTCAGAATCAAATACAGAAATCAATTAGGACACCAGAGGAAATGTTTGTCAATATAAGCAACACAATCTAAGAAATAACTTGAATTCTCTGCTGTCTCATAAGAGCAGATGCTGCAGCCCTTCCCTCCTTGCAGCCTGTAATATTGTCTTTTCATAACTTGACCACATATTTTAATTTAACACATCAGAGCCTAACACCTTTAAGCTTGTTACTCTTCCATCAAATTCAGTACAAAATGCCTGATGAGTTCAGACGTTGTTGGAAAAGAAAGAGGAAAGGAGACTGAACAGCACTGACACACACTATGTCACCCCGGCTTCCTTCCTTACACAGACCAGGCTTGGAGCAGTTTTAGATGCACACAAGCTTAACAATGAAGTACAAAGCCTTCCATTCAGAGAGGCAAAGCCAGCTGGTTAAACGTTAGAGACACTGGGGAGGGGGGATCCCACCTTGAAATACTGACTGATATGTCCACTACTTGCAAAATTCACAAAAAGAAGTGATCAGATTTTCATTTTATTTGTAATGCACAAGTGAGTGTCTTTTACACTTGAAGATACAACGGAATTTATTAATTCCCAGTGTGAGAAAAACTGACTTCCCCCACCAAAAGTGCAAAAATAGAGTCTCAATTCACTGTTGACCACCATTAGTTTGAACAATGGAATTCCGTATTTTTCTGGGGAGAAGGCAGGGCAGTAAACAGGAAACACAGATATGACTGGCCACACATTTTTGCTCATCTCTTCCTATATCACTGTAGGGCCCACCTGCCTCTTAGGTTTGTCACTCCTGTACAGCCACATGAAGCCAGTCTACTTAATGACAAGTACAGCACAACTGTTAAACATACCTTGCTCATGACCTTAACATTTCCTACCTCTATTGCCACTATGCAAATCCAAGTTTTGATTAAAAAGCAGAAAAAGAGAAGCCAGCAAGCATGTTGCCAGTCTTGCCTCGAAGGAAAAAATCCCTTCGAGCCCCAAAACCTGCAACCTTACCAGACTTAACATACACTGGAAGCACAATGTGAACTGTACCATCATTTCAGGACAAGCACAGGAGAAATCACTAGCAGACATTTACTACCATTGAACCAGGCACAAAAAAGCCATCAAAAAAGTCTCCTTATTTTAGGCAGCCAGTTAGTGCCACCATACAATCAAGAGAGAGCAAAGTAGTCCCCAGATTGCACACACTGAAGTCTTTATTGCAGAGTCCCTGCTCAAACAGGCATTGCATGGAGAGGTAAGAAAAGTTGTTTAAACTTGATTCATTAACAGTCTCCTGAAAAGCAGCACCTTCACAATTAAGAGTATCATAGGAGTATCATCCCACAAAGCATAGGATGAAGCTGAACTAATGAATCTGCTCTGGAATTGATGATACACTGCATCAACACTGTGGCCCATGAAGAGACAACATACTGCGAGAGCAAGGAGCCCAGGGCTCCACCTCTACATTGAATTATTGGCTACGAGCCACCAAAGTCCTGCACCTTGTTTTCTGCCCGTCAAATGGGGAATTATACAGTTTCCATTTTTCATCTAAGAAACACATCATACTTATCAGAAGCACCGTTTACTTGCATCCAAAACGGGGAGGAGTAAAATACCAGGCTGTGCTGCTTCAGACATCTGCAACAAAGCAGTTTGGGAATCTTGCCTATGGATCCCAGTGGTGAGCTGTACCTTTTCCAATCCGTTCTATCTGCTTCAGTCCCATGGACAGATGATAAAGTGCAATTTTCCCAACTGTAATAGCATTCTTAAACCTGAATAGAGTTGGGTGGGGGGCAGGAAGAGAAAAAAAGATATGAGCTCATCTGGTCTAACTTTCCAGCTGGTTTAGGCTAAGAAGCTTTGTCAAAATACTACATCACCCAAATATTTATCCCAAATACTGTCCTTAGTCTGGTAAGATCTGGGAGCTGGTGGGGGAAAGGGGGAAGACTACACTTGAGCTAAAGGCAAAAAACAGGAGAATCTACAGTCACCTAGACCCATCGATCATCAAGAGCAAGTAGGTCCATTTACTTCACACCTGATCAAATCCCGTGATGGAGGAGGCAGGTGAGCCTTGCCTCCTCTCCCCAAGACCCCATCAACCTGACCTGCCATTAAAGGTCCTCTCTAGAGGAGATGGCCACCAGTATCGTTCTAAGCATGTCAGGAAAACATCCCACCCCACCAGAACTCAGGAAAACATACTAACAGCTGCCTTGCAATGCTGTGTAAGTGAATGTCAAGTTTTTACATGCTGGTCTACTTCATGGTGTCTTTTGTATACACAAAGACTGCACTAGCCCTTTCGCCATGGCATTATAGTCAACATACAGATAATCACACAGAATTGGGGATGGATGAGGTTTGAGGAGACCTCCAGAGACTGACTAGTCCAAGCCCTCTGCTCAAATCAGGGTCAATCACAGCAGGTTCCCCAGGACCACGTTGAATTCTGAGCATCTCCACAGATGGGAGACTCCACCGCCTCTCTAGACACCTTGTTCCAATGTTCAGCTGCTCACAGTAAAAAACTTCCTGTCTTTTAATTTCCTGTATTTCAGTTGGTGCATGCTATGCTAAACTATCCCAGCTCTCCCTACTTCTCCTCATATCATGCCTGTGTTCTCAAAATGGGGTTTCCCCAACTTAAGTTTTAGTGTATTTTGATGACTGAACTACATGACTGTGTATATATTCCTCCAGTATACTTTGCATCATCTGAAAAATAAAGCAGAAAAAAAACCCCAACAAAAACTACTGATTAAGTGTAACTGGGCCATAAACAGACTGGAGACTCACTAGAGGTAGGAATTTCCCATCCCATTCAAAGTTACACTGTAAGCATCAGGACATTTTTAATCTTTTCTGTGTCTCAGCTCCATATAATCCAAGTTTTTATATCAAAATACTATGTTCCAATAATTTAATATTTTAAAATAAATTAGTTTAATATAGCAATATAGGCCAGATACACAAGCCTATTAAAAAAAATACCAGCTTTGTCTCATCACAAAGCCTTCTACCTTTTTGTCCTTTTAAATATAAAAATTTTCTTGAAGTCTTCCAGTACTTTGAACACATTTACAAGATATGCAACAGTTAACATGAGTGGTTCTAGAGGCTCCTGAGACAGTTCTCAAATCCCTATGATGTGATGTCCAGATCTATTTCTGTAAATTTTTATTTAGTAGTTAATTTTAGAAATCACTCCTATACCATCTTTAGAAGTGGTGTGAACTTTCTACATCAAACAGGAAAACAATACCGGAAAGGAGAAAACACTACAATAAAGTGCATAAAAAGCAAAATTACATTAAAAAAGGGAAAAAAATACATTAGAATGGTACAAGTTTATTCTTAATGATGTCTAACAGAAAGACTGTTTATGACACACACTGAAAATGACTATTTCACCCTGTAGATGGCTGCCTTGAAGCCAGAGGACCACCTGCATCAGATACAGAGATCAGAAGATTGTGATGTTTATACACCTAGAAGTTGGTATCTGTCCACTTCTTGACTGCAAGTTAAATTACATGTTTCTGCTTACTTCCCAAAGCGACAAGGCTTAATACTTTTTTACTTCAGTTTTCACAGAACTTAAGGTTCTCCACAGCAATGAATTTGTAGTTTTCCAAGCCAAGCTTTCGAAGAGATGGGTAGAAATAGGATGGAAAGATAGTTTTCAAAACATAAATTCAAACTGACAAGGTCTGAGGTGTTTTCCTATTGAATACTGGTAGAACTAGTTGAAATAGCTCCTGAATCACACACAGTTATCTTTGAAGGCTTGTGGAAGTCAAACAAGCTCCCAAAGAAATGAACTGCTAGCTCAAACAAAACTTATTCCAAAACAAGAGGAAAACAGAGAAATTAGTATTACAGACAAGCAATCCCTACTTCCATACCAACAGGTGGTGACTTATTTGTACACACCTAAGAGAACTGGCCAGTCAAGGCTCATCAGGGGGTGGAGGGGAAGTCAGTTGTATCAAACTACTCTTAAATTTCCCCTCTAACAAGAAATACATCTTGACTTCAGCAAGGGGTGGTTGGCTTTTTTACAGAACGTTTTAGGAAATAAAAAAAGAGAAAATACAATCTAGGTTATACCACTAAGATGCAGGAACATCACAGGATGCAAAACAATGATGTGGGAGTAAGTACCAGTAGTCTGCTATGAGAACGGCAGAGCACTGCAAACAGGCGAATCCCTCCTCAGCCCAGTTTGCTTCAGTATTTTCACTGACGGCTTACAGAGTATATACACTTGAAAAATCTTAGCAACACTGTGAGTCCTGGGAAGTGTTACAAGCAAATACTAGAATTATAATCTTTCTTCAACTGACATGCCACTTTTGATTTGAGAGCTTGAACCCTCAGAAAGTTTAGCAATTAAATTTTAAATTACGTTCTTTTACCATTTTTTTTATATGTATATTTAAGCCATGAATTATTCAAACAGGTTTCCTCCTACCTGAAAACAAGAAATGAACAATTCTCAGGATCCTTCCACATCGGATTTCTACAAGTGTAGCATGCACCTACACTGAAACAATGGCAACAGAACATAGAGAAAAATGCATGAAAAGATGCTTCCACATCAGGGAAATAGCACACAGGTCCCAGCACTGCAGAGGCACAGATGAACAACCCTCACAGATATCCTGCTAATCTTCACCAGTTCTGTCCTCCAAACTCTAGTTTTTCCATGCTGAACCTCAATGTGGAACAAAAGAATTCAGAGGTAGTTCTGAGTAAAGGCTATGTAGCACTCCTAACTCCCTACACAGGCTATTCTGCAAAGAGACACTGCTCAGCCCAGTGTTTTTAAAAAGACAAGACTTTTAAAAAGTTGAGGGAAGCAATTAGTACTTTTCTCTAATAGCTATGTATATACTGCAGCTCTTCAGTTAGCCAATTAGCAAAAACATTAAACCATCAAACTTGTATCATTTTTAGAACACAAAAATTTTTATATATATATATATTATGATTTTAAGAAGTACAACCGAGTGCTACTGTAATCTTCTAGTTATGTTTTTGTTAGTTTTTACTGTCAAAACATTTAAATAATGAACTTTATTTGAAGATGACTAATTATAATGTATTGTCTTCAGGGAATGAGAGTTGAATATCCTAGTATCAATTAAACAAAATGCACTCTCCTAACTTAAGATTAAAAACTAAAATGCAGCCAAAATAAGTTTCTTCCTCACATCCGTCAGATCACAAAAGCATCCAGTACAACAGGATAATATTGCCAGAAAACCTTAAGACTTGCAAAAAGATATTATTTTGTGTATGTGGCTTAGCTACGAAGCTAAACCAGAAATGACATCCCAGCTTAGGGTAGTAAGCCTTTTTGCCAATGAATTTCTTGTAAAGTCAACAATTATAATTTATTCTGATCCTTTGTGTCACCATATTAGTAGTTATTTTTCAGCAATCCCAGAGCAGCAACAAATAATGCCATAGAAGAGGACTGATATAATTACAGGCTGAAAAAGATAGGCCAGCACCCTTACACTCAAAACTACCCTCTGTGGCTCCTTCATACCCCATATGTTGCTAATAAAACTGTTTGAATCATACCTATGAGACAGTTTTACTGATATTGTATCAGGTCCCTAGGTTCTTTGTATGAGATACGATGTCACTAGCACTATAACTATGCAAATTTTGTGATACAGGATCCCACTGGACACAATATTACATACGTAATTCGCAGTATGAAACCGTGCATTAACAATAATTCTAGTGTTATATAAATGAAGCCACTATGTTTATTGAAAAGCTCGGCACACTACAATGAAATCAAATTTTAAAAGCAATAAAGAGCAACTGATGTGCTCATAGTAAAGATGGCAACATTGGTATTTTTCACCCAAACAATGTAAATTTTGCTTTGTGTTCACCTGACAGCGCTTTACAAAAACTTTTAGCACCAACAGTGAATAAATGCAACTCCCTCCCCCCACAATATTAATGACTTAAAACAGGAACCTTCTGAGCCCCATTTTTAGAAACAATTGTGATTTTCAGCGAGAATCTGAACTGTACTCACGTGCAAGCATGATTCTCAGTTTCTGCTGCTAATAAAAGAATAGATGATAAATGGTAATAGTAAAGAACTGCAGCAGTAAAAAAACAACAGCTTGGGGATAACAACAAACATTGCGCTGAAGCACCTCAGAAGTATCATCCTCTGGTCAGAAAACACCTGCGCCCTAATTACGCATCTGACTTCAAATATCTGTATGACCTCAGGCAAATAATGCTTCTTCCCAGCTCACATCATGCGCCTTAAGGTCTCTTCTAATTTCCTGCATAAGAATGCGGTCAGTGCTTTATATCTATATTTGCAAAAAGGCATGTCTGAAAGACCGTAAGTGTTGCAAGAAGAGACAGCAGAGGTGCAAACAAATCTCATGGTACAAGTGGCTTAATACACATTCCTTTGTGTTCCCAGTGATTTCTTCCCTCCACTATAAATGTCCTGGTTTGCTGCAGGTAGGGAATACTGGGGGCTTGTAAGAAGTCTATTTTTAAAAGAAATCTAAGAAAAAGGTAACAGGCTAGCATGATAGAGTGAGTCTGGTAAAAAGCCAGACATAGGAGATAAAAGTATGCTATTTCATCAAGGTGCTGGGAGAACTAATAAACCAGATAATTTTGTAAAGTAAGTTGGACAGTGAATTTCTATAGTAAATTGCCCAATATGTACAGGATAAAACCCCACAGCTCAGTATTCCTTGGAAATATTTTTAATGCCTGCAACTGCAGATAGAAAATATAAGTGACACATACCTCAACTAGCTAAGAAATCTCACACTGAGAAGCATTGACTTAATTACTAACTGACGCAAGTTTTTACTTAATGGAAGAAAAACGGAGCTGTATCCAGGCACTCAGTAAGCAAGATGAACTGATGTTTCCTACGAGTACAGATTGTGGGCTTCTACTACAAATGTAGTTTAAGTGGTAACTTTTCCTGAAGTTTTCCTTGATACCAGCCTCTGCACAATACAGAAAACATAATAGTTTTATTCTCTATTTAAAAATAAACAAAAAGCAGCTTATGTGACATCTTAACAAAGCAGAAAGTTCACACTCCCATCCCATGAACATTCTGCCCTCTGGTATTGCTGCTACATTTTATCATCACACAATTCAGAGAGAATTATATACCTATTTTCAAAGTTTGAAATAAACCCCTCCTCCCCAAATATGGCCTAAAGCTGTTACGGAGCAACTTATTTTTAGAAAAAGCACTTATGCAGATACTTAATTTTAATTAATAGTCTCACTGACTTCAACATTTGCACAGCAAGACAACTCCACGCTCCAATTAAAGCAGGCACATAAATGCTTTGCTGATTCATGGCCAAAAGCATGACAGACACATCATTATATAAAATGCTTGTAAAATTTAAAGAAAAGAAAAATAACAGCAACCTCTCCCTCAAACAGAGCATTAGAAACCCTGTAAAACTCACAGCTTGAGCAGAACTTACAGGTTGCTGAATATATGAAGGCTATGAGCTAAGAGGCCACAATACATTCAATGAAATTATTTCACAATGGGCAAAAGAATTTTGAGGAGCTATCTCAATTATGTGGGGACTGCATGAGCCCCACCTCTCCATCCTTGGCATCTACTCTCTGCCAAGACTGTGTTTTCAGGAGTTGATGATTCTCTACCGGTAGGCTGGAGGCAGCTGCACCTTCACCACTGATGCCTTGCTCTCTTTTTCCATTGTACACGTCACAGATAAGCCAATTGCTTTCCATAATTAATTACATCTAGCTCAGTTCCACCACAGGTCACACTGAACATCTTCAGCATTCACTTCCAGGGAACAGCCACTCTGAGTTGCAACACTGCCTAAAATAATATACCTATAATAAATCTAATTTTGAAGTAATATGACACACAAGAAACAATAGTTAAGTTTTCCTCACTACCTACGTAGTATCATAAAATTGTAAACTTAAATTTTTAGGCAGAATCCTTAAAGGTAATCCATAACAAGATTTTGTTGAAATACTCTCTGGTCCTATTTATAAGCAAAACTGTGGCACTTGATGGCCTGTGACTCACTACTACACACTCATAATTGTAGAAGTTTAAGTGTACGATGACCTTCATTCCAGGACAGCCAAGCAATACCTAAAAAGTAATCCTACACACACTTTTATTACAGCATCAAGAAAGTTACAGCTGATAGCAAAACTGAGTAGAATGTAAAAATTTGAAAGTAGTAGCCACTAAACTGTTTAATGAAACACTAAGGATGAGAAGTGGCTTCCCAAATAGCCTGCTTCCTTTCTCCTGCACCCTGATGAACGACTAGGTGCTGCGCAATGAATCTGGCTGCTGGACGATGGGGTGGGCAGAAGCCACAGGGGTTTGCTGCTAACTGGGGTGTTCACCTCCTCAAGACACTCCTTTGGGCACGAACCTCCAGCCAGCCCAGAACAAACACCTCCTCACAATATATACTCCAGGAAACCACTGAAGACTTCCACTTGCAAAACCTGCAACAGCAACATTCATCACATGAGGCTTCGCATTGTACAGCTGTGCTACAATGTGAGCAGCGAAGAGACCCAAGTCACCTCTTCATCACCTCGTCCAGCAGGAAGAGGACAGCCTAGGTGATGGACAAGAAACAAAACTGACACAGAAGTACAAGCAGAAAATTAATATCTGAGCAGTTTTCTACAGGACCAACTTAGACACAGGACAGCCGATGAGCTGCAGCACGGCGTTAGGCTTGCCAGACTGCCCTGCACACACAAGGTAGCACACACAAGCTAAAATAAAGCCAGGCCAAACCTGACTTGGCTCCACACAATGCCAGATTGAGCGTTTCTCCAACTGTTTCACACCTAATTTACAGAGTACATTATCCAACCACATATTCCCGAGATCTAACCCGAGAAATGACTAGAATCAAACTCAGTTCATTGATCAATGCTTACGTGAAACACAGAAAGAAAACATAACATAGTGGAACATAACACAAGAAAATGCATTCTTTTTATTCAGACTCCATTGAGCAGCCTAGTACTTCTACAGGATTAATGAAAGAGCTATCAAGAAATAATACAGAAGAAGAATGCTGATTCTCAGTGAACACACCAACACATGAGAAACTGCAGAGACCTTTCCGGTAGTAGAGCGCGAAGCCAGGACATTCGAAGAACTACACAGACACATGAACTTGCCCTCTTGAGCCAGAATCCCAGTTTACTTGATTTTTATAGAACAGCATTTTGCTACTTCCTCCCTGCAACACAAACTAACATTCCTCAATTAACAACACAACATTATCATTATTCTCACAAAATCGGCAACACTTTTTTCACACCAAGATTTAATAGAGAAGTATGCCTAAACATCCACGAGAGAAAGCATTTACCTTAAAATTTACAATAATTCACTTGAGAACTGGTCAGTGAGCATATGTAAACACATCAGGATTATTTCCACTAACTTGTTAAACAGGACACAATGTTTCATTTACAACTGTTAATTTTTTCATCAGGAACTGAATACAAGTCCAGGAAGAGCAGGAATAAATAAGTTTCTAAACAAACAACTTACATAGTTGCTTTTTAACAGGAACAGACAAAGCATTCCTTAAAGTCTCATTTACAAACCAAAGCTGACCTCAGGCATCACATTCACTATGTATGAGACAACCTACGTGGATACTGACCTTAATACTACTACAGGGGCAAATTTTGCACAAGGAAGACGTGCTCTTGAACAAATGTTTTCCAATGTATTAGGCATACAGAAGCTTTTTTCTGCATCAAGAACCGCATGTCACATTCCTTAAACCGTTTCTTTTCTTGACCAAATACACTGTGGACAACCTACAGAGGATGCCCCTCAGTGTTCCTCTTTGAGGTTCTCATCTACAGTTTCCACTAACAATGAAAAAATATGTGGATTATTTTTCCCCCTCAAAAATCAGTCACATTTAGAGCTGGCCTTCCTAAGCTCACGTGCCAAAAAAATACCCTAAGTGATTAGAGACTTTCAACACTAACAGAGGCTCCGATAGAGATTTTTATTGGGTTTAAATCAAGTGCAGATCCACAGCCCACAGTAACACAAAAGCAGGGAAAGCAGAGGATGACAAGCAGCAGGAATGGCTATATGGGATGCGTGACAATCCAAGAACAAAACCAGCAAATGGTCTAATTTAAAACACAAATGGGAAGAAAAAAACCAAACACTAATTCCACACTTACCAGGCCTTCCTAGAACTACCGATGCAGAGTCCATACGCTCGCTCCACACACATGTACTCTCAGATCTTTTCATCCCGTCTGGAGCTACAACAGGCAAAAGGAACAGAGCTGGCCCACCAAAATATACCATGTTTTCAACCTCACCCGAATGCTTCACATGTTCTGCAGGAGATCCACTAAATCCTTAGCCATACCTTGACTGTTAGGTTTCTCTAGGTCTTTCAGTTCTAAAGAGTGACCCCTGTCCATCTGATCCCTTCAATGGATCTTAACACTATTTTAAATGCCTGAAAGACAACACCTCAGTCTCTTATTTGCATGCTATAAAATGTTCTCGAGGCTTTCTCTGGGAAAATCTCGTTAGCTGAGGTAACAGGCTCTAACAGCATTCAACGTTAAAAACAACTGTCAAGAGACCAAAGTCCCAGCCAGCACCCCAATACCCAAACTGGAAACCACCTCCCCGAGTGTAACAAAGTTAACCAAATGTTTAATGCTGGACACATCTAATTCTTTGTACTCCATAGATTACAGAACAATTAAGAGGCTGGAAACAGAAAACTGGCTTAAAGTGAAGTTATACAACTGGGTGGGCAGAATGCTTTCATCCACAAGAAAGCATTTGCATGTCTAACTTCAGATGTTTTAAATAGGTTTATATTGAATTAAAAATAGAATTTAAAATAGATTTTTATTGTACTAAAAAGCATGTTTTATATCTGAGTTACTATATCACCAGATGTAAAAAATCCCCCACAACCCACAGACTCCCCATGCAGAATGTGCATGTTCTTGATGATTTATCTTTTACATCAAACTCTTCAAGCTGTAGACCACCACAATAAATTAAGTAAAATTCAGAATATAATGTTCTAATACTGTCTTTAAAGTTATATACAATACTGGCAAATGCTTACCAGGTTACACGTGCTAAGCGGTGCACGTGATAATCATAATGATGAATGTGTAATCTAATGCCCAGTCACTTTGATTTATATGAGCCATCATACAAGTCTCACTTATCCATTTTAAGTCAGTGGGAAGGATCCCATTTTTCCTGACCTGAATCAGTGTTCAGTCTAAACTGAACCACATTTTTCCACATTTTTTTTTTGTTTGCATTGAACAGAATCAGTCTTTGCACATAGTTAAAGATGCCTGGGGCTGCACAGTCTTTTGCAATCTGAGCAACTGGCCTTATCATTCCTTGTGATAGTCTTGCTGAAAAAAATAACATCAACCAAACTTCCCCCTGCCCTTCCAAAGCTGTGGGAGAAACGGGTCAGCCTATTCTTTACTTCAGAAGAAAAGGCCCTGCAATGATCAACCTTTCATATGAAATATAGATCATTAACACTGAATACAGAATTACTTTGATTCTTGTTTTTTGTTTGTACAACTGGGATTCCATTGTACCTATTTCAGTATGCTCTGTATTTTATATGTGTGTATACACACACACACACACAAAATAGCTTATTTCTTAAACTAAAGTATAATGGAAGGCTTACTTATTGAATCAGAAAGAAGCTACCCAATGGTAAGTCATCCTCTTATCCTTAAAAGTACCACACTCATAAGAAACTGCAATTCACCAAACATGCTTCGCTGTAGCCTGCCCTGAATGCAAAAAGCACTAAAGCACACAGTATGGATGGGATGACCTAGGTGCAGAGTGCCAGCTGCCTAACTGGTAAGTGTTATTTTTACTGCAAGCCACAGTTAAGCTACCCCATCGAGAGAGAGTCTTCTCAGTACTGTTAATTCTCCTCCAAAACATCAAAAACAGACCAAAACCTCGTATTACAGCATCTAAGCTGATGCAGTTCCCATTCAACGCTCTAAACAGTGTTTACTCCAGGGTTCAGTCTCCACTGACCCAGGCAATAGCCTACCACATCACCCTTACTTCAAACATACCTTACATACGGAAGAGGACTGAGCAGTTAAATCAGTCCTCATTACAAAAGAACAATACTGACAGATAAAAGAATACTTTATTTGTGGGAAGGAGAAGAGGTGTGCATTGCAATCATCTCGAGACAGACCAGCCAAGCCACATTACACTACCTAGTGCTACACTGTCAGGCACTATAAAAGCAAGCCTGGCCCAGGTCTGTAAAACCCATAGCTTACAGAAGCCTCTGCAAATAAAATATTTTTTTAAAAAAAACTAAAAAGCCAACATGCTTTAGAAGTGTACATAGTTTGTAACAGTTACCAAGCTTAGTATTATTTTTTTTTTTTACTTAAATTCGTGAATGAATTGAAGATAAATCCCCCTCCAACATCCATTTAAGTAAAATTCATGGCAAATAGCTCAGCATTTTATTTTTACATTTTGAGAATGTGTTAAGAATAAAACCACTTCCGTTGACTAGAACATAATACCTGCCAGCTCTCCAAATAATGGAGAATATGAGTAGTTTCTAGAGAAAGAAAAGCAGGGGTAAGGGACACAAGCACCACAGCATAATTACAAGTACTGACAAAAATTTGTCAAGCAAACAGAGAAAACTTCCAGAGTTTGGAAAGCACATTAACATGGAAACAAGTGTCCTCTTATTTTGCTAGTGCAAGCATAACAGTGAATCAAAGCCTGACTTCCCTGACTGAAGATAGTTAGCTGATAACAGCAGAGGTTACAAAAAACTGTAATCAGGTTTCATAGAAGTGCATGTGGGAAAGTGGTTATTAAAAGCTTGGAGGAGAGGGGGGGAAGCTGGGATTGAAGGCTCAGATTAGCGAACTGAAAATATAAAAATGTTGACCCTTGACCTTATATGCAATAGCTGGAGAAAGAGACACACAGCTACAGTGAGGAAGACGTGCACAAAACCACGTTACCAGTAGGCAGCCGTAGAGGATAACTGCTGTTACTCTAAATTTTACCTTAAAGTCTTGTGACAGTAAGTTGTGAAAGTTTTTCTTCTCTCCACATCTCTTGGATGACTGGTACTTAAGGACCCAGTTACTTTTCTGATGTGGGACTAGCAGTTAAGGCCTGAAACACCCTAAAACATTTATGCCAGACAGGCTTGCCTTCCATTGTACAGAGGTACAATGGCAGGACCTCATTAGTCAGTCATCCTCCTTGGTAACACAGTACACTACTGTGTCAAAACAGCATCACCAACATTTGAGATTCAACTCCATCCAACAAAGTGATGGACCACACCCATCACTCCCCATAACCTGCTCAGCAGAATCATGTGCTTGGAAAAGCACGCTTCACCAGATTTCCCAATGAGACAGGGCCAGATACACACACTCAAAATGGACACTTGAAAAACCACAGCAATTAAAGGTCCCATAACACTTTCATATACTACTCCTTGGCTGGAAGTAAAGCACATTAATGTAGAGAACTTCAGATTTTTATTGACAACACAAAACAGCTTTGGGTACTAGAGAGACCAAATGGAACTGCCACCATTTGCTTTCATGCAACCTCACACAGCGTGAGTTACATGCAAACACAACACTTAACAGAAAGACATCTGACCTCCCACTCATAAGTGTGTCCAGATCCTGATTACAATAAATTCATCCAGTTCCCGAGTCTCTGTAAAGACAGTTACGTTAAATAATGAGAATCCGAAAGCCAAACTCCCACCGTGAGAAATGCTTTAGCCTTATTAGTTTGACCAGACCTTCTCCATTTTGGTAGGGAATAACTGCAGAAATAGCACCCAAACAATTGTAATTTGTGACCCTTTAACATAAATGGTAATTTCTTAGACTAGTTCTTTTACATTCCATCCCATGTTCTTCCAAATGAAAGCTGCCCAAAAATACTCTGCATGAAAAACTAGATGTTCCCAGTGACAACTCCAATCAAGTCATTCTTTGCACATGAACATGAAAAGATGCAACAACAGCAAAAAACACTAGCTATTCTTGTAACTTCAACACTAAATCCTAAATATAGTACGTTTTCAAATTGTCTTTCCTAAAATTCAAATAATATGTACATTGCTTTAACCAAAAGCTAGCGCAAAGTACAACTTGTATTGTGCTGCAGGCCATAAAGCAAATGTTCTTTATTTTAATCATGGATGGATGAAGATGAAAAGTAGTTTTTGAAAATTACAACAGTTCTGACACTGCTGTGTGTTCCTCGTTACAAGTTATCCTAATCTATTTGTGAGACTTACTCCAGACCTTTTACTACCTTCAGAGAGATAGTTTTTGTTATTACTTCGTACATTTATACCCAATCACAGGAAACTGCATAGAATAGGGCAGAAGCCCCAGCTGAATTAAAACAAGCTGGAGTAAAAGAGAAGGACCACAACAGCTGCTTCAGTCACGCTGGAACAAGTTAGAAAAGGAACATCACACTAATTTCTAAAGAGTATTTGGGAGGTTTGGTTTCTTATTAAACAGGTTGTGCATACTTGCCTGTGGCAGTCTTTGCAAGTTCTATACATTTAGACATTGGTTTTAAAGTCAGAAAAATAGCCCCAATTATGAAGAGATTTCAATTTTCAAAAAATCTTTTAACTTTGACTTTCTCAAAATATACTACCAGCTGTGAAGTCAGTCTTTACACACACAGCAATACAGAACAAAAGACCATACGCTGAGATGCAAATACAGGTCTACAACATGACCATAGGTACGTTATTTTATTGCAGCATAAAGACCAGCCTTCAGCAAATCTTCATGACACCTGACTGTGCAACTACCTAGAGGAGTCATCACAACTGCAAACTCTGCCTACTCCTACAAGCAATAAATTTTCTATACAGTACCTGAAAGAGCAAGGAAAGCCTACAACTGATTTTGGAGCTTCACAGATGACCCCAGGATGCTACGGCACAGGTGAAAATGCAGATCAGTCTTTCACCACAGGCAACAAAGTCTTGCAGGAGAGGAAGCAGACGGAGCCCTGACCTTTCTGCAAGCTGCCGTAGTTCAAACTTACAGGTAAGGCAACATCAGACAGAAGTGACTGCTGCTGTTTTCAGAGACTTGACATTTTAAAGGCTAAAGCCCCTGTTGCTAGCAAAGCCCTTTGGTAAGATTTTCCTTCTTTTCTTCTTTGTTCAGGTACTGTTTGCTGTGGGATAACAGAAGCAGCTTCAACCTAGGTGATTCTTCAAAGGACTCTAGGAAACACCTGGAGATCCTACAAGATACTTGGCACTAATACCAGGGCATGAAACACCTACACTGCAACAAAGATGATCTTAAACAAGATGTCCAAGTTTGGACATGCAATTAAGTATCCCAGAACTAGAAACACCTTCTAGGAATCCAGAGCTATTTAGCTTGAAGTCACACAGGAATTACTGGCAAGTTCACATGCAAAATGTCATCCTTACAGAAAAGCATCCAGTTAAATGACAAAGACAGCACAGACCTTGCTGGCAATTCAGGACTGCCTAAATACTCCCTCATGCATTAACACCACATATAATCTGAAGCACCATCAATAAAACCTTTATATAACATCATCCCACTAATTATTCATATTTGTTTGGGGGGGGGGTGTTGCATATATCCATATGTATAAAGATTTACTGAGTTTTCATATACAGGTGTAAAAACAAAGCTAAGATGACACAGGCTGCAACACAGGATTTTTCCTTAAGTACAAGGAAGAATCAAACCAGTACTTTTGTAATTTGGTTTTCCCACTAGTTAAAGTATTTTCTTTACACCTTTGTGAAATAAACTGAGAAAGAGTGAACTCATCACAACATTTTTCAAACCTTATCACCACGTGCTGCTGATAAAGAAGCTTTCATCCTATAACCACTAAAACTTTTCCTCTGAAAGCAAGACGTAAGCAGAGGCTTAGTCACTATTCACAGAATTACAGATATTTTCAGAGCACTTCACCAAAAAATCAAAAATATTATTTCCTCAAAGCAAAATAATACATTGCATTTGTAAGATGTTTGCTCTCAGTACTGAGTAATATTTGTGATATACCTGAAGTGCTTTCTTAAGCAAGCCAAATCTCCCCAGCAACTCAAGGTTTAACTATGCTGATCAAATCAGCTTCACATGTGTTAAAAAAATGGAAAGCAAGAAGGTGAAGTCTTAATGTATCAACAGCTTCTTCTGATTCATAGAGTGCATTAAAAGAATGAACACTGAAAGTCCTATCCGTACATTAAGGCAATTCTTACACCCAAACAATTTGATAGTGTAACATTGCGTATCAAGCCAGTTTTTTCATAAGTTATGATCTAAACAGAACACTAGTCAATTCACCAAAAGATATCAAAGATATCCCTTTATTACAAATGATCCAAGTATCCCCCTTGAGGCTATGGCTATCAGAAAGCATTTAGCTAGCTCCCAAGCCAATACTTCTCGTATCTGTTTTATTATGAAACTGTAACACATTTTCAATAACTTTTAGCTTTGCTATACAGAACAACAAATAATTTCCCAGAACCCTCTGGAAAATCCAACATGTGAAATGATTCCCTAGTCAACTTGCATATTATTAAGCTGAAAAAACATATATCAGATCATTTGATCATTGGAGGGAATGGAAAAGTATTGGGAGCTTCAGGACAAATGGACAAACTTCAGGTCATAAAAAACACTACTAAGGCTGTATTTGAAGAAAAGTGTGAAAGTTCAGGAAAGCGTCCCAGGTGAAAATACTTTGTGTTGCTAAGACACACCATCCCTGACGATGGATGAATTAAATTGTCTCGCTTAGTAGAGCCAACTCCAGGCATCCCTCGTTTATTAGTAGAATGTTTCCTTGTACTGGTAATTTATTTCAGCAGCTACATACAAATAAAAAGCCCTACCTTTAAAATGAAACTGAGATTTTCAAGCTTGCATAGTTAATGCCAGAAAACAGAACAGAGTTTCCCATCCTGAACAGAATTTAGTAACTACCTTTTCAGAGTTTACATTTTTAAATACAGTATTTATACAACCAAATGATTAGGAACTTATTTTAGGATAGTCTGCAATGAAATATACTGTTCAACTTCCAAAATTACTCTATGTACAATCCAGTGAAGAACAAAACTCTTCAAATATTTTTGAAGTACTGAACAACATAAATATTCAGGTAATCAAATTTTAAACATCACAGAGAAAAGCATATTCGTCTCTCATGCACTGTTATGATGACACCAACATAAAAGCTAAGCATGAAGGGAATAATGTAAACCACCTGCTTTTCTCATTTGGAAGTTGTCCTCATGTTTCATCCAGTTCCTCTTTTAATATATTACTTACGTTCTGCAGAAGAAACAGCCTGTATTCATGAACTTGCAGCAATGTATCTTTCCACTTCTGAAGAATGCCTTTTCTGTTGAAGTGCCACAGAGCATACCTGGTTTGCCTGCTGTGCACTATGTTAAGTGATGTCCTTTCAAAAAGCTTATAGCTGGAGCAGAGGAAGGCTACCTGCTTGCCCCTTCCTGCAGGCTGCACGACAGGCCAGAGGAGCTCTCCTGAAAGGGTAAAGAAAAGCAAGCACATCTCACCTGGCACAGCCTTCGAGAGCAGGACACAACAGCAGAGGCGAAGCACAGCACACAGGGAGCTCCAACGTAAGCAGGAGAGTCCTGAGATCAGAAAGTAGACATACAACTGCTGCTCAGAAATGATGGAGAAGGACAGGGTTTTCTTAATAATTTGGAGAGGAATATGCAAATTGTATGCCACCCAGAAACCAACACGGGCACTGCACTGAGAATAAACCAAGGGCAAAGACCCATTTTGCAAGAACACAGTTGCAAAAGGGAAGAACCATTGAAGAAAATTAATTTTCATGTTTCTGATGCCAAGGCTTTGGGGTTTTTCTTCCTATTATTCTAGATTGAGTTCTAATGAAGGTTCCAAGTTAGAAGTCACAAGCTGTAGCACTGGAGAGTCCAATTCAAGGAAAAAGGTAAAAAGCCCTCTATAAATGGTTCTTTGGATCCCATCACAGCTTCCAAGTTACAAATTACCATGCAGAGTTACATTCTGAGGCCACATACTCAGCTAGAGCCAAAAATAGAGGCTCCTCTTCCCAAGTAACGCCACCACGGAGAAGAGTTACCACCAGAGAGTCTGAGAAGAAGTATTTAATAATGACACCAGTTTGGCCACATGTAAGAGATGTGCTTCCTGTGGGCCCAATAAGGAAGAGCTTTACAATCTAAGCAGAAGCATTTCAAAACCTCAAAGGACATGTCTTATCTGCATGACTTCTGCTTCTAGAGGCCCAGAAATCCTGAAGACAGAAGGCAGATCAGACTGCAGCTTTTCTAGGCACAGATGTTGCAATCACATCTGCCTTAACCATAAGCCACAATCCTAGCAGCATCCCCTAGTTGCTTCATTTTTGGAAATGCCAGTACAGAGAATAAAATAAAGTGTTTCTGATGACATCAGGTGTACTAAAACACTAACATAAAAGAAAAACACCTGCAGATTATGTTCCAAGAAAACAGAATGAAATAAAAGGTTTTGAAGTAGAGATACCGTCTTTCCCTCCTCCCTTGTCCACAAGAGTCACCAAATAATACTTAAAATATTGAGATTGGTTTAATCGAAGATACTTTTAAGTGCTAATCTAGCAGCCACGAAGGATGACCATTTGTGTATGGAGGCACCCCAAGCTACTCAGACTCAGAAGTGTGCACATGTGAATTTACCCAGTTAACTGTAGGTGATTTTTTTTTTTTTGTACATACCACTCCAAGGAACTGAGCCGACTCAGCTGTGCAGATCCACATGAATATTCTCCAGGTGTTTCATTTTCTTTTATCTCACTGAAGATTCCCTCCCTAAGCACTTATAGCTACAAGATGTCTGACTTAATTCATCCAGTTCCAGGCTCCCCAGTACAAGACAGACACGGGCATAACCAACCAAGGAGAGCAAATGGCCCCAAAGATGATGAAGTGGTCGGAACACAACGCAGCCATCCCACGACTCCATCTCCAAAGGTCAGGTCTACGACACAGTACAGGTTGCAGGACTGACTACAATAATTTTCTCCCCCTTGGCCCCCACACCATACCACAGAGAGCATTTTCAGGACAGGAGTAGCGAATGATTTAATTTATTACTTAGATGGTGAACAACAATCATAAAATTTTGCAGTTACCTGGGAAGGGCTGCAAGCATGCTGGGAAGCAGAGTTAGAATTGAAAAAAGTAAGACTAATGATCAACATCAGAACTGAAACTGGGGGTTTAACACCAAATTGAATGCAAAAAGTGAAAGATTAATTCACATCTGTATTAACAGGAGCACCATAAGCAAAAGATGGCAAGATTTATTCTGTTCATCATTGATACTGACTAAGGTTGTGCATTATGTCCAGGTCTGGATACACAGATGCAAACAACTGAGAAAAGTTCAGAGGAAAACCTAAGCAACCAGGGAAAGTTAGGGAAACAGGCTTGCTGGGTACAGAAAAAAAAAAAAAGATGACTAAAGAAAGGCAGGCATAGGCTTCAAGAAAGGTTAACAGCAAGGTAAAAATGATCACATGCAGTATCCACAGCTCGGGGGTAACGACACCCAACAACAACAAATCAAAAAAAAAAGAAACATGAATGAAAGAAATGAAAAAGAAAGAAAAATGAAGCTTAACACGTTAGGAAAATAATTAAAATAGTATTAGAGGAAATATGCTACATCTAGGGATAGTTAAACAATGGTTTAGGTTATGGAGGGGTTACACAAATCTTCACCGATTGTTTTTAAGACCTGGTAAGACGAACACATCAGAAAGCACCTATACATATTTATCTGGCTCTACAATGAACACTATATGCTCACACATACAGTACAGGGCCTTAGCGGATGACCTCCAGAGATCTGCGTTTTCTTTTCTAAACCTAAAGGCTGTACAAGTTTAGGCTCCTGCCAGGCAAATCAGCAGGTGACTTGACTGCTCCTTAGAGCTCCAAGCAGGCTTTTGATATCTCTTTTTTCTAAATAGCCAAGGCAGTCTGTGATTGACAATTTTCTATCACATCAAGCACGCTACCTTAAATATGAAC
>JAVJGJ010000061.1:39123561-39148735 GCA_035590215.1 Microhierax caerulescens
GGGCGAGGGGCCCGGGCAGCGCCTGCTCTGGGGGCTGCTCCCAGTGTCGGCCGGGCCGCTCAGGCCTCCCGGACCGGACCATTAAAAAAAAATAAATTAAAAAAAATAATAATAATTTAGGAAAAAAAAAAAAAAGAAAGAAAACCGAGCGCAGGAAGGGGAAACGAACCGTTTGCTGTGGCAACCGCAGAACATGCCGACCCAAAGAGCCTGGGGAGCAGGGATGGGTGGGCGGAATAAGTAACAAGGATCCCAACACCAGGTGCACTAAGGGAAAAAAAATTAAACACAAAGGTGTTTTTCCTCAGAGGAGCAGGAGAGAAAGTCAGGGTGCTTCTCAGTTACATACGAGCAGCAGGTGTGTGCGTTTCCCTGCTGCACAGGCCCCTCGCAGGCGGCGTGGCCGCTGGGGAAGGCCGGGCGGGGCGGGTGTCAGCCCGCTCCCTCATCCCTCCTCGGCCTCAGCGAGCAGCAAACTTCTCCAGCAAAACTCCTCAGAGGAGGCATGTTTGTAACGCTGACTCAACTTAGCATGGTGTTATCTTTGGTGTGTAAACTGTTGGCCTTTTTTATTTTTTTTAATGGGAAGTCAAAATGAGTAATATCTAATGGAGTGATAAAGCAAAATTTCCAAAGACTACAGCTGTGACAAGCATAAAGACCAGTAACTTGAGGAATTATGTATTTTTTCCTACTCCGGCTAATCAGTGATTATGAAAGAGTGACGAGAAAGCTGATTTGCATGAGAAATCCCCTTAGGATAATGCAGCGTTTTGTTTCACAATTTTCTAGGTTCAAAAAGCCTAGTAAAGTTGTTTTCCAATAGTTTTCCACTCTCCTGCACCTCTGAACTCCTGATACTATCAAGCTATGGAAATACCAAAATGTCACAAGGCAGGCAGTTCTTCCTGTTTTTTACCTAGGCAGAAGTGGCAAGACCTGAAAATCTTTTAATATTTATTGCCCACATTATAAATAATTTTATAAATGTAGGATTTTGTCTTTCAGACGTTGTCAGACAGGGTGAGAGATGAGGAGACCTTCAGTCCGGCTGAGTAATTTGCCCCTGGCGTGTGCTGGAACACAGACAAACAGGATGTTTTATCCCCAATTTATGGATAGAAAAATTGAGGCGAGGAAGTGAAGGCATTCATTTTTCAAGTGTAGAAGTGCTCATTTGTAAGCAGGCAATTTAGGCTTGAACTTTTTTTTTTACTTTTTTTTTTTTTTTTTTTGAGGAAAAGGACCATGTATATACAGTTCCCATTGAAATTACACTTGAGTCACCCAAGCAGAAAGACTTTGGCCATACTCTTTTGGGGTCCCGCAGCCCTAATCCCATGTTCTAATTGGCCAGTAATCTGTGGACAGATATTGTAACAGTTCCTTTAGAATATTTTTCTACTTCTCGCTCATTTGCATACTAATGGCATAAAAATAGGCACTTCCTGCCAGTAATTAGCTGGAGCCCAGAATTTAAAGAAAGAAAAAGACCACAGCATTATGGTAGACGGATGGTACTGAGGAAGCTGCAAAAAAGAGTCACTTCTCTGGTGCTCAGAGAGTGCCTTTAATTTAGAGTTCAAGGCTGGCAACTCCGTTACCTCTGTGTGACAGGGATTAACTGTTTGCTTGGCCTCATAACTTTGCCTCTAATGAGCCCCTGTAACTTTTTTCATGGCAAATCACTCTATCTGTCCTGCACCCAGTCTTGCTGCTGTAAACGTTTTTCTTTTTTTGCCTTTTTTCCCAGAAAGAATAATGCTGGCGGTGAAGTCTGCACCGTGAGCCTAGTTCCTTGTGGAGCACTGTGACGGAGACCAACACAGAGTCTGCCCAAGGGTTCTCCACCTAACGAGGCTCTGTGCAACTCATAACTGCATCAAGTCGTATGAAGCTCTGGGTTAAAATACCCTGCTAAGGGCTGGAGAGCTTTGGGTGTGCACATGGGGTTATTTGACGACTTGAGTATGAACCAAGCTGGTGATAGCTAGAGATTTTCCTCTTACAATAGCAACATATTTAACATACCAGCTTTTTCAGTCAAATATGTAGCAGAAGAGTTTTCTGCTTCATAGAAATTTCTCTGTTGCTACTCTACTGGTGGTATCTATGGCAAGGTGAAACAAAAGCAGGGAATTGCCCATCCAACCCTGAAGAACAGCAATAACTTCAATGAGAGAGGGAAAGTGTATTTTGCTACTGTCATTCCCCTAACTTCTCTGGAGATAAATATTACAGATTACATTCTCCAGGGCTATCAAACTGACACCTTCAGTGAAGAATTAAATGTGGAAACTCTTCCCATGGTATTACTCAGAAGAAATTTCAGCAATTACTGTTTGCCATCTACAATTGGACAATACTGATCTCCAGCGATGCAATCTAAAAGCTCATGAGATGGAACTACAGTTAATTATATACCTTTAACTTATTTACCTATTTCAATGGTTAAGTAATTATTAATATATTAATCTCTCTAATACATTGACTGTAACTATTCATTTCTTTAGAGCCACTGCTCTCAAAGAACCAAGGGATGGACCAAATAAATGAGGTCTGTACTCCTTAAAGTCAAGACCCACGCTGCAGCAGTAAACGTTCAGCCCCTTTAATGGCATCCAGAATCACAGAATGGTTAGGGTTGGAAAGGACCTTAAAGACCACCTAGTTCCAAGCCCCTGCCATGGGCAGGGACATCTTCCACTAGACCAAGTTGCTCCCAGCCCCATCCAGCCTGGCCTTGAGCACTGCCAGGGATGGGGCATCCACAGCTGCTCTGGGCAGCCTGTCCCAGCACCTCACCACCCTCACACAAAATAATTTCTTCCTTATAGCTAACCTAAATCTGCCCTCTTTCTGCTTAAAGCCATTCCCCCTTGTCCTATCACTGCATGCCCCTGTAAAAAGTCCCTCTCCATCTTTCTTGGTGGCCCCTTTAGGTACTGAAAGGCCCCTATAACATCTCCCTGGGGCCTGCTCTTCTCCGGGCTGAACGGCCCCAATTCTTTCAGTCTATTTTCATAGGAGAGGTGCTCCAGCCCTCGGATCATCTTCACAGCCCTCCTCTGGACTCATCCAAACAGGTCCATGTCCTCCTTATGTTGAGTTGGATAAAAGTTAAGTATTTGTTTAGACCTTCTAGGGAATGGCCAGAGAGAGTTTATGCTCTTTGCAGGCATAAAATACCTACCGCAAATTAAATCAAAATACTCATTTTATCAACACAACTGTGTCTGCCCAAGCAGTCTTGAGGGAAAGGCAATACCGAAGAGTTGGGGTGACTCTTATTGAGTTGTGAGACTGTGGCTGCAATGAAAGACTGCAGTATGGAGAGGAAGGTCCATCCCTTCAACATTCACCATGTATAATCCTTGTCCAAGGACAGCCTTTCCTAGATGCTCCTTCTCTGAGGGAGCAAGGCTACGGTTTGCATTGGAGCTTAATGGGTGAAGCACAGGAGATTTTGGTTGAAAATCTTTCACCACTTGGTAGGAATCAAAAATAGTATCTCCCCTGTCTCGTGATGGGCTCTTCTGCCCTGGGTCAAGAGGTGGAGAAAGGAATGAAACTTTTAGGAGGGGCTGACGCTAAGCTAGTGAAAGTAAGCCTGAGTCTATGCCACAGTGATCCAGGCACTCAGTGGAGAGCATCCTCTTGGTTTCAAACTCCACCAGAAAAGCCTTTTTCATCTTTTTTACATCTTTCCACTTCCCTTTCCCTCTATCCATCCCACTTTGTTGCTAATCTTTATGTCAAGCATGTATGAAACTCTATATTACGTTGTGCTGAACTTAGAAGTGAAATTGTGTCACTTTTTTTTTATCTTTAAAAGAAAACCTTGTGAAGCTTTTATCCAGCAGAACTATATTATCAGAAAGTATTTTTCTGAAAACTTTGAGACTCTAGCTTATTAAAACACAGATCCTTAAGATGATTGGGTCTATTCCATTAGTAGATTTATAAAGTGTGCAGACTGGGTAAACAACAGTGACAGCTTGGGGAAGTGTATGCACCTGTTTATTAAAAAGACGTTAACAAGGGCAAATCTAAAATAAGAACATGTACCACAACCCAATTTTCAGCAAATTTTTATGCATGCCTACACTTAAGGTTACCAATGTTATTGGCAATTTCTCTCTCTCTTTTTCTCTCTCAGAAGTACACGGCAACTGATGAGCATGGAGCATCTGTGGCAAAGGAAAAAAACACCATCTTCAAATTTTGAGGAGCAAACATGACCCTTTCTGTTTCCACTGTTTCCCACCCACATTCAGTTAGGCTAAGAGAAGAAGGAAAATGGGGGGGGGGGGGGGCCAAACCCAACCAGAAATATTTTCTTTGCATGGAAGGGCCAAAGAATGTATTGTTTTCTCAATCACAAGCAAGCACTTTCATCACTATTTTTGCTCTACATCATAAGTGACAGCAAGTTTTCTGTATTTTATTGGTAGAACTTAGAAAAGGTCACATTTCTAAAAGTCCTTCTGCAGAAATGAGTCTTCTGTTTGGATGTATGCAAATTCTACAGCGCTTATGCAACTTGTAATTTGCAGATAGGTATAAGCATATGCAAAATGAAGATTAAATGTGTATATGCAAGTTTGCAGAATTAATCAACCGAGAATGTACAAAAACTGCAAATGCTTTGTTGAAATTTGGCTCTAAAAAGATTTATGAATTAGCCTTCTATAGCAGCTTTCACTCAAAGATGCTAAGTACACTTCATTTTTATTAATAATTAATAATTTATAAGATTTACATGATAATATTATTCCCCCAGAATAGCATTTAAAAAATATATCCCCCTCTTGTGAGGACCTGTCTCTACTTATGCCTATTCACAGTTGCTGTAGTGGTGCTTTTTATGAGTATAAAATGCTGCCAGCCTGGAGCCCCTCCAGGATTAGATCTTAATCCCCAAAGATATGTAAGTGCTACCGTCTCCTTTTTACAGATTGCAAACTGGAAAATACATGGGTAAATGCATACAAGTTTATGCATAAGGTTAATAACAGAGCAAAGAATGAAAATTTAGGCTCCAAACTTGTTGAGTGTATTGTAAGGACAGCCACTGTCCCTTCTTGGAGTCCCTTTCATGTCAGTACTTGATCTGAATATTATTAAGACAAACCAAAGCCCTGGACCAGACTGTGAGTGCTGTGTTTTAGCGTATGGCCAGATGAGCCAAAGCATACATCCCTCAAACGTGTTTTATTACTTCTGTTATCATGAACCAAAAGGGCCTTTGAACAATTCTCACAATACAGGAGGCAAAAACCCCCAGTGTTTTACTTCAATATACCTTTTACTACAGCTGGGTACAATAGGATGTGATTATTTTAGGAACATTAAAAATATCTACTATCTTCCTCCCATGCTAGGTAAAATAGTAGTCTGAAGTATTTTTGCTTTGTAATTTTCTAAATCGAAGAATTCTGATTTAACCAGACCTCTTCAGAAGGAAGCTAGCTGATAATATCTTACTTCCCTCTTTTCTTATTGTGGAATTGTTGAGAGAATGCCAGTTGCTGCTACTTGTCATCCTAACTTTCTAGTCCATAATATTGTTCATTAAAGACAATAAATATTAACCAGAAGACTACTTAAAAACCAGTATGTAGAATTCGAGTGCATAGGTGGTAACACAATGCCAATATAAACCTAGGTATGCATTCATTACTTAATTGCACACATACACATGCACACACATATAAATCATATCTTTTGAAAAAACAATTCTTCTTTATTTTTCTATATGATATTTATTCAGCAAAATTTTTAACATTTTTTTTTTTATTTCTCAGATATTAAACTTATACAAGTGAATGAACATCTCTGCTTCTCTTTCAGGGGATTGCAGCAAGAGTCACTGATGGAAGGTATTGCCAATTGTGGGAAAACTGAAGATAGCAGTATGAAATGCCAAGGCTGACAATTGCTAAGATGCTTTCAACTCTGAACAGAAGGCCTGTTTTGTCCCACATGCGTGGTATTGAAAGTGTGCAAGATGCCATGTTGGCCTCTGAACAGGGTGAATGGATCCTGAGACCAGTCCTCCCAACAATGGCAAGTATTAAGGGATCCGCACAGGTTTCACAGCTGCCAGTGCTCAGTTGCTCTGCTAGGCGTGAGCTAATGTATGACTGATTCCTCTCTGGGGGACACTTCGATTCTGGGTTTCAGAGGGGACCCTTTCAGTATTCTTAATGATGTTTTTGGCTACGAAGCCTGGCAGCATTATAAAGTTATTGTAGACTCTGACACCAAAGAAACATCGTCTAAAGAGCTGTAGCAAAAGACTTCATAGCACTGCTTCCCAGTACTCAAAAAGGCAAAGGTATAAGTACACCCCAAAAAAAATAAATTCAAGCTCTGTGAGCAGATTAACAAAGCTGTTTGCTATTACGGACAAAAGCTGCAGGGAAAAAATTAAGAGGAAATGGGCTGTATTACTGTGAGTTGGCACAGAAATGAAATACCAGGCTGCAATTTATGTATAGTAATTGTTCATGAAGCATTCTTTGGGTTTTGATAGTGACTCATTGTGTTCTTTGTGACCTTTGATGTACAGGATGGGCTGCTAGAAGACAGAGGAAGCCACAGTAAGAATATAAAACTTTATTAACTTAAGATTTTGTTGGTTTGTTTGGATTTTTTTTTTTATTGCTTGCTGATAGGTAGTATCTCTGGAAAAGACTGCCAGAGACATTTACCTTGAGTCCTCATGGTTTTTGCCATCTCGCCAAAGCTTTTGCAGTTGAAAAAAACAGTTCTGGTTTAGCTGAAAAATAGCTTTGGTTTTAAAAAGGAAATTTGTTAAACAATTGGTTGCTGACGTTGATTACTGAATTCTGAAAAATAAGATAACTGAGTGAAATACTGCTGTGTTAGTAGCCCAAGCAATGAGCAGCGATAGGCCCTGCACTGTGCAGTACAGATGGAAAACTTATTGAGAAGATATTCTTCTGAGTGAATATTTTATGTTTTAAAGGAAATTATGGAAAATACCTTCCACAGAGTCATCAGAGTTGACACAACAGATTCTTCAGCGCCGTTAAGTTCCATTATGTAAATCCACAGTGATGTAAGCCAGACACTGTCAAGTTTGATACGCCCCAAATTTGACCTAATTAGCCATTTGGTTGTTACTTTTATCAAAGCTTGTGCAACTCGGCTCAGTTCAGGATATAGATGCTAATTGAGCTCATAACCTACAGGTGCTAAAGAATTCTTACAAAAGAAGGTCTATCCTATTAGGAATGCAAGTCAAGGCTCAGGGTCATCAGCTCGGATAGTGGGGATGGGAGCAGAAATCCCATCTACAGCTCTCTTCACATCACCATTTTATTTCCAGAAGCAAAATACAAATCCAGAATAAATCAATGCAATCTAATAGATATTTGCCAACTGAAGCTGCTCCGGCTTCAGTTGGTTGAACAGGGAAAGAACATTTCCTTAAGCTTTTAGAAAGCGGAGACTGTATAATGCAAAGCCTGAAGGAGTTTGCTCTATCCCCCAGTAACAAACGTACTCCTGTGCAAATCACAGTTGAAATTTTCTCTTGTTCACAGACCCACCAGCCAACATCCAGCCTGCTAATTTGTAGGTGGCTGCCACTGCGTGACTTACTCCAGATTTGCCTTTCATGTTTCTCATCTCTGTCCGTGTGTCCCCAGCCTGAGATCACCTCCTTTACACTCAAGTCCTCTTCCCACCCATTTGACAAGCAGGAATACAATAACCTTTTGTCGTACCTACACCTTGGCCCAGATGCCTTAATGTAAACACTCTATCTCTTCTGCTGTTTCCCCCCAGTCCCCTAACCAAAATGAAACGAGATAAAAAGAGCTGCACAGCCTCTGAGTTTCCTGGCTTTTATCTTTTTATACTAAAGCCTTTGTGTTAATTTTGCATAGCTATTTTTACATGTGGAATAATATCCTGAATTACTGCTATCACATGCATTTAAGAATCCCACCTCACTGTCCTTAAGTCATCTGGCAACCTGATAGTGTTTCCTGCTCCTTCCCTCACATCAGCACTGCAGAAAACCTTGCTAAAATTTTCACATCTGAAAAAGCAGATGATTTGGCAACACCTTCCTATAGATTTTTTTTTAAAAAAAAAAAAAAAAAAGAATGCGCCTGTCTGAGTAAACTTTTCTTTCCAACTGTTCTTTTTTGTCAGCTTGCCAGCTTGACTTCTAGTATTGTTCTGCAGAGATTGCTGTAAGGAAAAATGAAAGAGAAGAGAAAGGTAGAGAACTGGGGGAAAGGGAAGAAGGGTTCAGAGGGCATTTAAAGCCTGGGGAGCCTAGCATGGGAAGGGAGATAGGCTTAGGAAACAGGGAATAAAATGGTGGAATGAGAGATAAAACAAGAACATAAAGGATAAGGGATTAGAGAGATAAGGAGTTCAAGAGATGAAATGTGAATAAAGGAAAACAAGAAAAAGAAGGATGAAAGGAAAGAAGTGACAGGAGTAAGACATGTAAACAATTAACCAAGAAAATATTCTGTTTATTTTGGTGAAAGAAAATTATAGCATCTTTATTATTCTCTGGTTTGCTACTTCAGAGGAATTCCTCAAACTAAGAGCTGACATTTGGGTAGTATTACAGAACAATGATAAATATAAGCCTGCCAGTTGTTGAATTAACCCATTCTGAGTTTGGATAATTAATATGTCATTCAGGCAACTAAAATTTGGATAAGAAAACAAAGCAATAAAACGATATTAACAGCTGCAATACAAAGTGCAGATCTGGAAGGACTCTTCACAACATTTGCAGTTACATCCATCAGCTCAGTGATAATCACTCCAGCACAGAGGGACCAGATCACTGATGCTTTGCTGCGATTAATAACAGAGCTGAGAAGTGAAAAAAACCTTGAACTCAGTACTGGGGTCAAGTTTTAGCATTGCCCACTGACCAGCAGAAAATTTGCTCAAGAATGTGATTTGTCTGTAGAATTATTTCACAGTATTTTTTTTCCCCCATCTGCGTATTTATAAAGTGTTATCAGGTCTCAGTTTCTGCCTGATATGCCTGAGCTGTTCACGTAGGTCACATAATATGTATGGTGGAACCTAGATAATGTTGCTTGTTTGCCCTGATTGTCTGAGCATATTCCATCAGGAAGCTGAAATTTAGTCAAACCCATACTCAATTCGTTAATTCCCCCCCACCCCCCAGAAAGTGTACATACACCTACAAGTCTAATAGGCAGCATTAAAAAACCCAAACATTTTTTTCATTAGTTTCTGTGCTTGACTCTGACTGGAAGTCACCAAACATTAGCTAGTTTAGCCATCATCCCTCCCTTTCCAATACCCTTAAACTTGCATAACATAGTTCAGGTCTATAAGAAAAATATTCCTTGAGGTCATTTACTTGATGTATAAACCCTAAAGTCTGTATATTCAGGAAAGGAAATTTTAAAGTCCTATAATTTGCTAGTTAACAGAAATCTCATAATTTTATTCTTTTATGTATTTTGGCAAGCAGTACTTATGCCACCACTTTTCAGGTTTTTCTTTCCTTAATGACCAAGGCCTTTCCTGACTTGACTGTTTGCATCCCCATATCCCTCCCAAAAATGCATCAGAAATGTGAGGCTACAGAGGGTGACCCTGGAAGCACCATATAGCATTCTAGTGGTGGGGTACTCCTTTTACACGAATAGTGTGAGCAAACATAAATTTACACCCCAGGAGGTTTAACTTTCCACCTGGGGACCCCTCTTCGTGCTTGTGTTACAACCTCCCTTTCCTTTCTCTTCTGCAGAAAGACGTTTTGGAAGTTTATGCACCTTCTGAAGGTGCCCTGAGAAACAGATCCAGAACACATGAGGTCTTCCTCTGCTCCACAAAAGGCAGAGCACCATCAGTGAGTGGTGAAATAATTTTTCTGTCCACCCTCTTTCCTCGTTTCTTTCTGACGGGCTGAGATACAGGCTGAGCTCCAGTGAGTTTCTGTCGGAGCGCAGGGTGTCCTTTGCCTGCCACAGACACATGCAGCTCCGCAGGTTTCTGTGCTGGCCTCGGGCAGTTGAAGGTTTTTGAAGACACAGTCAAGGTATTACCTATCCATTTCCCTCATATTCAATGCAACAGTCCCCCAAGATTTCTTCCTTCAGAGCATCCACAGAGAAAAGACAAAATGAAGTCTCTAACAAGTGCTGGTCCCAATTCTGGTGCCATCCAGTCCTGTTAATTCTATTAGAAGGAGAGAGATCTGAAGATTTATGTTTTGATTCAGTACAAAGCATGAGTTACTTGATGGAAAACTGGATTTTCTTAAAAGCAGGAAAAAAATACTTTAAAAGAACCCTAAAGCACCCCTTGGATCCTACCCTGTGAACCCAAACTGAGCAGCCTAAAGCACCGAAGAACCGTAGTAAGTAGTTATGTATTTACAGAAGGGCCCAAGCCATAGGTCCTCTGCCGAAGCATTCGAGGTGTTATGATGAGAAAGCACCAGTAACAAACAGCAATTTAAACATCCTAAATTACATTCTGTAAAGGCTCAGCTTGCCAAATGCCTGAATGAAAAAGGATGTGAAAGATGGGTTCTCCATTCTAATTCAACCCAGATTCTGGGATTATCTGTTAAAAATAGGACAGTTTCTATTCTCTAATAATAATAATTTTCCATAGACAGCTGTTGATGTGCCCATAGGTTCACAATAGCTCTTTTTGCAGTGGATTGTAATAACAATTTCTTCAACTATGTCTTTGAATTCAGAGCTGTACGAGCTATTCACAGTGAACACTTTAATCAGTGAATTTCAGCTTTTATTCTGCCTGTAAATTGTTACAAACCTTACACACAGACATTTGATATAAATAAACTTTGCCCCGCCGGTTTGTTCACAACATGTTTTTGCTGCAGTGTCTCCACGTTCGTTATTACCATTGCACAACTGGTCACCTTGGTTGACCAGTGTTGTTTGTCCTAGGAAAGAAGCAGTAACCAAGAGGAAATCCACGTCGTGGAGCTGTTGTGATGGTCCGATGGATAAGGTGTGTGCTGTTAAGTTAGGAGGAGCGAGATCACAAGACTAAAAAGGTTTTTAGGACTATTTTAATATTTCCTTTCCAGTTCCCTTGACTCAGACCTTGCTTGTAACGTCGCAATGAGAACAAAGAGGCCACTTGAACATTATAGGCTGAGGTCAAATTGAAAATTAATGATGTCTTATCACATTCAGACAAAGCTCCAGCTGCAAAGGGTGGGGTTGGATGCTTTTCTGGTTTATTTAATTGCCACTGAATCAGGGCTCTGAACAGGGCCTGCCTAGTCAGAGCTGCAAAAGATGAGCTCACATGCCATTTTTCGAGTCCTTTAGCTGTGCCTGCGCCAGAGCCTGGCCTGGCAATCCTTTACGTGGCTGGTACCTTCGGTGGGAGCAAACGGACTGCAAGCTTAATATCTTAATGAAACAAATGTCAGGCATTTGTTTTATATGAATAAAACATCTTTGGCATAAACTGCGGTGAAAAACAAATTCCAAAAAGGTTGTAAATCAGAATTCAGTTTTCAGTGCGCTAAAATGTGTGTGTGAAAAATTATGCTGAAGAGCCAGCTCTATTTAAACTAAACCGTTTGGCAATGTCCTGTCAGTACAGGAGAATATGGATATAACGTGCACATATGCACAAGGAGTGACTCAGAATGATGTACAAACGTTACTGTATCCCCTCCAAAAGAAATACCTGGAAGTCAGGAAATAAGGCTCTGCAGTTCAGCAGATTTGTCTGAGGATAGATGTTCTGTTTTTGAAACTCTGGTTTCTCCCCAGAGTGCCGTAAAGATGTCTCATGAAAACAAATACAGTCTGGGTCAACCGATATCTCTGGGACTATTGCACAAACTATAGTTTTATTTGGTATTTATGGGAGAAGAGTTTCAGGAAAAAAACATGACTGCTAGCAGCTTGAGGGCTGAATAGTAGATTGGTATCTGTAGCTCCTGGAGGAAGACCTGTAGCCTAAACACACACTCAGTAATCTATGTGTAAGTCCAGACATTTCCTTAAGTAGTCACGACAGTTTAATTGGCTATGAATATTCATATAAATGAGTTTTGTTTGTAAGAAGGGCAGCAATCTCAAATGCCTGTACCAATCTGCATTTAAGCGGAGAAATCATCTGAAGTCTCCAGCTTCCTGTTTATAAGAGTTCGGGCTGCCCAGACAAAACACAGCAGCGGGAACAATAGCGCAGGGCTTGGATGGCTCTTTAGGCACCTCTGAGACGGAGCTGTCTTAGCTGAAGGTAACATCACTCCAACTCACTCTCACAGCCTTGGAGCAGGCAACTTCAAACTGATCTGGTATGTATTTGTAAAGTCGGTGCTCAAATACATAGTGACACCACAAAATCACAGCATAGTTTGGGTGGGAAGGGACCTCGAAAGGCCATCTAGTCCCACCCCACTGCAATGATCAGGGACATCCCCAACTAGACCAGGTTGCTCAGAGCCCCGTCCAACCTGGCCTTGAATGTTTCCAGGGATGGGGCATCTACCACCTCGCTGGGCAACCTGTGCCCGTGGTTCACCACCCTCATCGTAAAAAACTTCTTTATATCTAGTCTGAACCTACTGTCCTTTAGTTTGAAACGTTACCCTTTGTCCTGTTGCTACAGGCCATACTCAAAAGTCTGTCCCAGTCTTTCTTGCCAGTCCCCTTTAAGTACGGAGAGGCCACACTTTCACCAGTCCCACCAGCACACTCTGTTTTACTGCTGGTATACACAGACCGAAGACAGCCTTGGGTCAGCTGCTGTTAGGCTGCCTGTCCTCGAGGGGGTTTGCTGCGGTAGCCTGCCCTTTGGAATGCCTCCGGGAGGGAAGAACATATTTTCCCAAAAATGGCACGGGGTCCTTGTTGTATTCATTTGCTGGAAAGAAGTCCGGCTCTGTCAGGTATAGTGATTGAGGTTTCTTGGAAAACACTGATGAGGAGGCTTGCGATGAGAAGACAGAAAAATGATGGAGGACCTTGCCAGAATAGCAGATCAGATATAGCTCTCTTGGTCACCATGGTGAAGAGGGAACCCAGCTCAAACAGAGCAACAGACTGCCTCCCGCTAACTAGACTGTGATGCTCCAGTTCATCCCACTGAAGGGCATCTGCGAGACGGCGCTGAGCACCACTCATGAGCTATTACGTAGTAGGTCACAGTGTTGACAAATGTTTTCAATTTTTTTCTGAAGTGCCACTCATATCTGACTTTCCCACGTTCTTCCCTGCTGCTAGCCCGATGTAAACAGTGCAGGGTCATATAGGAGCCACTCTCCCTCTCTCCAAAATGGTATTGCTGGGGATCAGGGGATGACTAATCTCTCCTGTTTACAGTCTGCTAGCTGTTTGAATCCTAACATAATTTAGATGACAGGGTTCGGAAGACTAGAGAATTATGTGTTGCCAAGCTACTAAGGAAAATAAATTAAAAAAAAAACCAAAAACAACCTTCTCATGAGGTGTTTGGTAATTTCCCTCACCGCCTGTACCATCACACCCTGCAGTTCTGCTGCCCTGCTCTTCTCTCTGTGCTTGCCAGAAACACCTAATGTAGTCACCTTGCCCATCTGACACCTGAGAACAACTTCCAAGTTGCCCACTAGAAGATAAAGAAGAGGAAGGAAGCACAGTTAGTAATGTAATCATGCCTTGGACTAACTAGCCTGTAAACAATGGTGCTGGTATGGGAGATTTCCTACAGAAGTTCCCATCCGGGCATCTAGTCCCTTCTTCATACCTGTCGTGCACATATATATATATATAAAAATATTTAACTTTCATATATATATTTTTGTGTATATATATATATATATATATATATATATATATATAAACCCCAGCTGTATGTTCACTAACTGCCTTTGTAACTGTCCAGTCAAATTATCTTTTGAAAAAATCCTTTTGCAGCTATATACCACTTTTATTTCAGTCTGCATTTAAGCCCATTAAATAAATCAGAGAAGTTACATAATTCTGGAAGTCCCTTTAGTCACAAGATCCAGGCATAAAATGGTCATCTGTCTATAAACTGAATCTGAAGAAGTTATATCAGAAATGAGGTGTAAATTTTTAACATTGCACATAATTTGGCTGTTAGAACAATTTAACATTTGGATGCTACACATGGGATGTGGGATAATTTTTGTCACTTGAAGTCTTTGAAATTGGAAAACTTCCTAGAAGAGATGTTCTAGCTAAACCACAAGTGACTGAGCTGCAGACTCAATAACTCAAAATTGAAGTAGACTGTGTGAACGTCTGCGATCTGCCTCACACAGGGTGGTAGGATGGAGAGCTGTGATGGCCTTGAAATCTATGAAAACACTTTGTCTTTTCTGCTTGGTATTTCAAAAGGAGCTGACACAGCACAGTCAATTAAGGTAAGGTGAAAGAGGTGCAGCGAATAAAACCGCAGTCAATTAAAGACTGAAGGTGGACAGTGCACATACCCTACCGAAGACGAGGTGAATTGTAGCAATTAAACAGAATAGTCACAATAAATTAAAGGACTCACGTTACAAATCTGATAAAAACTCATGGTTTAGATACAACACGTGAAGAAAAAGAGTTGAAATAGCTGTGGAAGAACATAAATACCCATTTTGAAAATATATTCAGCCAAACAGCTGTCGTAGTAACCTTTGCAAATAAAAGCGTTTAAGAGGATCTTTACTGGAGAATGCAACATTAAGTGGTATATTTCTTCAGAAATCTGGCACAATTACTCATCTTAAACTGGAAAGATTTGACAAGAATGGGAAAATTCAGCTGTGCCAGCCTAGCAGGTGTGAGGGAAAGAAAGGTTTCAAAGCAAAGCCCACGGTGCTTTTCAGTGTCATGCCCTTTGGGAGCTCCTTCCTATGAGTGGTACCTCATGGCAGCTCTTTTGTACCAGCCAGTGGATTAGCAGGTGATCTTTTGAGTCATTTTTGGAAAAAATTACACATGGCTGTTTGTGGAGCTGTTAGTGGAACAAGATCTTTCTCAGATTGTGCTCATCTTCTGATTAATATTTTTTGCATGATAAACTAGAAAGTGTTTTGTAAATGGTTGCATTATTAGCACAGAATATATTACCAAGTAATGTGGAACATGGTCACATCAATTCGCAGAATATGTAGAGGGGATACAGTCAATTTAAGTTGAAAAGCAACTTTAGCTACACTGTCATGTTTAAAAGCTAAACTGGGCCTCTTGTCTCCATCTGTGCATGGGAATGAGAAGGCAGAAAAATCTGCCTCTCTCTAGCTAACTAGTCCAACCGCTGCCTGGTGGTATTGTTATTACTAAATGGAAAACTCGTTGCAGGAGGAATCAAGAAGATGCTGACTACAATGGTTTGGGCAAATTTCACATAACTGTTCTGACAGGTGCTGTTGGAAGCAGAGGTGGGTGGATTCTGATAAGAAGAGATGCTTCTGAAATTAATAAACATTACTTCATCTAGCTACTTAAAGCCAACCGTTTTCCCTTAGCACCCTTCTGTGACAATGAGGAAACGGCAAAACATGAGTTTACAAGGAAGACTTTTTAAGGGAGAGGAAAATAATATTTGTGATGAAAAAGATGTTTACACAAATAGGAAAGAAATACCTGCATTCTCAGTGTTGTGTTTTGGTTACATCCAACAGAGGAGTATCCTCTCTGCGTGCTGGTCCCACTCTCCTCATCCCTTTTTGACCTGTGCACCGCCTTATTGCTTGTGGTCAAAATTACTGAAGTATCAGGAATACATTCATGCAGGTCCATCTGCTCCTGCTAAGAGAAAATCCTGGTAAGTTTGGCAAGATGACTGGCAGTTACTTCCATGCTATTTTTTGCCCTGTCTCTGGTCTTAATACTGACATTGCATCTTTACTTTTAACAGTAACATGAAATCTAGGTCTTTTAGCTGATTACAAGGTTAGAGCTTCTCTAGTACCTGGCCCCTCATCCTATACTGCTTGGTCTTGTTCTTACCAGAGTTCATTTTGCCTTATTTTATGTGGCAGAAGCCTTATATCTGTGGCACAGATTTTATGTGCCAAAAAAAACCCAAACTCCTAAGCAATGGCTTTTACTTTGGCATAAGGTACAGTTCCTTTTTTTCTTCTTTATACTCTGCCAGAAGAGGCAAACATTGATGACTGCAACTTCTCCCAGTGAATTTTTACTACGGTTTTGTTACACTTCGGTGAGTTGATAAAAGCAACACATTTCACTGCTTTTGTAACCTGAACTGCAGAAAATCTTAATGTTAACCATCATCACACCAAAATAATGGGCAATTAGTTTTCAAGCACGGTCTGACCCATCGTCTCTCTTATGAACCCCGTTAAGCTATGGCAGGGAAATCCTTCCCAGGCCTTCAGTGCTCTCACTGGCTTAAGTCTTCTCTTCCTTGTGCATAAAATCCCACATATTCTAGTGCATATGACTTAATATTTATCACTTTAAAAGGATTTCCTGGTTTAAAATTACTTTTTCTTGAAACCTGGCCTCATATTTAGTTCATCATTGGCTGTAAAAAAAGCAGCCAGGTTGGAAGGAAATTAATATAGAAGTTAGAAGTAATTAAAACTCAGAGTTGGCTGGACACTTCTGAAAAGTGCAGATGACTACCTGTGTCCACATATGCAGTGCATTTGTCTAAGTTACTGGCGTGTGAAAAGCAAGGAGTGGAACGAAAGCCACTCTTGCTGCCATACCTACAGCAGATGCTGCCTGACGCCTGCTAACACAGAAATATGCTCTCATGCTTTAACAGCAGCCGTGTCAGCCCTTTTTGTCCTGCCTCTCGTGCCCTTGATTTCAGACCTCTGACCTTACATTTCCTCTGGCATCCCATACCAAATAAATAAATAGACAAGTAGATGATCGTGTGAGACACTGAGTTATTTACCAGAGAAGAAGATACTGACACTGCTCAGAGATGCTCCATAGTTGGCAGTCTAAAATTCTCTATTTCTTTCTGATGTTAATTAATAGGCTTGTATTTAAGATGAAATGTATTCAATTTGTGCACAGTGTTGAGAATGTCACACTACAAGATAGGTTATATACATAGCAATACAATTATCAGTCTCTGCTGACAAATGTACCGTGATATTGATAAAAAAGCAATAACTTCAATGCACATGTCAAAATCAGCCCCAATAGCTTATTACAGATTGTTAAATGAACATAAATATCTAATGTTCAGCCTGTAATGTTCATTCGTACCATGGCAGATGAAGGTATAGGCAGAAGAATTAATTTAAAACACAATACCAAGTGTCTAATATTCACTGAGTCTAAGCTATATTTTTTTGCAAGCATCTGTGAAAATATGGGGGACTAGTTCCCCACCCCAGGACCAGGCTGCATAGAATGGATGATGTTCAGCTTGTTAAACCTCTTTAAGTGTCCCTGAGATCTGGTTCTGGCCCAAATCCGCCAGCTTATCCATAATCACCTTTCCCTCTTTCCAAGAAGGGAGCGTGGCTCTGCGGGCTGCCCGGGTTGCTGCTGTCCCCCTCCCAGCTCCCTCCTGCACCCAGCAGAGGTGGGAGTAGAGTGATGGTGTGGGCTTTCCCAGCAGCAAAGTGGGTTGTGAGCAGGTCAGTCGGAGCCTTTTATGAAAAAGTCACTGTCACATCAGCACATTTGCTGATTTTCATGTATTTTTTTAAAGGAAAGGGAAGGGGGGGGGTATAGCCTCAGACAGATGCCATTTCCTCCTTCAGTCATCAGATTCCTTACCCGCATTTAGAAACATAAGGAAGTGAGTTATGAACAATCTATCTTGGAGCAGTCCTAGATTACCAGAAAAAAAATAAATAATCTTTCTATAGTTGTGGAGCTGCCGAAGATATCGGAAGGCACAAGGCTGCAGCACTGCCACAGGCAGTGACAGCCCCAAGAACCTTCCCAGTGTGCCGCACCAAAGGCTTGGGCACCCTTTGAGCATCAACACTGCAGCACCCAGCAGGCTTTGAGGGGGCCAGGTGGAACCCACGGCTCGTCTTCTCCCCCTTGAGCCACGATCACAACGGGCCCCGTGTGAGCACTTGTACGGCAGAAGGGGGTTTCCCACCCACGTCAAGAGAAGGGAGACGCTGATGCTTTTGGTTGACTTCCAAGTGGTTTGTACCTCTGCTTTGTGGAGAGGAAATGAAAGGTACATTCAGCAATGGCAGCAGTGAGATTTACTTTGGTGCTAGGGGTTTTTTTTTAAGGTCATCAACTCCAGGATCACTTCACATAGCACTTTCAGCTGATTACCACTTTTTAGTGTTTTCCTGTTGTTTGTTTTTTCTTTACATTTTCTGCCCTTTCTGCTACATTTTTCTAATGAAAAACACCCACTGCAAAGAGTTTGCTCGCTTGCTGTTTGTAGAGGTCCAGTAAGATTGGTATTGTCTTCTGCTTCCTTAGAAGGACATGGATGAACCTCATCCAAGATCCTCAGGGACAAACTTCCCACCTTTTTTATTCAGCTGTGACAGAGGGACACCAAAGAGATAAGTATTTCAACTTCAATTAACCTTTATGGATTTTGGCTGACTTGATAATCAAGTCCCTGTACAGAAGAAATGTGTTTCACTAATAAATATTTTCCTATGTAAAAGTACACGTCTAAGCTCTCTCTCAAAAAGATTGATTTCATTGTGAAGAGGAAAATAAAGTTAACTTGTGCTGATGCAATCGTCCTCCTTTGTGATCCCACAAAGCAGAAGAATTGGGTAACATCACCTCAACAGTGAAAGTCCACCAGAAATGTGGGATCTCTGATCAGATATGCAGGTAATGGCATATTCGTGGTTCAATGTGCCACATTGAAGCTGAGATATAAACCCAAGGACTTGGCTATATGTAAGTGGCAAAATGCCGTGGCATTATTTTATGAGCAGTTGCATGCAATGCTGTCACCTACTTCACATTTTAAAACTAGTGACCACAGCCCAGTTACTTATATTTTTCCTTCTTACTCAGCTGTACCTTGTTTCATTTCTTTTATTGAATTATAATACCATATAGTATTAAATGCTGGTATTTGTCCTACTGCAGTTAAAAGCAAAGCTGTCACCGAGTGCCACAGAGCCCTTTAATGGTTTGCACATTTCACTTTAGAGGCATCAGCTTTTAAGTAAAATGTCTCCTTTTAAGTGTATTGACTGGACACGCACGTAAAGCTCTTCGGGCTGGAATCCCATACATCTCCCATTATGACTCAGCTGCCCTACATTTGCAACCTTTATTTTGTCAGATAAAAGAAGAAGAAAAAAAAAATCATCATAGTGCAGACCAACTCGCTGATAATTCTAGTCTCTGAAGAAAAATAAGGTGCTATAATGCACCATTGTAGTCTCTACCATTTTTATTAGGCATCCAGATATGTTTTTCCTAATTAATAGTTCCTTTAGTGTCCAGATTAAAAATAGCTATTGAGAGCTCTGGCTGGATGATACAGCAGTATGAAATAGCATCACACCTGTCTCCGTGTTGCAGCTTCCCAAGTGTAAGTAGGAGTCAGAATTTCCCTCCTCATTAAATAAAAACACTGATAGATAGTACATCACTTGGCATCTCTAAAGTGATATACCTAAGACATACCATCTGCTACAAAGTTGCAAAAACATAGCCTGAGAAAAGTGGGACATCAAGGTGGAGCTTAATTTTCTTTAGTCAGTTTTCTGTCTATCCTGGACTCGAGCGTGGATGGTGCAGGCACGGCTTATGATGCCTGTAACTGCAATGGCACAGAAAAAACAGTAAGGGAGCATGGCTGTGAGTGCAGTCATCTAGGAACAGGGAAATTCCAATCCACTGCTCCCTGACAGACACGTTTTTAGTAACTGGGAAGATAATATTTTTGAAGGTAGCAGGAATCACAGCTCAGGGTCCTGTCCTCACTTAACCTGTCCTGGTTAAGTGCTCCCAGCACTGAATTACAAAGCTGTATTTCCATTTGCTTTTTTCTTTCCCTGGCCACAGGAATATTTTGCAGCGTTGCAGAGTGCTCAGAGTCTGACCTGGAGCTCAGCCTTGGCTCTGAGGGCTGGGGCTGAAGTTGGGAGATTGAAGCTGGAGACTAGGATGACCATAAATCCCAGATGTCCTACTTGCTGGAGAAGTAGGACAGAGAGAGCACCACAGAGATGAGCAGGCATCCAACACCCTTCCTTACTGAGCATCACTTGATTCAGACCTGGGTTTCAGGCTGAGAAACAGCCTGAGAAATCCAAATTGAATAAAAAAAAGATTGCTTTCCAGCTGCGTTTGCTGTGAAATTTTTTGGGCATCCTCCTTCAACATTCTGAGCACTGTGAGTCTCAGTCAGGTCCCTGAGAGCTGGAGACAGAAATATGGGAACATTCCCATCTGCTCACAGACAGCCTTAGTGTTTCAGACATCCAGCAGTCCAGCTGGAGACACTGCTTTGCTCAGGTTGCCAAACGAACAGACAATTGGATAAACTCTGGGGGCAGAAAAAGTGGCTCCATTTGGAGTAACAAGGTCATCCTAGTTCAGCAACATGATTTCCAGCTCATAAGCCAGGGATGCAGCAGCAGGTCTGGCAACACCAACCACCACCACACAGCCCCAGGCAACACTACCTGCACCCCTCCTGAGGGCCACCCATCTTCCTTCTTACAGAGTTATTCAAATAAAAGACCTCTGGCGTTATAACATTCCTTCCCCTCCACTTTAGCACACATGCCTGCTCAGGAAAAGCAACCCGCTGACGTGCTGGTGGTTACAGCAGAGCTACATTACACAACAGATACTCACCCAGGCTCTCTAAGGATTAAAGAGGATCCCAGTGCTTTCCATCTCAAAATCCTGTGAGCAAAAAAAGTCTCCACAGTTTACAACCTCCTACTCCTCAAAGCCACCACTGATAAGTGCATTGCCTATAAAATACACTCTATCCAAAGACAAACTCAGAATACAACCTTCACAGAGGAAATATCTCTGTGCTGTCCCCAGCCACAGCCTCCACAAGTCTTTTTAACTTCTCCATCAGCACCCAGGTGTCCCCATGTGTAGCACCGTGGAGAGAAGGATGCTTGCCTGCAAGTAAGACCTTGTGCTGAGACCTTCCTCTGGTGCTGCAGGAGCTGGTAACAAAGGGTGCAATTGCTACACCTTGTTTCTGCATGTCTCAACTCAGTTTTCTGAACTCTTCTCATGCACAAACGCAGCAAATTCACTGCTTTCTCCTCCCTGCTTTTCTCCAGGCCTAAGGCAACGACTGCTGTGGAGACCACCTGGGTTAAATTAGCACAATTAAACAGTGTTAAGCAGTTCTAGGAAATGCAAGGCTGTTTTCTGCATTATTGAAGTCATGGTACGTAGCTGTCAAATTACTGGCTGGGAGCAGGAGGGTGACTTGTGGGAGGAGCGCGGAGCCAAAACTCTCGCCTGTGTTTTGCTGCTCCGTAAAACTCCATCTCTTCATCTAAAGCCAATGCCCATTAACGTGTTTCCCCTTTTCCCCTTAGTTAACGAAGGGATATGCAGGGGGGCTTCTCACCTGCCCATCTCCAGGGCGTGGTGTTGATCTCCAGCAGCTGGAACCAGGGCAGGTCTGCTGCTTGGTGGGCGAGGATGGCTAGGATCAGGGTCATCATGTGGTGCATAAAGGCTTGCCAGCGCCGGTCACTGTTTCCTAATTACATGAGAAGCGGCTTTTTAATGTTGGCCTCCTATCTCTGCAAATTGAAGCATCTGATGGGGTTGGGCATCATCACGCATGGCACTGGAGGCTACACGGCAGGGCTGGGCGACTCCTTCCCCATCCTCCGGTGTCAGGGGCACATGGGCCATGTGAGACGAGAAGCCATTGAACTGGTCCTCTCGGGCCTTCCTCTCTGATCTGTGAGGGTGAAAAAATGAATCGTGAAGCACAACATTTAAGTTAAGCAGCAGCCAATATTCCAGGTTTTCAATACAGGGAGAGGATGGGAGCTCTTAGAAGAGCTCTATTTCTAGCATCTGCAAAGTCAGGAAAAACAGAGTGCAGGAAAACGTGCAAGAATCATTAGTGGAGAAAAATAAGTGTGCTTTGTTCTATTACTAACCCGGAATCCATAGACGATGATTTTTTTTTTTTTAAGCCTGACTATCCCTTTAAGAAAGGCTAGAAACACCCTTCAAAGACTCATAATGAAATAACATTATTTATCAGTATTAAATATAGATAAACAAAAATGAGAAACAGACTTAACTGCAACCCTCTGTGAAATCTGGCTAATCAGTTTTCGTTTCCAGGAGGCTTTACCATGTTATTTAATTTATTATTTATCTGTTCTATTGTGATTTTGCTTTTCACCCCCAGCGCTGGGCTTTGGGCATTTTAAAAACACTTGGTGAGAGGTTGGAAGTAATGCCTCGACTTCTGCTGGGCTGATACTTTGCCCATATTTCAATCCTACTGAGGCACCGGTAATGATCATCCAAGGGTTCTCCGAACTTCACGAGTGACACTAATCTTGCATCCAGGCACATTGCAATGTCTTTCCCAGCCGCCAAAGTGCTTTCCCTTTTGGACCCAGCTTTACCTCCATCCCATGCAAACACGTCGCCGTTTCACTCTATTTCTTTAATTTATAGGCATCAAAGTTGCTGAATCAGGAAACTGAGGTTATAGCTGTTGAAGAAACGAATCCCACATTGTGACAAACTGCTTTTTCGGCAGATTTTCTTGTGTTCCTCATTCTGAGTCATTGTCACACATTTTAAAGGCCAGAGTTACAAATGAAGCTCTTGATGGTGAGAGCTGGGACCTTTCTTGTGGTTTCTGCAGGCAGACAATCGCCGTCCTGTGTCTCTACTGGCTGCCTCGAGCTCGTGATGCTTCATTCGCATCGCAGTACTTCCTGCGCCGCTGGAGCGTGCCACATCGCCTGCCAGAACTGGAAGTGAAGTGGTTAAATTTGACTATGTTAATTGGAATCTAATTAGCCCAACAGTGCTACTCTGCTCTGCTAAAATGTGGCTCACTGGGATTCCACCTCTTTACAGGGAGGGATGGGAGAACTTGGAGGAAAAACTAAAACTGAAGAATCAGGCAAAAAAAAAAACAGATTAAAACTGGGTAGAACAGATTAAACTTTTTGTGTTTAGCTGTGGTAGTAATTGGCCGTGCAGTTCCTCAAAAGTCAAAACTTTACAATGTCTGTGACATTCAGGGCAGTGGCCAGGGCAAGCAGAGCATCAACGTCTCTTTAGAAGCAAGATGCCCTACTGGATCTATCCAGTTGGGCAAGTATTTGCTGGCACCCAAAACCACGATCTGTAATTGCATGCACAAATTTATCCTCACAATGTACCTTTGAGATAAGGAAGCCAGTTGATCCCCGTTTTGTAGGCTGAGGGGACTGAAACCCAGGATTAAATGATTTGCCCAAAGTCACAACGGAAAATCCTAGCAGGAGGAGAGAGGAGCTGCAGGTCCTCCAGCTTGACGCAGGAACCTTACAATACTTACGGAATTATTAAAATGTTAAATGAGTTGAAATGAAAGGCTCTGTCCAGAGCTGGAGTCATCATTTGGATTATTGGCTCAGTCCTTTGAAAAATACACAAACGCGGCACTATTATGAATGCAATTACAGCCAATGGAGAATTCTCAAATGAAGGGCAAATCCAAAGGAAAGCATCTATGGTTTATAGTTCTGCGGTCTCTTCCATCTCAACAGCGATAGAGAGCATGGCTGTGCATGCATATCTGAAACATATGTTGATTTTTGTGCTTGTCAGCTAGTTAGGCTCTGGGGGAATTCTCCCACACTGGTTACGCTGAGAGAGATCAAGAGAGAGGGTGAACAGCTCGTGGGTTTTAAGATCTTCTGTTCCTCCTTGAGATGCGAGCGGGAGTGCCTGCCCTTGTCCTCTCCCACCCACCCCCGTCCTCCTTTCTCACCCTGGAGTTTCCACCCTTTTCCTTGCCGAGAGCACTCGGGAGCAAATTGTTCAGGATGGAGGGAGATGGGCACAGATGTGACCACCTGCTGCATATGCCTTCCTTCTCCTGGGCTTTTAAAAAGACACTTCATATTTTAAAAAGGAGGAGGAAGAGGCAGTGACCTTTGGTGTTGCTCAGCACTGACACAGCTGGAGCTGGCCGGGGGTGGTGGGGTGTTATTTTTTACAGGTTGGCAACCAGACGCTTGTTGCAATGATATACTTTTTTTTTTTTTTTACTTTTTTTTTTTCTTTTTTTTCCAGAGATCGCCTGAGTGTAGATGTGCCAACACGGGTTCCGGTTTTACCACAGCTAATTCTCTTATTTCAAAGAGCGGAAATATCCTCGGACAAATCTGCTTTGTCAAGGTTGAAAACGTTCCACACCACAGATGGTGACCATAAGGTGCAAGTGAGTTTTCAGCTGAACCAGTGACACCCTACCCATTTGCTTCACTGCTGAAGATTTGAAAACTAGTTTTTGTTATGAGAAGCTGAGCAAGATACTTCTCTCCAAATGTCTCTTCCTCCTGTTAGCTCCTCACTTCCATATTCATGGCACTCCTGCTGCTACTAGCACTACCATGCGTAGCACCTACTGCAAATTGTCCAGTTCCTGTTGTTAGGATGGCAGTTCCCTTTGGTTTTTGAAAAATTCATTAACCGAGGGGGTGGAAGGGGTGGCAGAGGCCTTTATGGTCCAGCACCCTATTGTAGGAGATTATTTTTTTGTTTCCCAGGTGTGCTCCTGCATGATGGCTCGCTGGGGTTGTGACAAGATGAGCACTTCTACTTTTGTGCAAAAGCAACTGGTTGCATTTAGATCATCCGCTGTGTTGCAGCACAAAAGAATTCTGCGCGCAGGGATATTGTTGTGGGGAGTTTCCCAGCAATGGTTTGGGGATTTTCAGGCCCTTCTAACACAGCATGAGATTTTTCTTGTGGACTGAACAGAGCCTCGACGGGAGTGGCGATGGCAGTTTACAATAATTGGTACCATGCTCTTCTGATTCCTCTTAAATGAGGGGGTTTATGTTAATGAGAGAACCCACCTGTGGTTGGCAGTCTCAGTAGCTGTATCTAATTTTTCACTTTTGTAAATTCCCCAATTTCTTGTGATGCCTCCGTTACTATTTTGCAGTTCAGTCATCCATCCTCACTTCTCTTTTTCCCTGACTAATTCCTCCCGTGAAGAAAACTAAAGTTTAAAC
>JAVJGJ010000061.1:39148796-39153796 GCA_035590215.1 Microhierax caerulescens
ATACAACAACAATGCAAATCTAAAAGGAAACCTGATTCTGTCTCTGGGAAACTAAAACAAAAACTAAAAGTGAGCGGCTGGGTCATCTTCCCTCCCCAAGAAGCTCACCTTCCTTTCCCTTGCGCTTCTTTAAGTGACTTCAGCAGGGGTTTGGGAGCAGAAGGGCAGCAGGCTGGGGACATAAATTACCTCAGCTTTGGAAGGAAGTGGTATTAAATGTGGAAGAAGGAAGTATTAAATGTGCTTTGAGGCAGCTCCTGCAATTCCTTACCCTCCTCATTTGTGGTACACCTTTTTAGAGTGAAAAGCTATATATGTATGCATCATGTTGGAGTAATTCATGCTCCCTCTCCTCCTCATTTGGGGGCTAAATTCAATACAAGCCTGGGCACATCCCTGGTTCAAAGCTGCTACATGGCGCCCACAAGGAGAAGCCCAGTACGTATAGGTCCTCCTCACTTCCCTTGCCGCTACCTTTGCACCAGTCCTAGCTCTTTCTTCACCTCTGACATGTCTCCATACCACCACTTTCCTGTTGCTCTTCCCCTCTCCCTGCTTCGCTCCATCTCCCTTTGGCTTCTGTCACAGGTGGCATTCCCGTCCCAGCACACCACTTTCCATCTACCTCCACTCCTGCCACTTTCTACCACAGCTTCAACCCGTAGCTGCTCTCTCCTGGATCGCGTAACATCCCTTGTGGTGACTGCATAAAGCATAAGCTGTTTGTCTTCTCTTTCAAGACCTGCCACGACATTGCCCTCCTTTAACTCTTACTTTCATTTATATGTCACCTTTATATTCAGTTTCCAAGCTCTCTCTGCTCTGCCCCTCAAACCTGTCCTTCGTTACGGTTCTTGCAAAAGACTTGTCAATAATTTGATCATACCTATCACACTGACCTGTTTGTCTCGGTATCTTCTTATGTCACTTGCTCTGGTTTTATCTAGTGTTCAGCTTTATCACAATATCTTAACACGTACCTGAGGGTTTTGGAAGCCATGGGAGTTATACTGTTGTGGAAGGAGCATGGCATGAAAATAAAAGTCACCAGATGTTCAGAAGAAGCTGGGCCTGCCTCTTCACAGTTCTTTTTTCTGCTGGCTGCAGTGGGAGCAAGACTGAAGCCAGCGGTACTTTTCTCCCTGATGCTGCTGTCAACTATAGTAGCCCCACTTGAGGCCTCTGCTTGACAAATGCTCCATTCTTGCCAGATCAATGGCAAACTTTTAGCTTTTTGGGGGCCCACCTTCTTCAAGCCCTTTGCCATGATCTGGCAAGTGAAAAGAAGAAAGTTGGTCTCCCTGCACACTCAAAATAACTGTGTTAACATAAACCGTGAAAGTATTGTAAATAGGTGCTTCCACTGCTTGAGGAGACATGCAAACTATTTGCCATTCCTTATACATCGGGTAATTTAAATATTTTAAAACTTGAAATAAATTACTGATAATAAAATTCAACAGTGTAATACTTCTTTGAATATTTTAAATCGGATATAAATTGTTCAATGAAGTTGATCTAGTCTTAGCATACTTTTCAAGAGATTTAATAGTGCATGATTTAAATGTATGATACCGTTCTGGTATATTGTATGGCATATTACATAGATTTAAATAGTCCTGCTTGGGATGAAGGTTTCATAGCTCAGTGTCTCTGTACTTTGACAGATGCATCTTCTGGTCCAGCAATAGTTTCTGTGTGCAGTGTCTGATGAGCCTAACGTGAAGGAAGCTTGATTTCTATATAGCGCCTTTAAGCTGGCACAGTAGTGCATATTAAGCATGTTCTTCCAACATATATTTGTGACCATTTTGGAGATGCTTTAGCAAGGGGAAATAATTAAATCTATATCCAATATATGTTACTAAAAACAATGTTAGTGCCATCTTTTGGGCAAGATTTTAAAGCACATAAGTCAAGAAATTTGATGGTCTAATTCTACCGTAACCATTCTTGAGGCCGTTCGTACGGCTCATGTTTTCCGAGTGAATATGCTTAAGACAAATGGAAAAGCTTTACAGTACTCCTGCAGTGATGGTGTTTTGGGTTGCAGAGCAGTCAGACGGTACTGGAGAGTAGGACTTTTTAATACTGTGCAGTGGTGTCACTACTTCCAACTTCTGACTCATCAGTAACTATTGCATATTTCTCAAGTGGAGGATTTTTTTCCAGTAACTTGATGTTCTGAATGAGTTTATAGTGAAACGCTGAGCCAACGTTGACTCTGAGTAAAACAACAGCTTTGATAACATCTACATTCATTCAGTTTTTCTCTTTCCTTCATGTAGTCCTCAGCTCATCGGAAACTTTTTCCTCTAGACCATTGGTTCTAGTGAACACCAAACAGACCACACATCCCAAGTAAAGATATTTTAGCTGTAAAATAGAACTATCTCTGTGGACAATGAAAGGAAAAATTGAGGATATCCTATTATTTCTAGACTTGGTCTCAGACAGTGGGCCATCTTAGGAAAAATCAGGATTGGTCCACTGAAACCAGAACGGATGGTTATCTATTCCGTTAGTCTGTTATTGTCTAAAACTTGCACTGTGTGCTTAACACCGTTGTACTAAGCACATTTATCTTGAGTAGAAGAACAATAAGTAAATTTTCAGTTAAGATTCAGTTCAGAACTTGCAGTTGTTTTGGATTTCATTTTATTGGCTTCAATTAATGTACATACATTTTTATGTCTATGTAGCTCAGGAGTCAAACAAACAGCTCAGTCTGTTTATTTAAGAGACTGCATCATCACACATCTGACATGCACTCGCTGCATTTACAGCATCATCGCACTGAGTGCATTTATTTGAACTTTCTACCATGTACATGGGATCACACATTCAGATAAACACAGCTGTGTTTATTTCAGGCTGCACAACTCCAGATTGTAGATGTATGTCTGGAGCCAGTGGACTGCACATGCACTGTACAGGATTTTCAAACTCTTATAGCTTCATTATTTGTCAAACAAATGTCCAAAATACATCGAAGGCCCTTATCTCGTTCAGAGCTGGGTGAGGATAGAAAAGGAGACCTTGTCATTATGTACTTAAAAATAATATAGTACTTGCTGGATACTTTATTGGGTAAAAATACTTAACAATCTTTGTTAAATATTGATATCCATACTCCCGTTTGGCCGGACACGTACATGTGAATGTCTTTGTTTGTGCCTTACTTGGACTTACAAACCACTCCAGTGTTGTCACCCTGAGGTGATGGGTTGCTCACTAAGGCTCCAGTTTTGCTTTTACTATTCAGGCAAGTAATGCTGCTTGTGTGAATTCAAGTCAGTTATTTAATGACTTCACTGTCTGCAGATCTGGGCCTAAAGATGTTTCTTTATTTGCAATATGAATGAGCAAACCTATTCTTAACAGGGAAAGAAAAGAACAGCATTATGTGGCACGGCAGTGGTTAGTGCTGTGACATTTTCAAGTTGCCATTGTGGTAATTAAGGCCTTGATGATTCAAAGTCTTGAAATCAGATGTTGAGTAAACCCCTGGTGTTACTCATGTGCTTGAGTTGCGCTTAGGTGTAATTTTTTGCATTCTTGTGTAAGAATACTGGGAAAAGCACGTCTGGCCCAAGAACACAGCTCCCTACCTTCAAACTCTCCTGCGTCAAAACACAAAGAACCTCACCAAGAGCTGTGCATGCTCAGACTTTGAGTTTTAGACCCAAAGTCCACACAGGACTGGAATTACTAAACATACCTATAGATTTAAATACTTCCCCCCCCCACCCCAATAAAGAAGAAAAAAAACAAAGTTGCATTAGGTAAGACCTGCTTTTACACTGATAAGTCAAATGCATTTTTTTTTTTAAATCTTTTCCCTCACCCTAACTCTGGCTTTTCTTTCAGTCTTAAATACCTACAAATAGGGTTTAATAATGGATGTGTTTCTTGCAGTGTAGGCTTATGCTCTGCTGAATATGGTTCCAGCAAATGCTAAGGGTAGCTTTGAGACAGAGTGACTGCAGATCCTCTCAATTAAGAATTCTTGGACTTTCAATGGATTACAGAAAGTCACTCTCCAGGAAATCCTGGAAAATCCCTTCTGCTGTACCGTGTTCCTAGTGTGTAGGGGCCCCAAAGGAACCTCAAAGACTCAGCTCAAGGCCAGGAGATGACTGATGGGTACTTACCACCGCAGGAATCCAACAGAGTAAGTCTGGTCTCCTCCTGTTCCTGAAGCCAGAACAAGAAACATTAGTAACGTTTGATAATGTATATCCCTGTATAGTGTTGGTAGGATAACAAAGATCCACAAAAACCTAGGTGGCATGTGATGCGGAGCATGGGCACCTACGGAAAATGGTTTGCACCCTTTGCAGCTGCAAGTCCGCGAAACCTGGCAGATTGTTCTGAATTTTGGAGTGTGAGAAAGCAGGAGCAGAGCTCGCCCATGCAAAGACAGAGAAAAGAAAACCAACGGGTCACTATTGCTTGCACTGAGAGTGCATTAACGCCTGAGCTAATGAGTTAGGGAGAGCAGCATTTGGCCCCGTGGCAGAAGAGCCACATTCCAGCACAGAGACGTGAAGCGGGTATGCAGAGCTGAGCTAACTGGACGTGGCTAACTCATAACTGTCATAGTGTCAACAACGGGGCAAGGCAGCAGCAAGTTCCCGCAGCAAATAGCCAGAGGGCACAGCTCATTTATCCTAATCCTTCCAAGGGGAGTGAAAGCAAGCTCCCACGTACCTTCCCAAACTGCAACCACGTGTCCTAACTGCTCTACACCTTTAATAGAATTCCTGGGTGTTCTCTGCCTTGAGCTGTACGTTAACTAACATTTGGATAAAAATAGATGCAAAAATGAATCTCATGTTCCATAACTGCAGAATTTAAGAGGATAAGTGTGATTTGGTAACATTTAATATCCTCATTGTGCCCCCTTTGCACAGGAATGAATGATTGGGACACAGTATGCAGCCTAGCCCTGAATAAGGTCATTTGTATATAATTTATTCTTCCATCAGTTGTGCTGA
>JAVJGJ010000061.1:39158796-39183796 GCA_035590215.1 Microhierax caerulescens
TCTTATTGCTAGAGCAGTTCATTAGGAACTTATTACTGAACTGGCCTGATTCCTCCAGCGTATTTATCATACTTAGCTAACGTGGCATGTGACCAGAACAGGAATAAACTTCACACCAGAGCCCTCCTATCCTTTAAGTTGTAAAAGTGTGGGGGGGTTGTTAATTCTTAAAGCGGCAAGCACAGGGAGAGGAAAAGTACGGTGGAGGGTTGGCAAGGAAACGCCAGCTGAGAGCAAAGGGCTGGGAAGATGGGAGACTATCACTGGCAGTGCCGGCACGGAAGGAAATCCAGCAGGAAAAAAAAATAATGTTCATACCACTGAAGGATCTCAGCTTCCAGGAAAATTCAAGCTGCTCCTTTATGAACCTGATCAGCTTTCTTTTCCTCTGCAGTCACTGCTGGGACTTGAAAGCAGGGAAAGTCAGGCATAAAAAAAATTTCCCTTCCATAGCAAAGTTGTGAAGAATGAATACCAAGGAATATGCTAATTTTTTTTTGCCTGATCTAGTCACAGCTACCTTCAAGTCCCACTGTGAAAGTTCACATTTAATAAGGTGTGATTAACGAAAGCTCAAGGAAGCCAAAAATTGTATGTTATGAAATGAAGGGGAGATGTGGCAGGAAGGAAAATATAGGAGAAACCACAGATAGAATAACCCAAGTGACAGGGAAATCAGCAGATGCCTCACAATTGGAACTCAAACTACATTTCTTTGTACGAGAGTTTCCTAAGCTTGCACACATACGGGGTTTCATTTTTTTCTTTACTTCCCTTTACAGTGAAATTGAACATCCAGGCTTAATATATCAAATTATAGCAGTATTGCTTTTATGATCTGTTTCCCAAATATGCATTTCTGCCAATTTAACCTGTTGGTTAAAAGCCAGGCTTGAAGAAATCTCTGGGCTTTGAGCTGTACGTGTACTTTGGCTTTGAACCTCCAGCCTTGACCTGGGGGTGCACTGAGCCCAGAGCCGGGAGGCAGCTCCCTGCGACGCGGAGCACAGACTTTGCCACAATGGGGAAATCCTGCAGTCTTAGCTCGGGAAATTTTAGCACGGTCAAGTCACTTACTCGAATTAGCTTTAAATCCCAAAGCACTCTCGACCTAAGCGCTCCTCCAACCTCAGCGCCGCCAGAAAACCCTCCCAGGTGAGGTGGGAGCTTTCCCAACGCCACCAGCCGCCCAGCTGGATGCACCAGATAGGCCTGCCTGCATCCCTGCCTCGTCCCAGCTGTCCTGCTGAGCCCACCCACGCTACCGTCCCTTTGCTAGTATCTCCGTAGTTGCTAATTTTGTTCCTCATAGACCTTCTGCTTTTCCTCATCACCTTTTTCTGTGTCCTTCTCCTCACTGCACCACCCACGCTCTCTCAGTCCCTCCCTCTGACTTACTTTTCCCTGACGCTGACAAGCCCAACCCTTGTCTTGTTCCACTTCTCCACAGCACCGCTCCTTCTCCATTACTTCAAATTTCCTGGGTTCTTTTTTTTGGTGCACACTACATCTGATGCCCACTACACCCTTCTCACTCCACCACTGTGCTCCATCCAGCTGCCTAGCACTTTCCCTCTCCTCAAAAAGAAGTCAACCACTTCCACTGCTTCTCATCCCGACTTGCTTCTACCCGCCCTTCCCCAAAGCTGGGTGATGTGCTTGTCCCTCAGTCTTTGCCTGCTTTGCTCACCCTTTGCACATGGTGTTGGTTCAACACTGCACCTCCTGTTTGTGCTACCTGGTGCCTTCCCCCAGCCAGCACAGAGGTAGCCTGGGGGGGAATCATCCATATCTTATAAATTAATTTAGAAACAAGAAGATGAAAATGCTTCATATTTTCATATTAATTTATATTATTACTAAAAAGGCTATACTAGAGCTATTTAGTCTACTCCATCCATACCAAGGAGTCAGTTTTGATCTGAGGGAATATGACAGCTTGAGCAAAGTTCTTTGTTCAGACACCACACAACATACCTTAACAGTGTGCAGCATGCAGCTGTTACAACACTAATTGAAATATGTTTTTAAATGTATCAGGTTTCCGAACATTTGCAGAAGAATTATTTTTTTCCCCTGTGTGCAAAACTCAGTATTTCAGCCATTTAAAAGGAGTGCCTAATCCTTACAATGCATTAGTAGGTCATAAAATAAAGCTGAAGTATAGGTATTTTATACTGGGGATGGGGATAAGTCTACAATTGTAGGTGGATAGGGAGAACCTACAGCTGTAGGTGGATGGGGATAAACTACAACAGTAGGTGGATGAGGAGAACCTACAATTGTAGGTGGATGAGGAGAACCTACAACTGTAGGTGGATGAGGAGAACCTACAACTGTAGGTGGATGGGGAGAACCTACAATTGTAGGTGGATGGGGAGAAGTCTACCACTGTAGGTGGATGGGGAGAAGTCTACCACTGTAGGTAGCCCTGGCTGCTTTATCAGCTATTTAACTATCACACAATAAGAACGTTGTCGTGCAATGTCATGAGATGGAGATGGGTTGAAAGGAAGCAGATTCGAACACCCCATCCCCCAGGTTTTACCTAGTCTCATATGAGATGACCTGTGTCATCCATGTGGGATGGAGTTAGGAGAGAGGCAGCTCACAGGAAGGCTCAAAAAACACTTGTGTATCATCAGGTGGATGCATGATGTAGAAGCCACACTGAAGTAGCTTCACATTGCAATGAAACAAAATGATAAATCTCTCTCAAATATGTAAAGGAAGTGTTTGGGTTTTTTCTTATCCCTTCATCTCCAAAAAGAGGTTTCCACAGGGGCTTGTGCTCAATTTACAGAGGGGAAATTATAAATAATCTGTTTGCAAAGTCTCTAAAATTGCATTTCTGTTAAAGCAAAACAAAACCAAAGAAATCTCTAACAGTAAGTATATCTCAATCTTCCTGGGCTAAAGGTCTGTGACTGAAAAGCTGTGCGTTGCCCATTTGCAGTAGTATAAAAGTCAGAAGACATCAGATCATAAGCCATCACTGGTCCCAGACTAAATATCACCCATCCTTTGCCTAAGGCAAGCAGGTCTTTTTTCTATGGGAGGGGGCCAAACAGAAATCCCACCCTTTGGAGGAAAGAAGGAAACATTTTTGTGACAGTTTGTTTATATTTTTTAAAGGCAGTTCTTTTGAAGCTGCTTGGGGGTTTGGATGTTAGATGTAGTCCCAATGGAGATGGATCAGCGGCCAGAGCACAGCAAAGCGGTCAAAGGTGCAAGATAAATGCAATTTATATATAATTGCCCAAGCGGCACCTGTTCCGTTTTGAATGGGAGACCTTGTCTGCAGAACAAATTTCACAAGCATAGAATATATCCCTTTTTTTTTTTTTTCTTTATTTGAGTGTAAAATAGGGAATTCTAAACTTGTATCAGAGTAAAGCAAGAAAAAATAATCTTTAAATAGCATGTAAATTTTTTATGAATCAAGCTCTAAATAAAGAAAACTCCTGAGCTGGGAATTCAAAATACTAGCCAGAGAGAGATGATTTGCTACCAGGCTCAAGAACAATATTTAGTTTACAGAATCAATCTGGAAATAAAACTAGTGCTTGCATCAGCATGAAAGCTACAAAAATAAAAAAGAGGTCTTAATAAAATATACAGTGGAAAAGGAAAGGATGAAAGCACTAGCACAGCTATGAGGCCCTCGGCAGCCCACACAAGTAATAAAATAGAATATGATGTAATATAGAACAACAATGAAAGGATTTAAAATTTCTAGGTAGGATTCTGAAAAACCGTTTCCAGCTTTTGTTGCAGAGCAGGCACGCTGCAAGTTTCCTTGTGAAGCTACGATCAAGCTGGTGTGTAGCAGACATGGGCGTTGACAACATCCGAACAGACACTAACCTTCACCTTACTCCTGAATCAGCCCAGCGCAGCGCTGACGACCAAGGGGGGCTGGATTTCTGCCCAGGAGCCAGGATATTTCTGTTTCTAGATGCTCCATTCTGTTTGCTCACCTGCTCGCTTACCCACTGCTGTTTTCCCTCCTTATCTGCAATGCGAAGATCTTTGTGCTCACCACATGCTTTGCCGTGAAGGCAACCATCTTCTTCACCTTTAGTACGGAAAGTGTCTTGAACCTTGTGCTAAGCAGCTTGGAGAAAGCTGAGATTAGACGCATGCAGTATCTACTCAACTAATTTCAGCCTGACCAAAGTTCATAAGACTTCACTGGAAAATAATGTGAGCACTTAATTACCGTGCTACCTGCCACGCTCTGCACCGTAATTACAGTGCTGCATCCCCTGGTTTTAAAGAAGGAGGACCTCGTGAAGCTCAGACTCCAAGAGGCACACGTAACTTCTCTTAAAAGTAAATGGCATCCCAAAATTAACATGGCAGAATTTGTTCCTGCAACAAACAGTGGCCCCTACACTCAATTCCAGATCAGCCAGAACCAACGCAATTCACTCATCGCAGTAATACAATAAATTCTCCTTGTCCATAGGAAGCTAGAAGCTATTGCAGAATACTGCTAATACTGCATAAATTAAAAACTATGGATTGTGAACTTTGGGCCCCTTTCTCTTCAGTGCTCAAGCTGTGGCAGACGTGGCATACAGAGGTAATCACAGAGCTCATTGATCTGCGACCACATGGTACTACCAAAAGTTCTCAGGTTGACACAAAACCGTTCAAATCCCATTCTTCTTCCTTCCTTGGCACAGAACTCAGCTCCACTGCAATACCTACGACATCCCTGGTTTCTCCTTTACGACAGTTGGTTAGCGCGTGATTAAGACAGCTCATGTAGTTTTACCTGTCAATGTTATTTTTTGCTCTAAATCATTTCTCTGGGCTAAATCTTTAGGGGCTGCAAAGCAGGAATGTGTCCTCTCTCTGACTTCTTTAACCATCTGGCATAGGTTGCAGTAGGCATGTGGACCATGAGAAGTGATAACAAACAAAAATCTGATTGTTCAAATATCAGAAAAAAGACCTAAAAAAGCACAGGGGTTTTTTACATAGGAAAAAGGACATCAGGATAAACAACATCCACTATTTGTGCTTCTCCAGGAAATACAGGAAGTGTTCCAATGCCTCCTAAAATATGTCTTTATGAAGTAACAACGGATTGTGATCAGCTAGTCAGAAAACAGCAGCACACTCAGAAAACAAGCTTTTTCTCTTCTTTAGGTTTCAAAGAGTTGATTGAAAAATGTGGCCCTACTCTTACAAGGACCCCAAATGCAGAAGATGCTGTTACTTTCAATGCAATTCCTTCCACTGAACACGGAGTGCAGTTTCGCACCTATGTTACTAATGTTTTTTTTTCCAAAACTATCAAAATAATTTGAAATTCACTTAAGATGCATGCTAAGCCATTAGCCAAAGTCCCAGTGAAATGTGCCTCCTGAAGGCTGTGAATCAGTTATGGAGGCTAGCCCAGCCAAGGTCTGCGGCGCTCCCAACCACCTCTAACGTTAGAGTGATGCGCGGAGGCTCCACGAAAGCAAACGCGTCCTTAATCCTACTTCACACTTTGTATAGCGAGTTGCATCGCAGGATTTCAGCCTGCATGAATTAAGATTTACAACACCCTGGAGAGGCGGGCTGGTATCATTTCCCTCTATTGCAAAGATGGGCGAAGGTGAGAGAAAGATGAAGCAATTTGCTGAAATTTGCAGAGGAAGTCTGTGGCAAGGCAGAAGAGCACCCGGCGCGCTCAGCCTCAGCGCCTGTGCCTCTGCCACAAGACCATCCTTCCTGCCTCTAAGTGCCGCGCTCCAGCTTGATGATGGGCCGTAGTTCTAGCATATTAAATATGACACCGTATACACGTTCTGAATCATAAGGCTGACTCCCATAAAACTGATGGACATAAAGTTGAGAAGTCGAAAAGGGCAGAGCAGAGAAGAAGGAGAAAGTCCCTATGCTGCAGCTGTGTGGTATTTTTCTAGGCAGTAGCTTCCCATGCTACTTAAAGACCAGAACATATTTTTGCTTTTACAAATGCAGTTTATTTTGCAAATCAAGGTGATTGCACACATTTCAGCTTGTCAAATTTTCAGCCTTTCAACCATATGTCTGTCGACCTTATGGACTACCAACTTTATGGGATTCAACCATATGTCCAGATCCCGATATATATGAAGGCCAGTTCTAACATAAGAGCTTTACGGTAGTAGTGTAGTAAACCATAATGTTTGCAGATGGCTGTAATAAAATCATTCAGGAGAGGAAAGGTGCAGGGACGTAAAGCCTTCAAAGCTTCTTCTACTGAATAAACAATTTGATCCGAATAATGCAGTGGGAAGCACATTCCACCAATGAACTAACTGATCTAGTCCAAAATGTTGCTTTTAATTTTCTTTCCTAATCCCACATGTATTTTAACTTCCTTTTTTATTTTCCTGTGTGGGATTAGCTTAAAATTTGGAAGAAAAGTATAAGAAGGTAAAATAACAAAGTAAAGAATTTTTTTTCAAAGGCACGGTCCACTTCTGAATTGTAAATTTTTCATACGTGAAATGCCAAATGGTTATGTGCAGCCTGGAAGATGTATTAATAGAGAGGTATATGTTTTTTACCGTCACATGGTGAGATTGAAGGATGATGTGACTTGCTTCATTTCCTGAAGTGGGACTCAGCTTTCAAAGTTAAGGAAAGTTTCCTCCTGAGTAAGCTTTTTCTAACTCTAGGATGTTGGAGTTTGGTTTATGTCTTGCTGCACAATAATTCACTTGATAATTCACATTCCCTTTGTCTAACATAACCTGATATCTCTATCATTTGGGGAGCTCCAGTCCCATTTTCCCCTAACTGAAACATGCTGAGCCGATGCGTCCCCCTCGGAGAGCTCTCCACCTCTGGGCTCATGCCTGCCCTGGCTGACAGTGGGGAAGGGAGCGCTGCCTGCAAGGGGAACCACAGCCAGCATAGGTGTGATGGAGGGTCTTTTTCAAACCAAAATATTTTTTAAGCTGACAATCGACGGTGTGCTTTGGCAAGCTTCCTTGAACTAGACAAAAATCAGTTCCTACTCATAAAAGGAGGAAACTTTCCCTGGGCATTAACTGAGAAGTGAAAAAGTGAAATGCAACCTGCCTGCACTGCTGGCACGCAAAATCACAGCGAGAACAACCCCCGTGAGCTGTTTATTTTCAGATAACTTGGCCAGAGCCAGCTTTTGTGCTGCTAACGTCAGTGGAAGTTTTTCTATTGGATTAAATGGTGCAGGGTCAGATAGTGTCTAAGAAACAAGAAATACACTGTCACTCTTCCTTCCCATGCCAGACTTTGTGTTGACCAAGTTGCAGTTCTGAGTGCTAGAGCCTGCCTCATTTGAAGAGGGCTCGTCCTGCGAGATGCTGAGTGCCAGCATCGCCACCGCGCTCACCACCCGACAACACTCACCCCATCACATCCAACAGCACTTCACCAAGCAATACCCATTAAAAAAAAATTAAAATAAGTGGAAATGAGCAAAAGATATCACTCCTTCCTTGTTGAAAGCCTCAGCACCTGCCAAACCGTTCGCTGCCCAAGCGTACTTGTGCAAGACTGCAAAGAGCATAGCATGGAGCTCACCCCTCCCCTTGGCGTTGCAGCCACCCTACCTGTGTGCTCGTATTTGTGTCGCAGCAGGGAACTGCTCTTCTGGAATGTCTTGTCACATAAGTCACACGCGTACATGCCACTTTCTGTCTTCTTGATCTTCTTTCGGGACAGACAGGAGTCAGAGTCCGTCATGTCGTCGAGGCCGGACATGTAGTCTGGGGTTCCATCAAGCAATTCTCCCTGCAAAGGAAGCACCCATCAGCAACACCCACTTCCACCACTGCTCCTTCTCATGGAGGAATCAACCACCCCAGGAAAGTTAAAATCATGTCTGCTTAAGGTGGGGGTCCCTCTTGGCTTGGGAACCCATTGGCAGTGAAAATACAGCTGATGGGAACTGTGGGAATAATGAGGAGCATTCCACTTCTATGCCTCGAACCAACTTTCTGGCTTTGAGCACTCTGCAATCGTAAGATTTACACAAGCGGACACTATTTATCATAGCAGCACTAAATATTTTCAAAGAGCAGAAAATGCAAAGGGGAGGCTCTTCATGGATGGCTGAAGGTGTTGCAGTATTTAGAAGGGGTAAGTGTAAGCAACAGCTGAGAGATCATTCCCTTCAAAACACTGAAACTTGGATATATTCTGTATCTGTAGAAAGGTTTTAATTGAATTTTATATTTAGGTACAAATGTTATTATTATGCAATCCATTTAAATGTATGTCTCCCGACTAAAGGCCTCAAGCTATATTTTTATATTTAATTTTGTAATTTGAAATAGGGAATATTAATAACACTTTTTATCAATGTTCTATCTATGTTAAAACAGCCTTCAGCATTAAGCAATAATGAATGTGGATCAGTAAATTATTAAATTTCTTGATATTTATTTTGTCTTGATCCAAAGAGAGTGCAAACTTGCATGATAACATACATTTCCATTCGCTATCACACAGTTCAGTTTTCTTAGACTAGGTTTGCACTAATTAATATTAGAGAAGATTAAATAGGCTTAAATACATTTACAAAGAGGGCAGATGTACTGTAAATTGGAATAGTGGAACAGCTGTTATGGAGGTGCAGTGCTATTTATGCTCCTATTGTGCAAAGAGGGATTACAGCCTGTAATGTAAAACCATACCTGATTTTCACATTTGAAACTATAAAAGATTTACTAGTCAGTAAAATTACTAATAGACCATAATAGGACATAGGGGAACATGCACAAATGTAAAAAAAATAAAAAAATAAAAAATAAAAAATATTAATCTATAATCAGTTAATCTCATTTAACTAAACTCTCTACATTATATCTGAAAACATCCAGCAAAAAGCTATAAAAGTACGTGAATTCTGTAGAGTAGCTCTTTGCTGTAGGCACGCAAGCGGTGAAATCTTCTCCTACTCATGTGTTGGCTCTGGGACCACCTGAGAAAAGGATTAAAGGTTGTACCCAGGCAGGAAGAAGTGCTGACCCAGATTACAAGTCCAGGGAAAGACTTTGTCTGCGATTAAGGGCCCTGGCTGCTACCTCTCCAAATAATTTTGCTTAATCTCTGGGGTTTTTCAAAGCTGTTCCAGATGACTGGCAGGATTAGAGGACTGGCAGTCTGAGAAGGGTAGTAGGTGGGCTGAAGAAAGGGGCTACAGTGAAGCAACACCCCGATGCGTCTCATCCCCCAGGTATTCATGAGGAGAGAGAACACCTTTCCTGTGCACGGTGGGTGAACAATCCCCAATAAAACGTGGGGAAGGAAGTTTTGAGGGCTTTCGATGGAACAGAGCTGCTCCAAGGCCTTACGGACCTCTTCTTAGAGGGACACAGCTCTGCGTCCGAGTGTCGAGGTGTTTCCTAAGGGGTCTCCCACTGCTCCTTTTCCCCATGGTGAAATGTAGTTATGCCCTGCAAAGATCAGCTTCCCTACAGAGTTTGGTGGGTTTTGCTCTGCAGGCTGGGAATTTTCATGGACATCATCATCATCATCATCATTATTATTATTATTATTATTATTATTATTGTTATTATTATTATTATTGTTGTTGTTGTTGTTATTGTTGTTGTTGTTATTATTATTTAGATACAATTCTAATAAGAAACAGCTGAGCTCTTAACAGAATAAAACCATAAGTGTTATGCCTGTTCCAAGGTATCGATACTGCTTCTGAGTCCAAGCAGAGGTTCTCTTAAGGTAACTCCCCTTTCTTTTCCTACTGCAGTGCATTTTTGTTCAGACTAAAATAAACTCTGCTAATTTTGTTGGAAATGTTGAATATAGCTTTGGGCTTTTTTTTTTTTTTTTTGTAAAGGATATATCTCAAAATACTAAATTCCAGCCTTTTAAAAGAAAAGAGTTGCAACAATTTACCTGAAATCCTTGTTTCCGCTGGTACTTTCTCCTTTGCTGCATATCGGCAAAAGTAGCTGCTCCAGTTGGGTAAGTATAGGCCATATGTGGTAGGAAGCTCATCTGATCTAGTCCTGGGTATGGTCGCAGCCCAGGAATACTGGTCTGGACTGGTGGCATAAAAGTGGCTGGGGGAAATGCGCTCTGTGGTGGAAGTGTTGTGTATAAAGGTTTGGCACTAAATGGGTTCATACCAAATACTGGGTTAGTGCTTTTATCCAGATTATTTGAATTAGAAAACTCCTTCTTGATAAAAGTCAAGTTCAGTGGCTCATCTGAGTTTTCAGATGATGAAGAAACACTGTTGTGTTCTAAATTTACACTATTAGATTTTGTTTTGTTCTTTGTGGCTATAATACTTTTGGGTTCCTTCATTTGTTTTGGTAAAGACAAGTCCAACGGCTCAGCCTGAAGCTCCTCAGAAGAGAAACTGTTTGGAGTGTAAGAACTACTGTGGGAGTTTTTAGAAGATGTGGAAGAAAGATTTAAAGGAGAAGGAGTATTGCTCCTAGAGTGGTCCAATTTATCAACTGGTTTAATATTGGTAAAATGAGGAGGTTTTGTTAGCCTGAGAGGAGTATCACAATTAGTAACACTGTTATGGAGTTCAGCTATAGATGGTGAAGTTATAGAGTCCACAGGCTTTATTGGAGATCTGGCTGACAAAGAGTCTTTAGTGGGAGTGTTGTTGGTGGCAGCCAGCGCCACCTTGGCACTGGCCCTTTCCAGTGATGGTGACCTGGAACTCGAATACTGGTAGACTTTTCTTTGTTCAAACCATTCCTTCACAAATTCCTGAGGAAGGCCAACAGCAATGGAAATTTTCAGTAGTTCATCAGAGTTGGGTTCCATATTCATAGCATAATATGCTTTAAGTACAGACATGTGGTCCTTGTATGGGTTGATGGGGCTAGTCATTCCTTTCTCAGAAAGTACTGATGACAGCAAGAGGGTTTGCTTATCAAACACTCCAGGTTTGTTGGGAACCATGTTCTCATGAGGCTGAAGGACTGCCTTGATTTCTTCGTTCATTTTACACAGGTAACGCTCATGCTGATGCAACGGAATGGGACCAGGAAAGCTTTCTTTACAGAACTGGCATGAAAATGGAGTGGATACGTTATGGTTCTCTATCATCTTGTCTTCAGTTACCAGGTCTATTAGGGTTCGCAGCTTCTCTTTCTTAATGTTATTGAGCTGCCTCCTCGAGTCTGTGGTTAAGCTCTGGAGGCAAGCTTTGGCTTCATTGACTTTCTCTAATGTATAGTCAATAATACTTTTAGTGGCACCATTATGACTTACTACTGGAAGACCCACGGGGGGAATATTGGGGGAGGTAACTCCTTGTTCCTCAGCTTGAGAGCATGAATCCTTCATATGGTAAACCTTCAACTTGGAGATCTCTTCAGCCTTGCAGTCCATTTTCTGCCTGGAAACCGTGTTGTCCACAATCTGTAGGACCTTCTGCACCTCACTTAAATTACTGCCTACCGCAGGAAACCCAAGCAATGGTGCTTCCATCCCTACACCTAAGTGCTGCATTGGACTTTGAGCAGACGCATGAACTCCTAAGGGGCTGGTTGCTCCAAGTCCACCATTCATAAAAGGACTAGTTGCACTAAACCCATGTGAGGCCATAAGAACCTTATATTCATTGAAATCTAGTGGTTCTGTTTTAATTTTCAGTAGGCCTGTTTGTTCAGACATACTAAGTGGTTTGCCATTCTCCAGCTTATTTCTCAGCTGTGTAATGGCTGAATTAGTAGGAGAGGAAGATACAGAATTAGGAGAAGAACCCGTCTTGATATTGTTTCTCATTCTGCCATTTACAGAGATTAAACCAATACACTTCTTGCTGCTGATGTGCGAACTGTAGGAGCCAGAATGGGAGAAACGCTTCTTGCAGTTTGGACACTCATATGGTTTTTCACCTAAAATGATAATTAAAACCAAAAGTTAATTATCATTTTTGCTGTTATAACGGCATTTGATACTTGACTGATCAGTGGGGAGAAGATTAAGTCTATGATTACAGCCACACACCACCGCTGCTTTACCTTCCTCTTTCTAGGGGTCTTGAGGTCAGTTTGGACCCATGGTCTGCAGCAGGCAACAGCCGCCAAAGCGTGAGACTGGCCCCAGACTGACCACTGCGAGTCACAGGTAGGCAACCTGTGGCAAAGGGAGTCGAATCAATTCCAGACTGTTCAAATCTGATTGTGGTTTTTCTCACCCAAAACCCAGGAATTTTCACTGGAAATTAATATGGTAGGAGAATCTGAGTCCTGATGTTAGAACCTCCACATCGGCATTGCTGGAGGTTTGCGCCTGGACAGAACCCAGCGGCATTCCGTGTGCCGACTGCTGCGTCAAGCTGGAGAGCCAAAACGCACAAGTCATTCAACACGAGGCGCTTTGCGCTTACTCGTTATCTGAGAAGAGGGGCTGTATTTCACTCGGGGGGACTTTGTGTTATGAAAAATATAATGGTTTCTTCAGGGTCCGACTGCGCAGAAATGAGCAAACGCTTCTGAATTCAAACTGCCGAACAAACAATCTATATTATTTGCAGGAAGCTTTACTATTTCCAAATCTTTCAGCGAGACCATGGTATTAACAGCATGATAAATGAGGATGACTCAGATATCACTTACGAAATACCTTAGTAGCTCCAAGAAGCCAGAAGCAGAACTGTGTAAATTTTAAGCAGTCTTTAAAACTCAGCTAATTAAACAAAATGCAAATGAGCACACCAGCACCTCCGCTACTCACCACTGTGAATTCGCAGGTGTTCCTTCAGATGGTGTTTATATTTGAAGGCCTTGCCACACTCAGTGCATTTGAACTTGCGATTGCCTGCTCCTTGGGTCAGCATTTGGTGCTGGGAGGGAAAGAAAGGAAAAAAAAAAAAAAAAAAGATACCAACATGAATTTTATGCAAGAGAAACCATGAATTTCTAGCTTAAAAAACAAAAACAACATTAATGTGGATCTGAATTTATCAAGCGGACCAAAAGGTCTGCATGTACATTTATTTGTCTCATCAGTGTTGCAATAAAAATCAAAATGTTGGCAGTAAACCGAAACAAATGAGAAAGTACTTTCACATGAGCATTCGATATTTGCTTTAGAATTATTTCCTAAGTCTCTCATCAAAAATGTGTTGCTTTAAGGTATCTTACGATGAGAGAAACTGTTTTATAAGAAGATTTGTGGCTCTTAATATTCCTAGCAGATTCTGAACATGTGGGACTCGGCTTGTTTAAAAATTCTGTTTACTGCGTGTGTAGGAAAGACAGAAACACTGTCGTTAGTGGCATTTCGTGTAAGATTTAATTCATTATCAAGCAGAAGAGACTGTGTCTTCGGCATGAGCTGCTGCTGGAAATATTTTTTAAAATCACAGAGCAGCAGGGAAGACCTGAGCTACCTTCCGTGCCGTGTTTTCCCTCAGCACTCTTTCTAAGGGGTGAGGGAAAGTTGAAAGTTAAAAGTGGCATAAAGATGCAATCAAAGGCAGCTGACCTTTTTGCAACAAGCAAGAAAAGCCCCGTGACTTTGAATTTGGGGAAAAAAAAAAAAAAAAAAAAACACAAAAAAATTTAGAATATTCAGAATAATGCAGCCAACCATTCTGGATGCTCAAGGTAGGAGGTCAGCCTTCTGCAGGCAGCCACGGACACAAAAGCCTATTGCAGGAGCAAGGAGGGGGGGAAAGGGGGAGAAAGGAGGGGGGGAGAAAGGCAGTGCCGAAACGGTATGACAACTGCGAGGGTGTGCTGCCTCTTCCCACATTCCTGGCGAGACAGATGGTGTTACATGGGACACAGGGAGGTTTGTTCAAACAGCAGCAACCTTCAAAGATCAAGCAGAGCCCAGCCCGCCGCGCGCCATTGAGGGACCCGCGCTCATATGTTGCTGAGTTGCATAAACAAACAGCAACAGCTGTTTTGTCTCCCCCCATCGCCCTCCGAGGACTACTATAAACTTTAGTTGTGCCACTGTTAATATGATACAATCATTTTAATTTACTAATTGTAAATGCCATGAGCAAATGAGGGGACTTTTCAACACCAAAGCTACCATTCATAATGCGCCAGTACCAGCGCGCTCTCGCATGTGAAATTTCAGGCAGTTACGTTGGATAAATATCCAGGCGGGTTGTTTTTTTTTTTTTCTCTCCTTTTTCCCCCTGGTGTTTTTAATGATACAAAGCAAAAGAAAGAACCTTACGGTGGATCAGGTTAGGAAAAATACATATGTGAAAATGTGTTTGTCTACTGGAAAAGCCAGGGGAAGGAAAGAACTGGAGAAACCATTCTAGAATCATTTAAATTGATTTAAGATCAAGCAAAAGATAGGGTTCTCTTAAAAATGCTAATTGCAAAAATCGTGCGATTAAATGTGCGTTTGCCTAACTGAATTTGCCTTACACTGAGAAAAAACCTACCAGAAGAAATAGAGCCGATCATGATTTTCAGGTTTTTTAAGAAAAACAAATACAGCATAAAGCCTTTATTCTATGGCACAACACAGGTATCTATTTATTTAAGTTTTAACCATGCCATTTGAGTTTCCATTACAGCCCTTCATGAGATGGGTTTTCAGAAGTAATACTCCAGCGAGGACAAGAGTCGTTTTTCTGCTGGTAGGTAAAGAGTTTTGTGGCACAGGTCTGTCGCCAGCCTGCTTAGGAGCACCAGGGAAGCTCAGTCACCTGTTTGCAATACGCAGCATTTCCTTAAATGCAGCACTGATATAATATTACATGCATCACATCGAGGAAAAAAACTGCTTTGATTTATTGCAGATACGCTGCCAGGCTACACAAATGACGGTGATGCCACAATTCTAGTGCATGCATGCGTTAGTGGCACAATCACAAATGATAGCCTATATGTAGGGTAGGAAGAGTTATCCTGAAAATGTGTAATTATGTTTAACAAACGATTATACAAAACACGCGTAATTTCACGTGATTGAAAAGGTTACTCAAAAAGTAATGAAAAAATATTAGCGGATCTTTTAGCATGTCTTGGAGCTCCTATTTGCAACACTGCAAAGTAAAACTAGGTGAAAAATGGAATTAAAATTGCTGAGATGTTTAATAATGTATAATTAAAATGCTACAGTTTCATTCACTTTTTGAGGAACATAAAAACGAAACTAAAGTCAAGTTAAAGTGCAAATAAAATTTCTAAATTAGAAATTAACACACTCATTCGATCGTGAACATAAGACTATTAAATCATATTAGAAGAGACCATCAAAAAATCATTTAGACCTCAATTAAAGCTATTACCATTAAAAGATCTGCATCTTCAAAATGCCATGAAAAATTAATAATGATTGCCAATCAAAGCAATATCGTTTCTCTAAGGGGTTATTACAGAAAGAAATCACTTAAAACCAGCCCCCCACCTGATCTGTCCCTGGCTTGTGTGTCACCATATGCCGCTCGAGCTGGGTGCGGTAGGCAAACGTGTAGTTACAGAGAGGGCACGAGAAGTTCTCCTCGTTCTTCTCGTGGCGGTACTTGATGTGCTCCTTGAGGGACGTCAGGCGCTTGTAGCCCCGGTCGCAGTAGGGGCAGGTCAGCAGTTGGGCGAAGGCATCTGGAGTTCCAGGTGGCAGGTCTGCGCCCCGGGATGGGGTAGCGGGGGGAGGAAAGAGAGGCAGGACAAAAGGTCAGCAAATCAATGGCAGCTCATGGGCTGATTGCCCGGGATGGTATGAGAGGAATCGCTGCAATCTGCTGCCCGAGAGGGAGGGACGGCGCTTCCAACCAGCGGCGGGAGGCACCGGCACCCGCGCACGCCCACGGCAGACTCGCAGGACCCGCTCCGGACCCCGCCAGGAAATTAACTACGGGCATCGCTCCTCACACCAACCTCACCGGCTGGGAAACTGAGGAATTTTCCCGATCAATTGGCGATTTGCATTCCAGCCCCAGCTCATTGCGCTACTTATGCCATTGACCGAATCCTTCCTACTGATGCTTTTCCAATTATTTATCAAGGTGTTGGAGAGCGATAGGCCGGCTACCCCATCTTTTGTTGCGTTAATACTCTATTGAAACTTCCCAAACTTCCAGCTAGAGCAGCAGCCTTCCTCCCGCTTACACTCAGCTCTTCAGTTCACCCGCCAGATAATACAAATTTGCTGACTAAAAAATCACAATACACTGAAATTACAGCCCCAATCTTTGCTCATGAAATTCCATGCCGCTGCAGCTGTTCTTCAATTTTTAAGGTAAACACCCAGGCATGTAGTGCATTTATAATTGCAACAGCTGCACGAGGTCAGGATACTGGCTAAAAATGAATTACAGCCTCACCATTTTCTTCTTGCCCATTGGCCTCTGGAGTGCCAAGGCGAGACAGTTCCTCAGGGGCTTCGGGGTAAATAATGGCCGTGTCGCTGCGCTGCAGGTACTCCGCTATGCTGACTGCGTGCCCATCTCCTTCCTCCAGTTTCCTTTTGGCGAAATATTCCTCAAAGTCCGACGTGCAATTTGCGTTCTTCACTGAAAGGAGAGAAGGGGAAAAGAAAAAGGGGTTTGAGTGCACCCTGCCCGAGAGCTTGGGTCCCTTCGTTACACACAGGCTGAGCTGCTGTACTGGGGCTACAAGGCTGGGGCTGCAGCTGGATCCTCACCCTCATCGGTCTTGCTCCAGCTCCTAATAAAATTAATGCGAGCTTTCCACCAGCGTGGATGGAAGGAAGGGTGGGCAGTTAAATTAACAAGAACAGGGGCTCTGCGGTGCAGCAAGAGACATTTACGAGGCTTGGGTAATGCAGGTAATGTTTCATCTATGGAACCTGAACCTTCAGGGGGCTCCTGGGGGACCCACAGCTTTTGGCATGAACACAGCTCGACCTACAGGACTGACTTCAGCCACCCCCAGATCCCACAGCCCCCGAGACAGTCCCTGCACTGGAGATGGTGGTTGCATGTAGTGAAGACCAAACCCCTTCTTCTCCAAGACAGGTCCTGCCTCAGGCTGCTCTTCCTGGCAGGCATGAGAAGAGAATTGCTCACAACACCTTCCTTTTTTTTTTTTTTTTTTTTTTCCTCCCTGAAAAATTAACTTACAATGGGAGAATATGTTGTTTTTAAAAAAAGTATTGCTTCAGAGATTTCTGCAAATAGAACCACATGGTTTAGACCATAACAGGGATACCAAGCCTAAAACCACTTTTACAGTCTGTAAGAGAGTTTTCCTTCTTTTCCTAAAATATAAACTTAATTTTTTATTGTCCATGCAGTGTCCATGAAACTTAATATATGCTTAACCACAAAACATCCTGTTACTAAAAATATACTTTTCCCCTCCATGTATGAACACTGCATACAGAAAAGACCTTAAAAACTCTGGGAGGTTAAAGACAAATATGAATATAATTATAAAAATTAGAAATGTTGTATTTATAAAATTCAAATATATTAAAAAAGAAGTGGATAATTTTCTTTCTCTAATTTTTTTTTTTTTTTAACAAGTCTTGGAAGACACAGTTGGTGTCAGGGAATTAAAGACACTTGTTTTTAACTGACCGTAAATGAAAAGAACAGCTTATGATTGATTACATTTTTAATGTATTTCTCCTTAGGTGAAATAAGAAAATGAGGCAGCACCATAAACTATTCTACAGGTCTTGTAAAAGTAAAATATTAAATGGCACGATTCTGCTCTCACTGATGCCGTGTAGCAATATGAAGTCAACTCACAAAAATCAAAGGGATTATGGCCCTACAGGTTTCTACTGGTTTGTAACCACTGGAAATGAGAGACTAACCCGCTCCTTGGTGGTTAGAAATGAGTAAATAGTTTGCCTCAGCTTCCTACAAAAATGCAAGGTGTTGCTGGCAGTCAGAATGAGACGTGGCCTCTGACTGTGGCACAACTGGAAACCTGAAAGCGCCTGATTTAAAGCGCTGATCTTGTCATCATCAATAAAAGTAGATACTCATCTATGCAAACCTCATCCCTTTAGCCGATAAAATCAAATCCTCTGGCTGAGACAAATATGCCCTATTTTTCATATGAGCTGAGCAGCTTCTCAACTCTTCTGCAGTATTTTAGTGACAGTGACCAAATGGCACAGGGCTTGGGACCCCGGTTTTGGAAGGAAACTTCTGTTCCTATCACAGTGGTTGGTAGGGAGTCTCTGCAACCCCACAGAGCTCCTCCCTTGGTCCTTCTGTAACTCCTGCTATCATTTGTTATTAGCATGAGAAAGAACATCTCTTTTTTTTTTCTCCCCCCCAAAAAAAGCAACTTCTCTAGAAGTGTGAGTACAGAGAACATGACCAAGTACCTTACCTCCATTTTGTTGCTGGCATAGAAACATAACAAAATGGTGGTCACTGAAATACACCACCTGCACAAGGTTTTGGCTTTTTGTTTTTATCAGAACAAAGCTGAGACATTAATTTTTATTCTGGAAACCTGACTTTTCAGTCCTCACTATGCCTAGGTCTTCCAACTGTTGCAAGACCATCCAGCCGCTGGCTTAGCACTATCCCATCCCTGCTCCTTCTCTTGGCTTAGCAACAGAACCAAGGAAAGCAAGTTTATTTTTTGCCAGATTCAGGACATGACTCAGTAAATGCTACCTGTGAAGCAGGGAAAGAGAATTTTTCTCCAGAGAGGAGATATGGGAGCTGGAAGGGGAAAGGGTGGGACAAGGGCTCCAAGGGATGGCTCCATGTGTCATTCTCCTCCGGGCAGGCTCAGGGGGTTGGAGCTTGCAACGGCATTTATAGGGTGAGGATTCGAGCCACCGGGCAAGGCCTGAGTTAATATCAGGAGCTTCAGTCCCAAATTCGAACCCAAATGAAGTTCTTCCTTCCCGGCCCCCAAGTCTATCTGGAGGCTTATCCAACAGGCTGTGGAGGACTGCTGCGATATTACTGGCCTTGGCTTCCTAATTCTCTGGATTATTTAGTTTCTATGTCTGTACATGCAATCCGGGAGCTAAAGCAAATGTTTATGTCTACATTATAAACCCCTAAAAACAAGGGGATTTAGTGGAAAAGCTGACAGATCCTTAACTGAAACAATACAACCAGTGCTGCAACGCTGCAGATTAACATAAATAGCAAAAGATGACCATGTGTATCTGGTTTGTCACCAGCGACATTACTGACAATTCAGACATGGCTGGAAGCTCACACAGTGTTACTGAAAAGATGCATCTGATAACCATTAGGTTTCTCTCCCAATTTCAGGGGGGGAGGCTTGCTTCCCCCCTCCATGCCCTAATTTATTTTCCATGCAGAAAGTCATGTTCCTGGATTCTTCGTGGGCTGACACGGAACACACATTGCACATCCCCTCCTGCGAGGCAGGAATTTCAGTGAGATCTACGGCGGGTGACCTCACCAAATAAGTCTTTTTTTAATTAATTATTGTAGCCTGGAGAGCAGAAATATTTTCAGCTCCAAAAGCTGATGTGGCCATGTCACATAAAAATAAAACACATTAAGGAAAGCTATCTTTGGAGGCATTTAGGACCTTTCAAGATAAAGTGAGAGAGAGGTTCAAGGAGCTTGGGAGACCAGTTATTTTGTGTGGGAACTCGTCCTGCGAGATGGTGATAGCTGCCCTTAATCGCAAACAAAGCTAATAAAACCACAGCCTTCATTAGCCAGGAAGTGAGAGGCCCCCATTGGTACACACAGATTACAGCCTGAAAACGGCCTGTCCTCCAACCTGCCAAGTTTTACTTCTGTTTTCCTCCCTCCAAAGGTTTTTGGTTTTGGGTTCCCCCCCCCGCCCCTTCTCTAAATTATATTAAGAGATCTTTACTTGAAGCTTGTCAGATGTTAGTAATTGAAACCTGGAAATTTTTTCTGTTTACAGGAAATTTGTTAATCTGTTTTCTGCAAACATCGCAGTTGTAATAACCGTAACAGGTACAATAACATAAACTATAGGAATTTATTCATCCACATTTTAAAATACCCTTCTGCAAAACATCGTTTTGTCAAGTAATTGTTTCGGAAATCCCTAGAAATATTTACAAATTAATTTAGTAGGACCAAAGACTCAAATTTTCACTCTGATGGTTACTTTTGCTTTTCCACTATAAAGCCTCCATGGCTCATTATAAAAACATAGTTGATTAATGTATAGATAACAAGATTTCTTTTTTCAGTGCTGCTAGGAAGTGGCCACTCTGACAATGGTAGAATAATTTAATAACGGAGACTTTCTCTTTTAGTTTTCTTTCTCTGCTAATGACGTTCTGCAGTGAATATGATGCTACAAGCACACCACAGTCGTCGTGTGCACCTACAGCAACTTTGTGGCTGGAGGATGTATGTGATGAGTCTGACGCCATATCATCTCTCTGTGCTCAGCCCAGGTGATAGAGCACTGTGAGACCTGGTGTCAGGAGGCAGAGGCACAGTGTATTAGGTGAGAAAGACCTCTTTGGTCCGTCTGGCAGAGCCCCTGTTAACCTGTAGGAAGCCCTAAAGAGCTATCCTGGAGATCAGAAGGTCACCATGGTATGGCTTTCGCTGAAGATGGAGTCACTGATCCAACTTCTTTCAGTGGGTCAAGTCTCAACCTCACCTCAGCTGTTTTATTAATCAGTATTAAATCCCCCTACCAGCTGCAGGGAAAATTTGAGACCAGACACTCAAGACAGGCCTGAGGCCTACGGCGAGGCTGAAGAAGAAAACTTTGGACACTTCCCAGACTAGCTAGGAAGGATCTCCGGTGTCTCAGGGACTGACCTCTTCCCTTTCCTCCTCAAATAACAGTCCAGGCACTGCAACAGGCAAGCTGGAGAGTTTTTACTCTGCATGAAGGATGCCGCAGCTCCTAATAGTCACCTGGCGCCTTCCACTCAAGGTGAAAAGACCGGCAAAGGCATCTAGTTTATCAGATGATTTAATATGACTAAATAACCTGACATCTCTGCTAAGAAACTTCGGAGACTGCATCCATTAGAGAAAGGTGTTCTACCCAAGTGGCCCAGGCATCAGCCTCCCCTGAAGGAGGTGGCTGGGAGCACCTCAGTGATAAAAGATGTGAATTAAACGTTAGCAGAGCACTAGACAGCTCATAGATGAGCAAGCCGCCCATCACGGCAAAGAGCAGCTGGAGTAAAGAGGAGGTGGGACTGTTGCACAGGACATTTGGGGAAGAAATTGCCAGGTGCAACATCCAGAGCAGCTTTTGCATTTTAAATGCACATCGCCTAAATGCAAAGCACTCTCTGAGCCACACGTCCGCAGCGCACCAAGCTGGGTAGGGGCAGCCCTTATCTTTTCCCCCCAGAAAACTGGTTTCAGAAGAAGCAGGACACCCCGTGGACCCCACGCAGTGTTAGCAGCAGAGCTGGGGGGAGCCCGATGGCACCTTGCCCCCAGAGAGATGCCGTGAAGCCAAAGTCGAGAAGGCAGAAGAGACCATCAGATATTGGAAGGGAAGGGGCTAAGAGGACACGAAGTCTTCCCCCTCGAGCAGACCACAGTGCAAGTATGAAAGAGTCAAGGCCTGTTATGGTAAGGAAAATATGTGCAAAGGAAGTCACATTGCCCTGATAGGGGACCTCAAAGGCTCTGGTAATGGTAATCAGATAACCATCAAGTCTTATTTCTGAATCAGACATCTTTTAAAGTCCTGTTTCTCCAAGTGCTAAGCACAATCTGTCACTTTATTAGCGTCCCTTGGAAATAATAAAGCTTTTAAAATATATACGTATCCAGTTCTGTAGGGCAACATCATTAACTATACACGTAATGATAAACTGTGCCTCGGTGCCACCCTCCTTTCATGCATAATAAAACTAATGGATGAAAAAAGCAGTGGCATGGCTTTATTTTCCTATTATTTTCCCCCTCAAGAATTACAAAGTAAATTTCTTGTGTTACTTAATAAAAGCATTGGGGTTTTATGTGGGTGTTACCAACATTAGGAAAGTGTGAGTAATAAAATCCTTGCAAGACTTAGGTACCACCTTTTACAGTAATATTTGTAGAGGGCTTTACCTATGAACTAAATCTCATAATGGAATGCATAGAAATATACTTACACTAGAAAACTTACTTTTAACCATGTAAATCAGGGCTATCTGCAACACCTTGACTTGTGACAAAATGTAAAAGAAAGATCGGGTGTTGTATGGCATTCAGCTGTGCTGAGGATGGAGCAGGGCCTTGTGGCCTTTGGAAAGAACATGATAAACCCCTGAATTTGTTTGGATTAGAAAATAGTAACAGAAACCTTTTGCTGTTTTGCTTTGCTACAGAGCTCGGAGATGATGCCTGCTAAATATCTCTGTTCCCTTCCTCATTCCACAAAATGTATTGAGTTCTAAGAAGAGGTGAAAGAAAGAGATGTGGCAAGTGGGAGAGGGGGAAAAAAAAAAAAAAAAAAAAAAGATTAGCCAGAAACATAATAATCTCATAAATATGCATTTAAAGTGTGTGTCTGTGTATCTATGTAAGGGGTTTATGTGTGTCTTGCTGAAAAGATGTTTTCAGTCTCTGAAGTAGCTTACTCTGTGCACCATGCGAATCTGGGGTTGCCAAGAAGGGTGCACCCCATCCTCATTATCACACTCTTTGTACAGTCCCTCTCATTAAAAGACTACTGTATCTTGGTCCAGCTACTTTAAACTATACGAGATTCACCCTTGCTGGGAAAACATCTCACGCTGCTGAAAACTATTAGCTCACAAGGATGCAGTTGAAAGGAGGTAGGGGCTGGCATGTCACGGAGCACGGGAGGGGTAGCAAGGACGCTCACCGGATGAGCTTGTTGCTGCACCGTTGTGATTGAATTGGGGGGAAATATTAAAAACCAGGAGAATTATGGAGATGGCTCCCAATTGTTCAACTGACAACAGCAAAGAAATTGTTTGGCCACTCCTCCCCTTCATGCACAGCTAATCTTAGACGCTACCGAAGCAAAGCGATGCTCGCACCATGCAAGACCTTACCTGTACCATTGTTTCCAGTGGTCTGAATTGTGGCTTCAGGCCCCATAGTGTCATAATCTTCCTTCATTTCTTCTGTGAAAGAAGCATGCACACTTTTAGCATTCGCACGTTACTGGGTTGCTTTACAGAGCTAGGGAGCACGCTGCGGTGAGAGGGAAGATCCCGCTAAGGGAAGGAGAGAAAAGGGCTCTTGTGGACCTGCACACAATGGCTTTGTTCTGGCAACCGAATGACTTCAGCCCTGCTGGACGGATGAGAACTTATTTACTTTAAACATGACAGCGAGTGGTGGAAAACAGAACTGTTTGTTTGGAGTAAATGAAGGGCTTTTCCCTATATCGAATCTAATAAGCGATCAGGTGATTCAAAGGGATTTTTTTTAGGGTTTTTTCCCCCTCCCCCCTGTATTTAAAAGAAAGAATCAGTTAACGGACACCGTGACAGCTGTACCTGGAAGAAACTGCAAATACAAAAGGAAGACATAAGAAGTTCTTGTATCTCTATCTCTATCTATCGTCACACAGATCTTCTGAGCTGTCATCATCGTTTTAACCTCATTTGAAGTGCAGCATGTATTAATATCAAGTGGTGCAGAAATGTGACGAATTTTCAACTGTGGGCAGCTCTTCTTTACCCTCACTATTTGTTTGCGTCTTCTGTGCACTCTCTGTGCGCTGACAAAGTCTGCCTTTATGGCCATAAATTGGGTTAATTCACATGCAAATGAGCATGATACGTGTAGAATTATTTACTGTGTATTTATCATGGCTCGGTTTACTTTCTGTGAGACTGGGGGTTTGGAGTGACTTAAAATAGCGTTTTGAAGGGGCTGGGTGCAGCCCCGTCACTGGGGGGAAGGCTTATTTTCATGGGTGTTTCAGCCTGCCTCACAGTGCCTGTCAAACTTGGTTTCTTGCTGATAATTTGTTAGTTCAAGTGCAACAGGTATTCACACATACAGCCTGGTTAAGACTTAACCCTCCAAAGGGTTTCACAGGCAAAAATAAATATACATAGCGTTTCTTTCTCACCTTTTCAACTTCTACTAAATGCCAGCCTTTCTTTACTTGAAGACAAGCACAAACATACAATCTTTTTTTTTTTTTTTTAAAGTGAGAGAATTTAGTATTTGAGATTTAAGTGAAAAAATCTGCTTTAATCTTTCACTTAGCTTCACTTATAAGAAATAAAATACCAAAAGGCACCCAGGAATGGTTCAACAGCTACCCAAAAAACCCAAACCAATAAATAATAATTTCCCAGAAACAAACACAAGTCGATGATGATTCAGGAAGATGGATGCTGCTCGGCCAATCAAGTGATAGACTGGCAAGCAGTTCAAAGTATGCTATTAAAATCTTATTGATACACGAAGTATTAAAATTCTTATTACTCATTTTTTTGTGAGAAAGATTTTGATGAGGACAGAAACTGGCCCAGTTATTAATCCATTTCCATGACAATTATTTGACTGAAGATAGGGGAATAATATAAACAGAGCACATTCTCACTTCATTCCTAAATTTGTAATCTTGTAGTATTCTTCAGATGTCATATTCTACAAGTAATTAGTTGGTAGAATTACAGGTTCTAATTGTATCATTCTAATCAAAACTAAAGCACAGAATGACTTAATTCAGTGCTTTACAACCAGCATACAATACTGTGGTATAAATATACATGTTTATGGCTTTGAAGCTTAAAAAAAAAAAAAAAAATTATGAAAGCTCTTAAGTTAAAATATGCAGGTACAAACAGATGCTAAATTTGTACAAAAGCATAGAATATGCAGACCAGATGAAAAATATTTGTTTAAACTGTACAGCAGACAAGCCAGCCTTGATTCTTTTCCCAGATCTGGCATTCTGCCTCTCTAAGGATCATTTTCATGGGGATATCTTGAGTCCAAAACATTTAGGAGCTCAATACGTATTAATAAAATGTTGTCAATTATGATAATTGATCTGCTAGGCCAGTCTCACATCTGATATTTTTATTGCAGCCTACCAGAAATTTTAATCAAGGTACAGTATTTCTGAGAAGTTCAGCCTTAGATATAAATATAGTTATTGTGATTTTCTTCCTTGATCATCTCATGTGATTTCTG
>JAVJGJ010000061.1:39191296-39197251 GCA_035590215.1 Microhierax caerulescens
ACTTTGTTATATTCTAGCAAACTTTCTCCATGCCTCCTTAGAATAAATGATACCAAATCATACCATCAGACAAATTAATTCTACAGTCAGATTTAAGCAAACAAGATGCTCTTTTTGCTGTCTCTAGAAAGAATTTCCTTGGTTTATTTACTTTTTTGAACCATGCGATGGCAGAATTACATGTGACATTTTCTGCCCCTAATGGTACCTGCTGAAAAAATTCCGCTATTAAAAATGGCCCACGCTAAGGTTTAAATGTTGATAATAATTAGCCTGACATTTGAAATACAGTGGTTGCAGTGTTGTCTTGAAGATGTTCTGCTGAACATTACCTAACTAGCCCCTTTTCATACTTACATGCTTTCTGTACATTATTCTGTCAGTTACTGAACAAATAAGACATCAGTTGCTAATGTATTAACATGCAAAAACTACGCTTAAGGGCCAAACACTGCCCCCAGTCCACAATGTAACTCCCATTGATGTCAAGTACTGTTAAGGTTGTGACAACCAGTAAAAGAAGGGAAGTGAAAAGTAGGGGATCAATTTTCTCCCTGATCTGCAAGGAATTTATGCAAACAGCTCCCTGCAGAAGGAGGGATGGCAAAGGCAGCGTGTGTCATGCCATGGGATGGGGATGGCGCGTTTCCTCCTGCGCTGGCCTGTCCTGCACAGCCTTGGCCACGGCATGGGGGCTAACCTTTTGAGCAATGCCCAGCCATTTCAGGTGGGCTAGGTGGTCAGGCCAGCAGTCATTATCGCTCCCTGTTTCTGTAACATGAGTTGCTCCGTGGTTGCTCCCCGGTGGCAAAGCGAGCTGAAAATGAAAGTGCCAATGTAAGTACGAAAGTGAGTCCTCCTCCGTGGATGATGAAAACTCTGTTTCATCCCCATGTGAAGATTAGCACACTCATTATGACCTATCAACATGTAGACAGCCCTGGTCAGGAGTGGCTGGTGGGATGACCAGAGGAGAAACCACAGGAAAAGCCCTAGGAGCAGCCTGCAGCTTGGCCACGCCTGGAAACAGGAGGGAAGAAACTGGTTTCTTCCAGCTGGTTCTTGGATGTTCCCAAGCCATGACCACATATGCCGGCTTGGTGTGTGCAAAGGATTTAGGGCAAAACGGCTTACATGTGGGTAAATTCCATGTGTAGATAAGAGAGTGGTTTTTTTTTAAAAAAAAAAAAAGAAAGCTTTCTTACTCTACAGATGGCAGAATCCTGTAATGCTCACAGCCCTGTGCAGCACATTAGGTATAAATGATACCATCTAAGAATGAAGTAATAGCATTAGCCTTGCATTGCCTTGCTTTTCTCGTTTACAGACTCTAAACAGAAAAGGCCTCACCTGCTTTGTGCATGTGTGTATGTGTGTGGTTGTTATCTCCTCTGTTCTACTACTAACGAGTGTCTCTCATCCTAAGAGAAATGAGGACAATACAAGCGATAGGACAGGAAGCTTAGGGTACACCCACTCTTTTCCCACCAGAACGAGCACTGCTCTCAGGGAAGGCACATTAATAATAAAAACACATTTCATGTTAGAAATATCTCAGGCAACCACGATTGGTATGGGAATGGTGATTCTAATAGGATGCACTGTCAACACGTGAACTCCGCAAATAAGACGACTTAGGATTTCAAAGACAAAATCTGGCCAACTGACAGGACCCCAACTGTCCTTGAGACACGTATTAGAAGGGAGCAAAACCAGAGAAATCTGAAATGCAGACCTCAAGGGTTGCTCAGTCCTGAAGTCTAACAGCTGCTTCTCAGGACCATGTCTCACCCTGCTAAGTTGCCTTCACACATTTAGTTAGAATAGTTAAACCCACAAGAGATTGTGATATTATCTTGAACCCAAATGACAAAGAACACTCCTACACCATGCAGGCAAATTATATTTTTTCTGTTTATATTTTTATCTGGTGTCCTGAGGCCGTTACCCAAGTTGCACTGCCAGGTGAGGTACACTACACACCTCTTGGCCTCTCTTCACAGAAGGTGTTTCTTTGTTCCTGCTAACGGCAACACGATTCACCAAGATTTATGTGCCTTGACTGGGAGACATTAATTTTGGCTATTCTGTGGTCATCCAGTCTCTGCTCTCCTTACGGCTTTCTCTGCACTGAAGTGGTAGGGCAGTTATTGGATGTTGATGACCACGAGCAGATCTTTCTCCCTATGAATCTTAAGGGTGTTGGTTAAATCCCATACACTAGGTTCCCAGACTGGATTTTCTCTGCTGAACACAACCTTTTAAATGGTTACACAGCATTAAGAGCACAGCTGAATGCTTTTAGAAATATAAATAATTGATTATTTATTTATCCTTCAAGATAGCCTTTTCTCCTGGTAGATTAGAGGGCTTGTTCACAGGAGAAACAAAAGCATAGCCTGAAGGAAGACAATGTACCTTCAGTTTTTGCTTGAAATATGTATGGAATTGATATGACTAATGTTCGTGATGTCCAAGAAGATGTTTACATTGCTTAATGGCATCCTTGATCTGATTTTGATGATTTTTAAGTGTTTAGGGACATATCTTGTAAGTCTTAAGAAATTACAAGGACATTATCTTATAAGGAATCAAACAGTGGAAGAAAATTCTCTCCATAATAGTACAGCTTAATACATTCACACTTTCTCTGCTAAAAAACTGGGTTTCTCTTTCTTGAAACATAGAGGAGAGGGTTATTTTCAGACTTATCCTACTGATATAGTTTAAATACAAAAGAGTAGTCTAATCTTTTTGAGGACTGAAGAGATAAGTGAACAGGGAAAGACGGATGAACAGTTGTGAGCTCCAGCAAGGAACTCTCCTATGTTTAATGCAACGGATTTCAACTGGAGTTCTGCTCCTGAGGAGCAGGCATAAAATACTCTTTTTCACTTTTCAAAAGCCATGTGTTTGTTCCCATGTTCTAGATGTTGCGGAACCAGAAAACAGACTGGTTCTGGCTGCAGAGTCCCTGGTTCACAACATTTATTTGGGCCTTTATAGGAGAAATCACTGGTATTTTCATAACTGCATTTTGACTATATTACCTACCTTTTACCTTCACAGTAATTTTAAACTATTTCATTGACTTCAATAAAAAGGCTCCAGATAACTACAGAACTCAGTCCACTTTTTCTACTGGCCAAGTGAAAGATTTGGCTACAGAAAAGACAGAAGAATGCAAGATTTACAGTGGAGATGCTGAGCCAACCCTGTGCTCTGATTAGCAGTTTGGATGCCATTGTTCTGTCTGGAAAACACATGTCATCCACAGAATCACCCAAGCTGTCCATTGACATCTGCCAACATATCCTCCATCACCCCTCTCTTCCTTATTTCTCACTCTCATCCTTACTCCTCTTTCCTCGCTTCCCTGTATTTCTGCAGTCCCAAGTCTCCAGCGCAGTCAGGAGTTACCCCTTGTATAAACTGATGCGGGTTTCACCCCCCACAACATCACCTTCAGTCTCAAGCTGACCGTCTCAAAATAATAGAAAATAGACCATTCCTCTGAGCCTTCCAGCGTGTCAGATTTGTGCTGTGTTTCTCTCTGGGGACAGAAATTCATAACAGCCCAGAGGCTTCATATTTTTTAAATTGTCACACTAAGACTTGAGTGCTTCCATGAAAGAAGCAGTAGAAAGAGATGCCTGAAGGTAGGCTGGGAAGAATCCAAAATGATGTCAGGTTTCCTTCTACCTTCCCATCAATAAGGTCTTTGAAGAAGAAGCCTCTTCAGAAAAGAAAAAAAAATAACTTTCTCTTTAGTTAAAAAGGCTACCATGGTTTCGGTTTGGAGACTGACAGTTACTTTAGCTTTATTACCTTAAAATCTATACAGTCTGATGGTTTGCAGCGGATGGCTTTGCCTCCATGAGTTTTGATTATGTCCTTGAAAGAGAAATATAGATGCATAGCTTCATTCAGCGTTGACTTTGGAGGTGAATATTTTATCCCCTTTCCTTTTCCTGGCTGTTTGCAAACAATAGTGGTAAGTCCTACGCAGTATGTCTAAGAATTGTAGCAGGGGAAAGAAAATCAAAGCTTTTACCAGACTAGAACAGTTGCAAGTCTGATCGTTCTCCTTCCTCACTGCAGTGACTGATGATGAGGGACAGAGGAGATGAAAGAGGAGCTGGAACTGTGTATCGTTGTTTACTATCTTTTGTCCCAAAGATACTTTTATTATTTTCATCACTGGTTTTAGCTTTTATGTGAAAAGAAAAGTTTCTTAACTAAAGAAAAACATGTTTTCTGAGGTCTGTGCAGTTTTGTGTATCATTTTTTAGGGATTACAATCTCACATTCTTGAAGAGTCCTGAGAAAAGTGATGGCCTCGCTACAGTAAAACTTTTCCAGCAAAGGGTAATTTTTGTTGAAATCTATGGGCATGGAAGTTTCTGGAAGATGGTAAATTGTGATTTATCCACCTTCTGCGTCTATCAGCCTGTTGAGAACTTGCTTTTTTGCTGTGAAGGGCCTGAAATACAGTTTGCACAATGCTGTCACACCCAAGCAGAGCTACAAAAGCAGAACATATGTATTTCTTAGGAGCCCAGCTCTTCCACCATCTCCTTGGAAGAGTTTAAATTTTTAATTGCCAGCAGAATAATTCTCCTCCAGCTGTGGGCTGTATTGGGTAGAAGAATTTATCAGCTTGCACTGTTATAAGGGAGGTGGCAGTACCTGGGAGGGGAGTCCCTAGCTAGTGGACTTCATAAGCCAAAATAAAATTTTCCTAAGGCTATCCACCTAGGATGTATTTTATAGAAAAAAAGAGTAAAAAAAAAAAATCAACTCTTAATCCCACCAAGTAAATCTAGATCAAAGAAGCTTTTTTTTTTTCTTTTTCTTTTCCTGGTCAAGAAAGACTGAGTGGTGCCTGAGTGGTTGTGGATGGGTGGTTTGGGTGTTCTGGTCAAATGAGTCAACTATCCCATCTTCTCAAACCAGAGGAAGTAAAATCCACTGCTAGCACAATGGCAGAAAGGGTTGCTGAATATCTGTTGTCTGTTAGATAGACAGGTGGGAGGAAAGGTAGAATTACCCAAACATCACAGCATGAAGATTTTATTATTAAAAAAAAAAAAAAATCCAAAGAAATGTTTCCTGAAATCCCTTAAGACGGTCACATGAGACTCACTTTTCAAAGCTGTCCTTATGTGCTATGTAAATCTGTATTTACAGGCATCACTCAAATGTTGCGCCGCTGACTACACAGGTCTTAACATCCACACAACTGCCAGGAGGAGTTATAAAACACCACATAACACACCTTTTATACAAAAGTAGCACTTCAGTTACCTAAAGTGATCGGAAAGATCCTTTGCAAATGGCTGCACATGGCACCAGAGGCAAGCATCCTTTGATGTACAGGATAAATCCCTGTCACTGCAAAACTTTCTCCAAGAGATCAGAACTTACTAGAAACAAGTGCCACAGTATCTGAGATGTTTCTAACAATAAAGACAAGCATGCTCCCAGTTCCTCTTAACTCAGAACCTTGAGCAAGATCTGGGAACCCAGGGCTGGGCACTGCATACCCTGCACCAGCCAGGAGGGCTTGCAGAGTCCATGTCTGCAGAATGCTTCTGATCATCCTGGCTTGTGGGCTCCAATATTTAAGGTTAGAATGGGGTAAATACAGGAAAAATTTATGTTAATAAGTTCTGTATTTTACCAGAAGCACAACTGTAATCATGGGAGGAAAGAAGAATGAAATCATTCTGGGACTCCTTCTCTTCTTCAGTATCGATTGCATCTTCTGTGGCACTTTGATAAAATCACCTTTATTTCAGTCGAACCAGGATCTGGCCCTGCACATCACTCAGCCAGACCTTAAATTTCCCAGGTTCATTTATTCCCAGACTGTAATACAGTAACTTTATACCCCTCCTGTAACTACATATTAAAAAACAAAAAGGAAAAACATTAATTTCCTCCCCTCTAGTA
>JAVJGJ010000061.1:39216688-39251456 GCA_035590215.1 Microhierax caerulescens
GGGATAAAGCCTGCCAAACTGTTGATTAAAGTAGATGGGAGTTGGTAGGAGAAACGATGAAGAGTTTCTAGCAGTTAAGCAGGATTTGTATTAGGAAGCAGCTCCTAACCTCCTTCCCAGATTTCTGCTCGTCACTGCTCCACTTTTGAAAAACATGCAAAATTTATCTGACTTGCCACAACAGCTTGAAGGACCAGCTTGGATAAATATGTATTTTTGTGATCTCTATTGGTTTTGCACATATGGTATCATCTACCTGATTGATTGTAAGGGCTCCATTGACTAAAAAACGAAGGGATTTTGGTGTATGCATTCATTCTGAAAATACATATTCATCGTGGGGCATGCCACAATCCCCTAAACTGGAGTCACTGCCACTGCACGGCGGCGTCTCTCATGTAATGAATCACCGGCCGATGGACCCCGTTGGAGTCCTGACACTTCACCCTCCGGCCTGCTGCCACCCTCCAGCTCCCAGCCGTGTCCCTGACTCCGATGAAAGGGCAAGGGGCTGCCTGCCCTCCCCACTGGCCACCCCCTCCAAACCACAGCTTGTAGTTCAGAGCGTTTCTTGCTTTTTTTTTTTTTTTCTTTAACTTTAATTTCAACAAGGCCAAATTAATTGTTTGCAAAATGAAGAAACAGATCCTGCAGCAATCTTATCCCTCTGATAACTCCTCACAATTTCACGATTTGCAGTGGAGTTCCCTCTAGCACCAGGCATGGAGCAAGTCTGTATTTCTTCCTTTAAGAGTATTTTTTTTTACTCCTTCCCTTCCCACCACCACACACAACCTGGGAGACAGCCTATATTAAAAAACATTGTAAAACAAATAACTGCCTTCACGGGGAAAGATGTTGTTTCTTCCCCCCTCTCTTTTACGTCCTTATATCTGACCCTAATCTAGATCCCACAGTCAGTGACAGAAATATTGACATCAGCCGGAGAAAGATCAGGTTTCTTTACACAGGGGACCAGTCCTGTAAACTCTGCCGTGTTGACAGAACCAGGTCCCGTGCTGGTGGGTCCTTCTGGTGGCCTGCAGAAGGTTTAAACACCGCTCCTGCTCTGCTGCAGCCCAAGGGAGCCGTCTCATTAACTTTAATACCAGCAATGTTACACCTTAAAAATAAAAAGGGATGGATTCTGCTGCAGAAGGAGCACTACCTGACTCCTTAGGTAGCCTTACTGCCCACAGCCACACGTTTCTGTTGTGCAGAGTACCAAGAATGCCACAATCTGGCCCAAAATTAATTTTAAAAAACAAAACAAACAAACAAACCAAAACCCACTGAAAGTCAGTTAAAAAAACCTCGTTCCTCTGTATTTTTACAGTCAAGCTATACACTGAGAAACAGTGGCCACACTGGAAATACTGACAGAAACCTCCGTTTGGCACCAGGAACAGGCACGACCACCCGTTACCTGCTCTGGTGAGAGAATTCATAGGTTCGTGATGAAGTAGGGGTACTTAGGATTTCTACAGCATTTTCCTTTCTATTATAAACCCTTGCTTAAAACCCAGCCCTCCAATTTTTGGTCACAGCTTTCTATCTCAGAAAAGGCTGAATAGGTACTTAAAATATTTTTCAAGAGAAAGAAAGAGGAGAGAGAGAGAGAAACCCCTGCCCATTCTTCTGAAATTTAAGCAGGCAGCCCTTGAAAGATCACTGAGAAAAGTCTGTATTTTCTCAGGTTTAACTAAATAATTTATGCATACTTTCACTTTGGCATGATGAAGCAATTTTAGCCTTTAAAACCCACAACTACTCAGGAGGGAAAAGGTCTGGTTCCTGCAACTTAAATAATTTAAACATCCAGGTGGAAATGCTTTCAGCACTGCTCCTTTCTGAGACAAAGGAGGAAGACTCCAAAACTCTGAGACACCGAGAAGAAAAGGAGTGATAAAAGAGCCAACCTTGGAAGCATTCAATATTGAGAGTAAACCCAGCACTATTTGCTGGGAAAAGATGACCAGAGAGACTCTTAGAGTACAGAAATCTGCTAGGTAAAAATGCTTAGGAAAAAAAAATAAAATATTGGCCTAGAGCTACAGTGAACACACTTTACAAAAGAGGACGGCAAAAATATCCCTCTAACCTAAGTCAGAAACAGTTTGTGTACACTTCAGGGCTAGGCAGATGTTAGGGGTCACTGAAGAAGCTGTGTGAAAAAGTGCACCAACCAGCACCGGCTTCTGAATTTACAGAAATGAGTGCGTTGTCTCACACGTAGCCAGGCAGCTTCGTGCCAATGCTAAACAGAAAAGTACCTGGGCTGCTTTGCTCTTTCCCACATTAGGTGGTAGATGTGAAACTCTTGAGATACAGGCAAAAATGTATCAGCTTTAGAGACAGGTAAGAACAGCCCTCTGAGTCGGTGTCTGGTGGACCTCACGTCAGGTTTTGATGCGTGCCGGCACATCGGCGGTGACATGCTCGCAAAGCACGTGGGATGCAGCCAGAGCCCAGCTCGGCTGATGTCTTGGGGAAGGGCACAATGCCCAACAGCAGCTGATGGTTGGGGGGGGGAAGAAATGCTTAAAAAAAAAAAAAACAAAAAAACAGAAAGAAAGTGCCAACAGCATAGGTATTACTAGAACTAGATAACTGGTAGTGATTTCACATAGTATTAGGCTCTGTTAATCAAGATGTCTCCCAGTAAATGGCATTACTGAAATGAACATTTGGCTTCGTCCCAAGGACAGACATGCCTCGGACTGCTCTCCCCTTTGGTATGTATTGAGCAGAAAGTATTAGAGGGAGAGTTAGCAGTGACCCACATATCTAAACCACCAGCATTTTCTGTTAGGGAAAAAATATCTGATTGCCCTTTCTAACTGGCTTTAAAGCCTCCATTGTTCAGCATGAGCCTTCAGAACATGGCAGGGATGATGACCCGGGGCTGGAGAAATGCCTTCTGCATGCCCGTGGTGTTCCCCTCGGGTTCTGCAGCAATGGGGACTCCTAAATGCCCGGGAGCCTTTTGTCGCTCACGTTCCTCAAGAGAACAGCAGTAACACACCAAATTCATACCGGCTCACACCCCTCCCGCAGCCAAGCTCGTCCTGGCACCAGCGCTCACATCGGCAGCGCAGTCGCAAGCGGGAGATGCCACGGGCAGGAGGAGGAAGAGCAAGAGAGGCTGTTAGCCCCAGCCATGCCCCACATGGGATTTCCCCCAGCACTCTTCACCTGTGATTTTCTACTCCTCCAAGAGACACCTAAGAATGGAAGCAAGAAATAAGACGTGCTCCTCTGACCACCCCTCCACTGAGCACAGTGTGCCCGTAGCTTATTTTCCTTTTTTTCTTTCCCTACCAGATGTCTCACTCAGTATCTCCTGATCAATGTAGGGGGGGGAAAAAAAAAAAAAAAAATCCTGACTTGCAGCACTAGAAATACTCCAGTTGGTGTTGAAACCAGTGCACTTTCAGCATGGAATTTTGTTGCTGTGCACGGAGAAACTATTGTCTGCCTCTGGTGTGTGTGTGGTGTGTGTGTGTGTGTGTGGAGTAACACCACCTCCAGAGCCTGCTTCCCACCAGACCTTGAGCTTAAACCGCCTCGGAGTTTCTCCTATCTACGTGTGCCTCACGGTCAGCTGGAATGTTCTTATTAGGCTGGTCCCCGGCCTTATCCTCGCAGCCAAAAGGAAATGCAGAGCTGGCCATAAGAGGCTGTTGAAACCACACGTCATGTTTGGGTTTGCTGTGTCATAATGATTTTATTCCGGTTGGGATAAGGCTTTCTGCAGCTGTTTTCCTACGGAGCTGATGGTAAAGGCCAAGGGTTCGGCTGATACAGAGTAAAAGGGAAGAGCAGCAAGAGGGACCTCCTGACAGAGAAAACACCTCTGTTCAAAATGCATGTTTTTTGTTGTCTTAAGTACATAAACTTCAGAGACATTGCCTGTGGTTAAGAGGTAAAATACAGGATGTGGAATGAGGCTTCAGACCTCAAGCCTTCAAGAATTTTCCCCTTTTTTCGACCTTTTGCATTTTCCCTTTTTAAAATGTGGTATTAATAGAGCCACTCCAGCCACCGCCTGCCCTGCAGCAAAGCCGGGGTACCCCAGGGTGCTCCAGCACCTCTCCACTGCCAGGGGAAGGAAACTCTCCTTTCTCTCCCCCATGCCCTTGCTGGCAGGGCTCCTACCTGGCCAGGCAAGATGGCCTCATCCTCTAATTAGCTTGCCAAAAGATACACCAGTTGTCCCTCAGGACGTGCTCCCTCCTGCACCAGGTACCTGCCCGAAACCCTCAGCTCATCGCTTTGAGATACGAACGTCCTTTGGTTGCTGCTGAGTGAGTTCGGATTTCAGCTGGTGCCCACCTCCAGGGGAAAAGAGAACATGAATTTTTAACAAAAAAGAACCTACTTGAAATTTAAAGTTATTCATTCTTTTAATGAAAAAAGAAGCACGACCCATATCAGGATCTTATTTCATAGGAGAAAGTTAAGTTTCCAGGGTTAATAATGTTTCAGAACAAAGTATAAATCAGGGTTTTGGAGGCCTTTTTTGTTGACTTAAGTCTTACACCTGCAAATTTGGATGATGACTGGAGACCTTGCATTTGCAGACCTGTGCAGTTTGGGGCACCAGAATAACCATTATACCAATCCCAGGAACAAAGCAAGCTTGGGCACTGCGCGTGAAACTCCTCCAACAACCCAAAAAATAAAGAGGCAGCCCGCTTGGCACCAAGCTTCCCAGGAAAACCGTGTGAACCCGAGGTGAAAGGCCTTTTCTTCTATTCCCAAGCCGCTAAACCATCTAGTTCTCCTCATTCATTACAAAGGTAAGCTTTGCAAGCTTACAGTAAACCTGGGAGAGCTCGGGTTCTGTACGGAGGAATTTCACATTAAAGATTCGCTTCCCCCGCCTCCAGCCTGTTCCCCTGAATCTTCAAACTGAACACCTGATATAAACCTAAAATCCTGATCTAGCCTGAAGTGCATTAATAGGAGCTTTGATTTAAAAAAAAAAAAAAAAAAAAGAGAGAGAGAATTAGCTCCATAATCCTACTAGTTATACTTCTAACAATATTATTTTAAGACAATTAATTCATATTTAAAAATAATGAAATTACTAGCACAAGACACTAAACTTCTTTTAGTATATTAAATTGGGCAGATTGCTTCTCTCCTTCTAATTATGAATGTAGCAGTTACAAAAGAAACTGTCATTTTGATAGAGTAAAAGACAATCTGTCTGCCAAAAGTGTCCAACCATAATTCTAAAAAAAAAAAAAAAAAAAAAGTCATCTGCATCAAGAACATGCTACTTTGTTTGATGTACTGTCTTATTGGAAACCTAATTTGCTTTCAACCTCTGAGACAACACATAACATAAGTTTGTGTGACTAATTTTCTTGGAAATATGAGTAATTAGAATAAGGGACCATTTCCATCGCAGGAACAGAGAGTTTTCAAAATCTGAAATAAACGCCGTAAGTTGCTTTCCTTTGCCTTTCAGCCGCGTATTACAGAAGGGAGAGGGATGGCTTTGTACAGCGTAACGTAAGCTCACATGTAAATTGTGAACTACTGCAAAGTATGGAGACGTTTATTACCTGAGGTGAGCACTCCCAGAGCTCCTGGAGTATAAAAGCATTAGCCGTATGTTCTAACCGAGTAATAAAAATCAATAAACAGGAACCCCCCACCTGTGCTATGGCCCCAGTGTTAAGTTTTATACATGTAGTAATAGTGCATATCAATTTTCACCACCCTTCCTACGCTAGCTATTACAAGGCATACAACCACCGGAGGGACTGCGAGAGCAGCGCCATTCATCCCACGGAGTTGTCCAGATGCCAGCTCCATTGCATCATTGTCAATTTTATTCTATCTACAACTGGACAAGGCGGCAGCCCCAGCTCCTATCCACCCACTCAACCCCGCAACAATTGCAAACTCTGTTCGACTGGTTAAAGAGTTTACAAGCCAGCTGAAAGAAAACAGAACAGTTGCATATTAATGCACCCAACCCCTGAAAGATCACATAATGGAGCGGGAGAAACGTGTAACTGCAACCAATATGGGATCTTGTCCAGCTGCCACAGCCTGTGGATCAGTGACCGGGTTTTTAAATAAATTAATGATAGGCATCAATATGCAGCTGCACCAGGTTTCGGCTGCCACTAGTTGTGTGTTGCTGTAGGTTTCTTAATTGCTCAGAGGTATGAAAAGCGTGGGTCATCGCAAAGCTAGCGTATGCTAAAAATCAAACAATGCTACAGATGCGGTCACTCTGCCAGGTTGCAAAAATAACTACTAAATCACACTTACCTTATAATTAAAAAGAATGCCCCCGATAAGGCAGGGAAGAATAGGAGCATAAACCTTTGCCACGTATTTTCTGCTATTCATTAGTCTATGGAAATAAGAGTGGCAGGTTTATTTAAGTACCAAGCAGACCAGGAAAGTTAGTTGCTTTTCATTTTCAAATCAGGACCAAAAAAAAAAAAAAAAAAAAAGGGAAAAAAAACCCAACTTTGAGGAATATTTCATTCTACAGGCATCCTTTAAAAGTGTCAGGCTGTCTAATTACAGCCCAGAGATGACCACTGCAGACTTTACCAAGTAATGAGAAGCATTTGAGGATGAAGGCTTTGATTCTGAAATAAGCATGACCCAAGTGTAGTCTCCCTTTATGAAAAAAGCTGTGGTAGCTTCAGTTTTAATAGGCAAGAAGGAAAAAGAAAAAAAAAGAAAAAGAAAAAAAAGAAAAAAAAGCCAGCACTTGATGATGACCCTTTCTCCACTCCCCAACAAAAAGACGAGGAGTTTTATCTGCCTGAGGTTGCCTCTGATAGTGCTTATGGTCCGGAAGTACCACTCATGGGCACTTAAGGCAGCATCACTCAGAAGCATAAAAATAGAATAAAGTTGCACAGCAAATGAGAAATTATGATATAACTCAAGTGTTGTGACACAAAACAAGCAAAACAAACGCTCCAAACATTCCCTGGAACCGATAAAAATCTATCTGAAATTAGTAGTGCCGTCAAGGTGTTGCTTAGGGTGAAGTAGTGCTGTTAAAAGCTATCTACAGTAAGAGTCGTGACAGCTTTGCAGTGAAGCTAACCATTTTAGGCAACGAAGAATGTAAGACCATTGTAGTTGTGAACAGCTGGCATACAATAGATAATTTAGGGGAAAGTGACCCTCATGTATAATTTTTAACTGAAGAACTGTCAAGCCCCATTAGTTCCAATAGGGCCTGGTAGTACCGAGGTAGGTTTATAGGGGCATTGTATGAGAAGAGTTTCCAACAGAGCAGTGAAAAAAAACATTTTATGGGAACTTTTGTGGATTCGGAATTAATTCCCTTTTTTTTTTTTTTTTCCCCTCAAACAGCGGCTAAGATTTGGAGACAACGGCACCTCTGCTTTTCTTTTCAGAAGAGAAACCAAAAAATAGTAAAAATGTCTTTTGGTGCCAGTTTAGCCATGTTCTGAGCCACACGTGCTGATAACGCTGAGGAATTCTGAAAGACACCCGTTAAATGGGGAAACTCTGCTGCTAAATCTACATCACTGCCTCAGCTAGTGAATAAAAAGTCAAGTAACAGAGCAAGGGAAGAAAGCAGGACTCCTTAAATAAGTGCAAATAATGCAAGGTAGAACCTGGGTAGAACATAAAAGTGAGCAAGTTAGGTAAAATAAAGCTCCGGCACTGTTTCTGCAGATGTATTTTAGAGGCCAGTCCAACATTATAAACAATTGCTATAAAACCTGAAAGGTCCAGGTGTCGCTAAGTCATGTTTACTTTATGGCTTTCACTTTGCTATTTGGCAGTACTTCTAAGACCATGCTGAATGATGTTGCCTTCAACTTAAAGTGCTATAACTTTCTTACACAGACTTAAAAGAGATACTGTAAAATTATTTAGCAACTTCTTGCGCCATAAACAATAGCGGGGTATAAACCCAGGGTCCTCTCCTGCATGTCAGTCAGCCCCCCACTGAACACTGCATTTTGATAGCAGATGAGTGGTGGGTCTTGGGTACATACATAGGAGTGGGGTGAAGAAGGGGAAGACCAAGCATGTGCCTCTTCTCCTCTGAAGGGCTCAAACCACTGGCTAACTTTTGCCTCCTGGACACTTCAGGGAACAGCAGAAATGGGGACAAAAGCAGTGGATACGGGCAAAGGTTTGGGCTTGCCTCATCTCCTTGTGGAGTTGTCCATCCCTAGGCAAAGCAGCACGGCAGGAAGGTGCTGGGTTTTGGGCAGGTTATCCCCCTGCGCTGCCGGAGCCTCACCATGCCTTCCACCGGGGCCAAGGATGGGTGGGTGGCACAAAACCAGGGGACGCTCACAACTGAGGTCAATGTTGGGTTTAAAGGGAATGAAAATAGCTAATTCTGGCCTTAATGAGTTGGCTGAAGAGCTACCTATTAAAAAAAATAATAATAAAGAAAGATTGTCATTTAAAGAAATGACGAGAAAACTGTCCTTTTAAATCCAAGTCAAATACATGACATAACAAGCCAGGAGTTATAGGTACTGTAGATTGTCCTTTACTAGACACTATATTACATGTAGTCATTAGGCCAGCTATAAAAAGAAGGTTTAAATACTAATGTATTTTTTAATTTGTTTTATACCCTAAACAAGCAATCAATGTACATTAATAAACATAATTGTTTTTTTGGCATTTGTCCATTCATTTGGTCTACCTTGTCAGCTCCGGCAAACACATCAGCAAAATTCACTAACCACAATACACAAGAAGGAAACACCAATGAGGCCATCTCAGATATGCATAATGTATTGAATTACTTTGCTGCTCCACTATTGACAGACTGAAACCTCCAAAGTTTGCCATAAAGTCCTCCTGTCCGTCTTAAACAATGATTTTGACAGGTTTTTGTCCACAAATACTGCTTTCAAGTGCTGGTGCAAAGAACCTTTAACGAGGTGGTAAATATGTTTACCTTTGATAAGGTGAGCTGCCTGATAAGATAAGGTGGATGGCCACTTTTCAAAAGCAAACATGTACGGAGCTTGGGGCTCTCACCCAGGAGCTGTACTGCATATGATCAGTGTAGGGAAACATCTACACACTCTGGAATAGCTTCCTGAAATCAATTTGCTCCTTTTCAGTTTTAATTATGAAATACCACTCGCTAGAGAGAGATTTATTCACTCAAGAGGGTGCAACGCTGGAGATGGATGTGTAAAAAGGTGCTCAGCTCTGTAGTCTCAGCAATTAGGGCACAGCCCTCCATTTAACTAGGACACCGTGGGCATCTACCTCCTGGTGTGCCATCTCCAAGCAATCCCCATCTATCCAAGGGACCTCCTGTAAGTGGAACAGATCAGGAAATATCTCCGAGGAGGAGACTCTTAACGGTCTGGTACTGGTTACCCTGAGTGCTAGTGACCGGAGAAATACATACCAAGAAAAAGCTCCACTGGGGGCAAAAACTGTGTTGCAACCCTGTAACGCCTCCTGACATGTCTACCAGGTCCTCTCTGTAGGTGACCCTACCAAAACAAGTCTGGCTGATCCATTGGTCGTAGGCGAGAAGATGAGAGGTAATCCACGCCGCAGAAATTTCGGAAAATGTCATTTGTCGGAGGAAAGGAAAGCCAAATTGTTGCAAGAACAGAAGCTGGGAAGTCCAAAATGGTAGCCCCACTAAAGGCTTAATGCACTAGGAAATTTATACGAAAACATGAATAAAAGGTAACTTATTCAGTGTCAGCCTTACATATTTATAGTTTAAAAATTAGTCAAAGTTTATGTCCCGAGGTTGCACCTACAGGAAGCCAGATGTGTGCCTTCTGCATGTGACCTAAGACAGGCCTGAAGCAACAACTAGATAATTTCTCGCTCATACTCCACACCGTCGATCGCGGCGGCTTTCTGAGGTGAGAGAATCTGACAGCACTAACTCTCCAGGGCAGAACTTTCCAGTCAAGTGGATCAACGGACTGAAAATCTCTTATGAATAGTCATTAGGCCTTCATTACAAACCCCTCACAACCCAGTTCTCTTTTCGCAACCAAATGCCTTTTGTCATCTTCACAAGGTGCATCATTTAATTACCAATTGATTTCTTTATATATGACAACATGTCAGATAGCAAAATACAGTGTATCTCCCTTAGGGGGAGAAGTCTGTTAACTATCAGCGTGCCAGATTACTGAATTTAGCTAGAAGACAGCTATTCCCTCTACTGCGCCTTTATTTTAACTCGCTTTCCAGTTTTCCAGAGGAGCAACGCAGGGAAGAGGCAAAGGCGAGGAGCATGGCAAAGAGGATTTCCCCCCCTACACCGCCCGCCCCGTTCTGTCAAAAAATTAAAGCTGGCTTCCAACATTTCTCACTCGCTTTTTCGGCACAGACACCCCATGCACGCACATATGTACGTTGGCATCCGCGGCTATATGCACACGGAGAGCAGGGCTAAAACACGTCAAACAATTGTTCTCATTATACCAGGAATTTACCCAGCTTCTGACTTTGCTAGCACGCTGAATCTTCCCCTTCACAAGTGCAGCCTGATAATCAAGCCAGTACTGTATTAATAAGCTGAATAATAAGGGAATTTCAGAAATGTACAGGACTATTATACCGTAACAATAAAACCTCAAACTGAGTAAACCAGAGCAGTGCTGAAGGTAGGCGTCGGAAAATAATGAAACCAGTGTTGCAGTAATGCACTCCATTGTATGGCAGTGTAAATGCCTGCTTCTTTCATACACAGAAGCTACATTACACGAGTCCGAAATGTTCTCAGAGCATCACTGTGCCTGGTTGTGATAGAACCTGGCACCAGCAAGCACTGAAAGCTGACATTATACTGTAGGATGTGCTGCAGGTGTGCAGGCCTGCGAACGTGTTCTAATTACATATTTTCCTGCAGAGCAACAATTAAGGTCGCCAAAATAATTGCCAGTTTCTTAATCCCTCTCTAACAAGACTGACATAAGGAATGGTTTATTTTTCTCTGGTTATTTTGAAAGTATTCTCAAGATTTTGTTTTTTTCTAGCACGCCACATAAAACTAATTCTTACGTTCAAATGTGTGATTATGCTCATTGTTGCTGCTGGGATAGGTTTTTTTAAAGCCCAAACCTTTTCTGAATTCTAGTACAACTCAAATAATGAAGAAATGCTGATTGTATAACCTGCCATGCTGTTTCAACTTTTCCCTGCAACGAAGGTACCCATTTTCCCTTTCGGCGTGCATTTGCTCCGTGTTTTGGTGCTCTTTTCCAGGACCACAAGCTCCAGGCCAGCGCTCAGACCCCTGCACAGTGGCATAAGGGCTCCACCATTCCACTCAAGCAGCTAGAGCACTACAGAGGCCTGTCTGTGCCCAGGGTTCAATAAAGAATCACCTTTATTTTCATTACAACTGGCCTTATCTACTGTGGGAGACATTACAGAGACTTCTTTCTCAGCGGCGTCAAGCACTTGACTTCAAACAATTGAAACAATTGTAGTGCATGAGACAGAAAGGAGATATCTAGAGCATCCATTTGCAAAGCTGAGGCATTTAACAGCAACCATTATATATTGTAGTTATATATAGCTCTCCTGCAGACCTTGGGAATAGTGGCCAATGTGAGTTAAACTCAGAGCTGGCATCAACAGCCACAAGTCAATTGATTTTCATCGGGAAACACCAAATGATACGAGCCAGGAACCCTCCATCCCTCCCCTCCAACTCTTACAGAACAGAAATCCTGTCAGACAAAGCCAGAGTCTCAGCCTCCACACAGAGACCTTTGCATCTTTTAATGCCTTTGAGTTTTAGGCTCAACTCAAGCCTTGACTCGAGGTTTGACTGAAGAGGCTGCTTGGGACACCAAACCTGGTTAAATCACCGTTAGAAGTCATCAGCTGAGGAGACTTCTGCAGGACCTAGGTCAGACCCATTCAGTGTTTCCAAATAAAGGCTCTAAAAAGGAGCCTTTTATATAGGAACACAGGGACACTCGTGTTCCATCGGGTTAAGACAAACCTCCACTTCTCTGTTAAGCCAAAGGTTAATAATCTGTTCTCAGTTATGTTTTTAAACAGTTGAACTTCTTTCCAACATTCCAGCAGAGCCTGCTGTCCCTGCTCTACCTACGTGCGGATTCTATCCATGTCAGAACGAGTATTGCTTGTGTCGGGATTAAATTTATCTGAGCAACACCAAAGACCAAACAAAAAATGCCACACAGCACCAGTCAAAGGATGTCCAGCAGCATGCCAGATAGATTGGCTTGACACGCAAAATCATATTGAAACATCTAAGAATATTAGCATTAACGAAGCAGGCAAGACACCCTCTGATAATTGTTGGCAATCTGAAAACTTTGCTCTGAGGATATTAAAAGTAAACTGTTATCGTCTGATTGCCAGTTTTAATCCCACTGATACAAGCTGCCAGAACCTGTCAGCATTAAGCATACAACAAAGGGGTATGAATATAAACTTCTGCTTGGGAGTGTAGGTAGATGTCCACCTTTGCAAAGTGCATTACACGTACACAGACTTCAGAAGTGATACTAATATCACAGACTCCTACTAAGTTACTAGTTTTACTGCTAACTCCACTACTCACTTTCTAAATCTGTCCCTTTTTCCTACACCTCTCTTGCAGTCTTCCTTCAACACAGATGAGCTAATCAGTTGCTTAGACACCCGTCCTCATAAAGCTGTTCACATCTTTCTATGCTTCACCTGCAAAAGCCACAGCGGCGATACTGTGATACGGGAAAATGTATTTTCCCTTGTTGTACTTATTACTTTGAAATGGTCATTGATTTACTCTGCAACTGAGTAAACAAAGGAAATTTAAACTTTAATGGGAATTAAATTATTTGCAAATGAATCGTTTGCTCTTCTCAAAAGGGACAAATGTATTTTGCTCGCTTGAAACCTACTTAGAAAGGCTGCACGGGAACGATAAAACTCAAAGCTCAGGGTCATCTACAACCGGCTTAAAGTTTTCAACCCTGGTGATTTCATTAAGACTCTGTATGAAAACACTTGGTGTGGTTCTCCAAGGACTGAGCACCACATAACTTGTAGGCACTGAATCCTCAGGCACTCTCCAACATCTTGGCCGTGACAGGAGATGTTGATGTAGGCACCTGCCTGGGGATCCAGGTTGGAAAAGACTGGCCTGAATGGGTCCATAGCCCACACCGACTGCAGTCAATGGGAAAGCTTACGGCAGAAGGCAGAGCAGAGCCAAACCACGTCCCTAAAAGAGGGCCAAGCCTCATCAGTTTTGTTCACATGAGCAGTTGCAGTGATTTCGGCGAGGAAGACATGGCCCTGTGTACAGGAAAATGCTTTGAAGGGAAATATTTTAGGTTTTGATCAAAACCTTATTTACATTCTTACAAAGAAACTGCAAAGGCTTATAAATGAGCTGTAGAGTATATTATAAAACACGTTTTAAAAGTAACACGTGCTCAGCGATGGATCACATTAAAATAAAAGTAGGTGTAAGATCCAAGACGAACATTTCTGTTGAGCAGAGATCACGCGAGAAAGCGTTCCACAGGCATAACTTTACAGATAATCAAAGCCAAGTATTAATACACTTTTATCAGTCCACCTTCTAAACAATATTTCAGTAGATTTCCTTTCACACAGTGATATTTGTAATAAATGTTCTGCCTTTGTTTTAAAGTCAGTCCGTAGAAAGATGACATCAGCTTAGCAAACAATAAAGTGCCTGTAATATTGTCTCCAGAGGGCTGTTACATTTACTTTGTAGCAGTAAAATTCAATTTTCAAAAAACACTACATGAATGATGTTAGGTTATTAACCCTATCACCACCGTAAAACATCATCATTGTGTGCAGAATGTAGGTCACTATCTAGGAGCTATACGTTGCTTTTTGTTAAATAATCCATTTAAGCTGCTTTTCTTTCCTATAGTCTGGGTTGTGTCCCTTTCCTTTGGGGAAAAAAAAAACAACCAAAAACTCACAAAAAAAAACAGTCCCATTTTTAATCATGAGGCTCTGAGCGAGCATCCTTATTACACATCTCATTTTAAGGTGTTCTTCCTTTGTTACTTTCAGGTTTGGCCACACACTTTTGAAGAGCAACTCTCTGTGAATTCTTGTTATTCAGAGCTGCTCTCAAAGAGGAAAAAAAAAAAAAAAAAAGTGTATCGTATCAGCCTACGCCTGTGGTGACTCTCACAAGTTTCAGTTCAAGGAAAGAGAAGAAAATCGGCAGCTACAAGTTCTGACTCATTTTGAAATTTCAGCGCGATTGAAGAGCGGCCATCCTGAGCTGGGCACCAGCTCCTCAGCCCCTGCTCCTCCTCGGAGCTCCCGGCTGAGCCTGGTTTTCCTAAGCAAGCTCCACCGAGCTGGAGGAAAGAAAGATCGGCGAGCAAACTGTCCGCAAGCCAACCCGTCACATGGCTCCCTATAAAAGAGGATTTGCATACCTGACGCAGCTATGGAAATATTCCCCATCCGGGAAGGAGCGAAAAAGAAGTACTAGTAGCAACCCGCTATCAGGATGCAAGGGGTTAACTAGTTAAACTTCTACAACCCCCCACAGTAACTTTCCAAAAGCTGACAATAAGTAAAAGAAGTGCTGGTTATCCATTTTTTAAAGGGATGGGATTGGTTTTAGAAGAAAGGGAAAGAGGATCAAACACCTCAGAGCAACAAAAGGTTGTGTCAGAGGGCCCTCAATCACAAACCTCCTTCAACAAGAGATATTCCAACCTTCCAGAGCAGTTACCCGGGCAGCACGGCTAAAAAGTTCCCTGACATGAAAAGAACAAAAACAGAAGGGACAGAGGTAGTTATTGTTATGCACACTCCTCTTTTTCTTTCTTTCTTTTTTTTTTTTTTTCTGGGGCTTTTTTTTTCCCCCACAAAACTTTTTGCATAAGCTGTTAGGGGGAAAAGTAATAGCGCTGCTTATTGAAAAGAAATCCCCCCTCTTTGCATCTCCTACCTCCTAGGTTGCGAGGTACGGCCCAGCAGAGCCTCAGCCAGGAACACCTGATGAATGGTAAGGTCAGCTCCATGAATGCTTCAAAAGAGGCATCCAAAATTAATAAACGTAATTATAAGAGTGTAAATGTATCCTGGTTTTCATCGCCCCTTGAACACATATTTAATTTTTTTTTTTTTTTCCCCAGACAAGCAAAGTTGTGTGTGCACAAAGAATGTAAATTATTTGCGTTTGCAGCGTCAGGTCTTGGAGGTATCTTAACAGCATGTAAGAATTTTCCACTTAAATGTAAATTATTAACAAGTCAGAGTTTTCATTTGTTTTATCTCCTGATGTGCAATCTAAATAAATAAATGGCACATTTTACAATATTCACCACCTACTTCTCTGCTCTTTCAGAAACATATTTTATATACGCTACCCCTGCTTAAACAGGGCGGCGGATCATTCGCTCTTTCATCATTTATCTTTGTCTCGGTGCTTCTGAGCGGTTGTTTGTTGCCTTTTTTTTTTTTTTTTCTAAAACAAATTTACCTCTAGTACTTCATCAAGTTTTCCTGTGTAATATCGCTAAGTAAACAACCCAGTGGTTTATTCATAAAATATTCATATTTCAAAATGTTCCTTCCCAACCACCCCTCCTGGGTTTACCTATGTTTACAAGTACGTAAGCCTTGTTAATATGCCTTGTCTGGGGAATGGCGAGCAGTGACCCTCCTTGAGGCAGAGCTCTGGCTGAAGAAGTGTATTATTTCAGCTGGGAGAACAGCAAAGCTCCGGGATGAGACTGATTGATTAAGACCAGATGGATGGCCACACATAGGTGTGACAAAAATAGAAACACATTGCAAACATTCCTGGCATTGTCCTCCTGTGGTCCGGGAGGTGGATGGACCCGGTGGTACCTTATCTACCTCCCGATGGGCTGCAGAATTGAAGAATGTTAATGAAAGCTAACTCTCCTTCGGCTGCCTTACAGTGACACTTATTACAATGAATCAAGCTTAAAATTGCATCTCGTAAATAAACTCTGGTTCCACCCCGCCCTGCCCCGATCGAAAAATGACAGCTGGCATGCCACTGGAAAGCATTCGCACGCATTTCCATGAAATTAATTCGAAGTAAAGAGCTCAGAAAGAAAGAAAGAAGAGGAAAGAGAAAGAAAACAAACAGAGCGTACCCACATCCTCTCCTTAAAATTAAACTTTCAGAAACCACATAAAGGAATAAGTGCAAAATGAATGACCTCTGGTTTGGAGAAGAATGTTTCATTGAAACCCTCTCAGCTTTTATGTTTATTGGCCATAAACTGACCAGCCCTCTCCATAATGCTGTGGTTGTTCTTCACGGAGAAGCCAAGCCAGTAGCACGAAGCCCGCTCACCTTTCTGAAGGAGTCGTCCCAAGGAAAAGAGGGAGGTGATGAGCAGGATTTGGCCCGCTGCGGCCTCGCGCTCCTCCCCAGAGATGCCATCCCCTCCCGGCCATACACACCGTGCCTCAGCACTCTCGCTTTACCTCCCACCGTGGCACACGATGCGTTTTGCTCACACTAAGAAAAAAATGTCATTCTGAACCTTCCCGGTGGTGCCAGGAGCAATCCCGGCTGGGTAAAGGAGGTGGGAAGGTGCACAAGACTAGGCTCCTGGGGCCACCTCATTTCTGTCCCCCTACCTATCGCACACCACAAACCGATGGCGAGGTAAGCTTCAGGGGTCAGCCCCGACCCCAAAACACACTTCAAACTTGCAGGAGGATCTCAAGCCCGCTCCTTCCACGACCCTTCTCCCATCGCACAGCACGGCGCCTCGCGACAGCCGAGGAGCAAGAGGGAAGGAATAAACCAGACCCCCAAGTTTTCTCTCTCTCTTTCCCTCCCTAAAACTCCTGTTCTGCCCCAGCGTGAGCTTTTTGCTCCCGCTCCCCTCGCGTAGGCCTGGAACGATTACCTACTTGTTATAAATCTTCTCAGGTTTCACAGGCACACATTTGCCGGTAGGTTCCCGACCAGCATTTCTGGACGTCGGGCTCACAGAGACACATTCTCACACATGCAAAAGCGCTATGATGGATCAGGGGCTCCTCCATTCACCCCTCCACTTTAAGCAAAACCGTTCCTAATATACCTTTTCATACGTGAAGCATAATGAATGTACCTTTTCTTATGCATGTACAATACTGTACTTTCACCCACTGGCAAAGAAGTTCGCTAAATTACTAAGAGCGTTTAAAGAGGTGGCATTCATTGTAATATACAAAGGAATTTAAAGCACATTTACAAATGAATCGGCAGGCATGCCATCAGGAAAAACAAGTTTAAATGTAAATTTTTTTAAAAAAAATAGAAATTGAGGATTTCCTGAAATTATTATTAAGATATGAAAATGTTTGTCCATTTTATGGGCTGCAAACTACTTAATTTCTCTTCATCTACAATTCAGGTGACCGTGGTTTTAAAGAAATATTCTTTTCCTTGGTTTCTTTCTCCCCTCCCCAACTGAGTAATAAAACATAGACTAATTTAAATAAGAATCATTATGCTCAGAAGGCCTCCTCTGGCTGGAAGACTTTTGTTCCACATGTCCCATAATCTCACTCCCACATGGCTGCCATAAGGTTGATGCTGAAATCAAACTCTACTATAGAATTTTGGTTTAGACACAGGAAAAATATGTATATCAGTTTGGGGAAAGAAGTCCTATAATTTAGGTAACGGGAGAAATACACTTGTGATAGAAACCTCTTGACTTTGTCGCTCCGTTCTCTGGATTTTTTTCCTCGTCCAGGTTGCTATTAGCATATGAAAAATGCTTTTAATTTTGTCCATTTCTGGACATATCTGTCACACACACAAGCGAGATAGCAGCTAGGTTTCAACTTATCTCTTCTTTACCACCTCAGCAGCAGGTTTAAAATAGATCACGCTCTTTTAGTTGTTCGCAGCCAAGGTGTGTGTAACTGCCTTCCTGAACAAAACCTGATGAAGAAGGAGCGAGCCGAACCATCGGAGGCAGTTTTCTCCCGTCGCGAGCACAAACGCTTCTATCGCAACATCCCACAGCATTATTCGCACTCGGAAAAAGTAAGAGCCGGAGCAGCTCTCACCCATAACTACAGGCATCGGTCACAACCCAAGCAAGGCTGGGAAGGCACGGCCCTTTTTTTCAGCACTTTCTATTTGTTGTTTATCTGTTTCCTTAAAGCTCCCACTCCCACCCCTGCCCTACGGACGGAGCGCACGCGGCGCGGCAGCTCCCACGCGCCCTTTGCCAACACAAGGCCACTTTGTTTGACGCGCTGCGACGTCTTCCATCACAACCCTATCCCCAAATTCTTCGCAGGCGCACGTGATGTAAAGCAATCTATGGCAGAGCCCGGAGAAAGCGCTCAGCAACATGCAATCTATTTTCACACATGCTACGGATCTCGTGGCGTCAGTCATATAGCCGTTGCACACACAAAATTTTTAAAGCCCGTTTCTGCTACTTTTTAAGTAAATTAAAAACTCCCATTGCCTCCCAGGCAATTAGGCTGAGGCCCGAGGACTAGCTCAAAGCAGCGAAACGCTGAGCTTTTTCGTTTAGTGGTATTTGGCATCAAAATATTTGTGGCTTGGTGAAATTTTGCACACACACTCTCCGACTTTGCTTTTTGGGACATGTTGGGGAAACAGCTATTTTTGCACGGATGTAAAAAAAAACCAACATGAAATTATGTTCCATTTTAATGAAAGGGTGGTTTTGCTTGACAAAGCATATGTCTTTTATTAACAGTATTAATAGAAATGGGCCTGCTTTCAAACTCGCAATGAAACGTGACAAAACCCAGGGCCAGATTCTCAGCTGAGCTTCAGGAACCTTTGCAACCCATTGCAGCCCTGCCTGATGCTGGTGCCCCCCAAAACCCCATCCCCTGGAAGGAAAAAAAAAAAAAAATACCCCCCAGTGCACACCACTAAATACCTCCAAGGCTGGGAGCTGCAGCAGGATTCACTTTGCAGGATGCTTTCTCCAGCTGGGAAATTCAGGAGAACCTCTTTGCATCACAAAGCAGCCAAAAGGGGTGTGTATGATCTGCCTGTATGTTTCTTCTTTTTTCCTCTTGGATCAGCCCAAAGGAGCTGTGGGGATGGCTTTTGCTGGTGGTGCCCACACATCCAGAGCGGTTAATAACAGCCAGGCAAGCACCAGCCCTCTGGCCAGCATCAGGAGGACCCACGAGTGTGGAAGGCTGCAGGAGAAAGCGCTGGAAGACTCCAGCTCAGCTCAGAGAAGAACAGCCTGTCTTGCTAGAGGTTGTAAGAGGGGGAATAAAGGACACCTTGCACTAATCAGGGGGAATTAAGCTGATGAGCAAAGCACCTGAAACAACTTTTCCTCCCCACCTCGACTGGAGGAGGAAGAGGGCTCTCCTAAGTAAATAAACTAGCACAGTCCTTTTCCATTTTAACAATTTCTCGCCATTTTACTAAACTGCCAGGCAGACAGAAACCTTAACCCTGAGAACACTCATGTGAAAACTCCCAGCTCGACTTCTTTTTTTTTTTTTTTCTTTTACTTGCCTGACTTCTTTATTAAATGCTCTCTGCCTGTAAATGAGTGGGTGTCAGAGGTGTAGTATTTCACAGATCTGTGGGTCACTGCCTGATTTTGCTCTGCATCTAGATATTAAAAGTTCCTCTTATTATAGAGAGCAGGAAGAAAAATGAACAACTCAAGACGGTTTTCTAAACCAATAGTCTCTGGGTATATTTATTTTATGATGATGGCAATGAAGTAGCCCTTATATTTTTTCTATTGTCTTCAGTAAAGGCACACTTTAATCACAAACTGACGTATGAAACCTGCCTACTGGCCTATTGATATTTCTTTTGCACTGAGCAAGAAGCCAATATCCTATTTTAAATATAATCTTTTAAAATGACATTACCTAAGATAATGCTAGCAGTATTCCTGATAAAATATACTGTGGTGGGGCTGAAAAGTGCATGCAAAGCAAGCTGCATTATTAGAATGTTTAAATATTAATTATACCGCTGTGTAGTAAAGATGATCAACTGTGAGTGTCAACTAATTTTCTAAAAGCTGCAATGTTGGATTTCGTCTAAACTTCTATTGTTAAGCTAAAACTAAAAGCCCAGCAAGTTTAGTCTACTGGAGTGTGTTTATTTTTATTGGTTTCTGCATAATTTTTTTTAACATAAACCAACTTTAACCCCTTTACTGTAATCTCTGCCAGTGGAACTCCAATAGCACATCATAAAATTCCTATAATTCTTCAAAGCAATGTAGCTGGAAAAGAAAAAAACCATGGGCACTTTGCAACAAACGCCAACTATGAGATTCAGCCAATTAAATTTAACTCTTGCGAGCTCATTTTGCTGACAACGTGTGTGTAGATACATGTTTAGCTTGCCCTCCAGATAGCCGCTCCTGTTGGGAGAAGCTCTCGGCCACGATGCTCGGCACTGGGCTGGCTCTATTGTGTGAAAAATCCTGCTCAGGTGGTACCTAGCGCTGGTACGTGAGGGAGGCTGAGCGGACAGATGGGGAGGCAGATGTACAACACTGCATAAAAGTAGAAAGACTTATATTATCTTGTGCGAATGCCTTAAGTGACTGAGCGCAGGCAGCAGGCGAAGGGGGGCCGGGGTGGGAAATGAAGGGTTAAATGAAAAATGACTGTCATTTCTTTCCCTGCTAGCAGCTATTGCTTCCTCAGACTTTTAAGAGGAGCCACAAGACTCGAGCGAGAGAATCACTTTGAGATTCTTCTGCGAAGACAAAGAAATAGTGTGCGCTGAGGCTGGTAGGCTTCCTTCCGTCACTCATGGATGCTCTGCCAGGATTTCCCACCTGAGACAGATTGCGACGCATGTTCGAATCACTCATGCACGAGAAGCAATACACAAGTTCAGTGTAAAGCCACTTTAAAAGCTCATCGGGTGCATACTTTACTTGTACAAAATACCTTATTCATGATGGAGCAGTGAGGGCCTAGGTAATTACTTGAATCAAGGTGGCCTCAGAAGTGTTTAAATCTACAAGGACACTTAGAGCATGAATAATGCAAAATAATTTGCATCTAAATTTTTTAAGTGTTCTTTATTCAAAAACTAAAATGCAGTTCCGATTAAAGTTTGATGAGTGAAAGCTGAGCACTTCATACCCACTGTGAAACGTCTCCTAGTTGTGGAAATTATTTCAGACAGTGGCAAAGGGACAAAAGAGATCAAAAAAAAAAGTTGGTGATTAATCTGCATTACTTTTAAGCCATCCTTATTTCATGATGTTTGGTGAGCAGGAAGTTAATTTCTGAACTTGCTGATCTGATAGCATCTACATTTCACCCCTTTAAAGCAGCACCATCGAAAGCACGGCTCTAATTATTAACCAAACAAAATAACTATTCTTTTGCCTTCGATGATAGCGCAAAGCCGCTCGTGTCTCTGAAATTTGTCCGGTATCTTTTAGTGCAATTAATCTCGCCTCTGTCCCCGCCAACCTCTTTGGAAAAGCCTTACGTGCAAAAATACCCTGGCTGCCTCTCCCTCTATGTGCTTATAGGGCACAGGCTTACATTTCTTCACTTGGAGCGTGTTGCATCCCTTTCTTTTGAATTTGCCATTGACAGCATAAACTGCCGCGTATATCATCAGTTCAGCACTTTATTATATCGTCTCCATTCCTATTTTAGAATGTGTTGAGCAACCCCCATAAAAATTGTTAAAGAGGAAGGAGTGAACAAGACAAATGTTGTGTAATGTGCTCGCTGAAAAATATGCTTTTCTCTGCCTGGGCTGGAGGCAGAGGAGAAGGAGGGCGAGGGAAAGCATGTCAGAAACAGCCGCTTTCGCGTGCAGACGTCAATGATCCTGTCGTTAAATGTGCTTAATTCACGATTATGTTTCCAACACTCGAACCTGCCCGTCTCTCTGGCGGGTGCTGCTCGGGAAGGCACCGAGAGAAGAGACATTTGAAGTTGTAGAGCTTTGGAGATCCCCGGAGATTTCTATGGAAGAATCTCTATGGATCTGCTCTCCGTTCGCTCCTGCCCTCCCAACCCAACAGCTCGCTGCGGTACGAGAGCCAGACCTTCCGAAAAGCAGCTCCAGGAGCCAGAGGGAGGGGTTTTTCCAGCTGCTAAAACCTCAGGTCAGGAAATCTGCTGGGATCCAACAGGTTAGGCTGGCGAAAGCTTCGACAGACAGCAAAGTTTTAAGCGCTGGCTAACTGCGAGCAGCTAAACTTTAAAGGCCCTTTGCAAAGGAAAATCATTTTCCTGCTGCAGCCCTTATAAAGAATAAAGACTTCCAATTTATTACCAGCTCGAAAGCTGGCTGCCACTTTATTGGACTTTCAGATGAGTGTGCTCGCCACGCTTTCTTAGGGAGAGGATCTGCTACGTTTTTCTTGGATTTGGAACAATGCGAACATTTTTTTAACTCATTGAACAAAGATTTCCCCAGCAACAGACCCCCTGCTCAGCAGGTCACCTATCTTTGCGACAGTTTTTCTTTTCCCACGCTAACCCTAGGGCTCATTTGCATAAGGTCTCTGTTGTGACAATTAGTTTCAGGTGAGCTGATTTCTATGAGGTTTGCCCAAGACGATACACAAGCTCTGGGCCTCCCTGATCCTGGCCCTAATTGCGACTGACTGGCACCAGACACAATCACCCTCTTGATTCAGCAAATTGTCCTGCAAGTAGCTTGTTGTGACCCCGCAATGCACAAATCATATCATGTCAGCCCGGCATAGTAAACAGTGAATAAAGCAAATTCAAAAAAAAAAAAAAAAAAGAAAAAAGGTTTCATAATAGCTCCTCCATCTTCTAGCCCCAGCAGACAAGATGAATACAAATAAAAGCTATATCATATCTGCACGCTGGTGGAAGAGGTGGCTCTGCCCTGACTAACAACTTTGGTTTATTGGGGGAGTTTTGGGGGGTTATTTTTTAATTTGTGTTGGGGAAAAATAAAATCAGATGTTGCTTCGTTCCATCACCTGGGGAGAAATTCCCCAGGTAGCGGAGCAGGGTCGCTGTAAATATTTCCTAGCTTGTTGTTGTGGAAATCAGCAATATGCTCTTTCATCATCTCCGAAGCTACAGGGTACATCAATATGCACATCAGCCGGGCTCCCAATAGTCTCTGCTCGGTTTAAAATGCCTCAGAGGCTGGGCAGACCCCACCTCGAGCACCGCAGCAAAAGTCAGGACAGAACTTTCCCGGCGGTGCCCAGGAGCCCAGGGAGGAGCTGGGGGTGCAGGGGGACCTCACCCCACCTCCCCATGCCCCGATAGTGCCACAGCCCGCCGGCAGCACCCTTTGGTCTCAGTCCTGCCCAGTTCAGGCCAGCGATAACCCCACGGAGGTCAGCCTGGAACTGGAGCTGGTATTGACTTGTCAGTCAGGGGAAGCGCACAGCCTCCCAGATAGGCAGAAAAAAGGAGCAAGTAATAAATACAAGGGGACACACGCAAAGTTAACGAGGATGGAGGAACAACATTAGCTGCCATGATCACGACAGCGCCTGGTAGGGACGAAGAGCCGTCCTTTTCTCTGATTAACTCCCTTTTTGTCAGCTTGAGTCACAGTTTTCATGTTATTTTTTGGTACGGTGCTTGATTCTTGCCTACCAGAGGAGCTCCAGCTCTGACCTCTGCCCCATGAGCGTGAGTCAGACCCACCCTATATACTGCTGGGTTTTTTTTTTTTCTCTTTTTAAGCAAGGTCTAATTGGCAAAATATTATTCACCATAGAGACAAAGGGTGCTCCCCTGCTGTAACTGGGATTTGAATGAAGGGTAACCTTAAATTCAGACAGGTATATTGAGCCCCTGACTTCAGAGAGACTCTGCGGGGGCAGGATTAGGCCCACTGGATATGTTGCGTGATGACCATTATGTGAATTAGATTAAGCTATTAGTTTTGGACTATTTTTAATCTCTTGGGGAAACCTGTATTTACATTTGGGTTTTTTTTTTTCCCTGACGCAAACTGCTTCCCCAAATAAAGAGTTATGTTAAAAATTCTAGTAAAAAATCTGTTTCGGAATTATTCCGTGAACATGGCTGGTAGCCAGTGCGAAAGGTCAGCCTGCCAGTCCCAGCACTTCGGAGCTGCAGTCAAGGTAAAGGGATATGCAAAAGAGCATCTGACCCAGCGCATTTCTATTAACTCCACAACCTTATAAACTGATTATAGGCAAAAAATATTGTTTGTGTACATAGACAGATCAAGGTAAGAACGAATTAAAAAAGCCACCTCTGCTGAGAACACCAAGTTTTACCCTGGGAAAAACCTTAGTTCGGGGTGGAAGACCTAATTCTTTACTGGTACAATTCCATTCATTTAAAAGTCATTACATCTTCCCATATCAGTGTGATCTCAGGATCTGGTTATGAACTGGGGTTAAGTCCCAAGCATACCTGTATATGTCCCTAATTAATGGGACAAAGTGGGGAATATGCCCCATACGTGCAGGCAGGGCGGCCCGTCGCACGGTGCCACAGAGGGGTGCAGTCCCACACGAGCGGACTCCCCCAGCCTCACCCCCTGCACATCTGCAGGGCATTTAGATAGCATTTTGACACAAAAACACGAAAGGTGGCACTCCTGGAGTAGGACACGACTAGGTCAGCCTTGGGCTACTTCTTCCAATGGCATGCACCATACTGGGTGCATGGTGGGAAGCCACCCGCCTCCCTTCTGATCCCTCCAGCCTAGCAATGCGCAGATGAGGAAGGGCACTCAGAACCCTGCCTGCCATGAACATCCCTATGGGCAACAGCAAGGGTATCTGCACCGTTGGCACCATCGAAACCCCACCAGGCTTTGACTTGGTTGGATGAACCCATTACTTGCAGCCTGAACCACTGCTAACATGTCCAGCCACAATGGTGGCAGGTCCGAGGTGGTTGCCCATCGCTTGCCAGCAGGTCAGGGCATGGCTGCAGATGCATAATGAGAGAACCGACGAACCTCATCTGCTCTATTTTTAAAATGTGTGTTTATTTTGTCCTGTGTCCACGCTGAAGCTTTTATCCCTCTCTTGTGACACAAACCGTGCTTTTACGGTGAAGGCAATGCAACGAGCTGATGTTGAACTTTAACCTTCAGCAACTCTGCCTCGAATGTAAGGCAAAACTTTTAGATTTTTAAGTAAATAAACAGTTGATTCTGACAAAAAATGACTACTCCCTGAGGGGACATTCTTATGAAACTGCGCCAGGTACAAAAAAAAATGTATATTTTTTGGCTTGGTCATGAAACTGTCAAAACACAACTTTAACATGTTTTGCTGCATATGTAATTTTTTTCCCACAGCTCTCTCTGAGCAATACTTAATTCTGAATTCTTTCTACACCCAGCATTTGCAAGGAAGCCGATAGATGCACAAGAAATTCAGGCTAAGTTTCTAGGTGAGCAAAGTAGACTAGCCAGGAGAAAGAAAAAGAAGAAAAACACAACAAAGCTGGAGAAACATTGCTAAACTTTCCAACAAATGACATTTTCGATGTAAAATTCACCTTCAAAATAGGGCTTTGGTGAGATTTAAGCAGGGAGTAGGCTGTTTGCTGGCCCTTGGGACATGGGCTGAGTTTCATCCTCCGTGCGAGGTACCTTAGTTTCATTTTGGTTTTCACTGCCCTCTCTCTCTCTCTCAGATAGATATATATATACGTGTGCGTGTGTGTGTGTGTGTGTATGTAAATCTCAAAAGTATCTCAATCATAGTTGTGATTACAAACTTCACTTTTACTAAAAACAGCTATGGCACTGATCTTTAATATAATAATATATTTTCCTAAGTGCCTTCTCTGTTTTGTTCCAGCAACTGAAACAGAGACAATTCTTTGTATGTTGAAATGTGTAATTATCATGTAGCCAAAAGGGAGGGTGTAATTTTCACATCTGATTACAAGGGAAGAGTGTAAGTGAAGCTGCCTCGGTAAACTTACACTTGTTTACAGAGAGCAATACCTTTGCTATTAAAAACTCTAAACATGTAAAACGCTGGGAAAAATCAAGATTGTCATGCACTAGAGCTAAACAGCAACAACAACAACAAAACCCTAAGCATTTATATTTTTTTTTGGCACAGCTACAAATGAAAAGTCAATTCTTCTGAACTTGTGCTGGCCCTCCTCACTTGAGGTGTTTGTTAAGAAGACTTACCAATTGTTTTTGCACAGTGTGCTCTACTTGTCCTGTTGAAGGTTAAGAAGTTAAAGCTCCAGCTTTAATTTAAAAAAGGGGAACTTCAAATGTTCCTCCTGTTTATAACTCTTATTTAGTCAGTTTAATCTAGAGAAATGCTTTTCATATTTGACATCATCTTCACAGAATTTACTTCTCCTAAATGTGACTGCATTTGCTTTCAGGTTGCTTTTTTTTTAAAAAACACATGAACTCCACCCTGTTTATTCCTCTCTTTTTTCTTCCTTTCTTTTTTTTCTGATACATAAACTGATGATTTACCTTCAAAGAAATGAGCTTCTGTGAAATCATTATTTTTTGGCCACGTAGGAAAAGATGGTATCAAGGAAAGGAAGAACTGTTACAGCACATATCACTTACCAAGGAGATTAAAGATAAGCAGAAAGATCACACTACAGGTAGAGGGAAAAACTACTGAAAAACTGAGAAAGATATCAGAAACCATTTGAAAAGATACAAAAATATGATTACTAAGGAGTTATTGTCGTATTTTTAGAAACCATTAAAAACTGTCTGTGCAAGCATTGGATGTCAAAGTATGATAATCTCATGCTTTTGCTAACCGAGAAAAAGGAAGAGAAAGAAAGAAAAATTCTTTTTAGTGTGTGGAAAATACAGCTTTTTGTTGGAGTATGAAAAAGGCCCATAAAATTAACATGTGCAACATCTATCAACAAGACTACGATAAAACCCAATTTTCTAAAGGATGGGGGTATTTTCTACCCTAAAATTAAGTTCCTGATGCCATATTCTTATCCAGAACATCATATCAATAGAAAAAAAACCCACCTACCACAACAACTAAGGCATTTGAAAAATAAAATGTAACCCAGTAATAGCAGTAATTTCAGTTGAAGATGCACGTAGTTACTTTAAAAGTGGTTTTGTCTTGTGCAGAAAGACATGAATGTGAGGGCTACCGAAAGCAATTTAATACCAGGTGGGGGTTGACATTAATCTTTTATGACAATAATATTGTGGTGTTACAGGAGGGCAAAACCGAATATCTTCTCGTGCGTCTAACCACTTCCCTAAGAATCTGCGCCTGTCTTAAAAATACACGTATATTGATGTATAGCCCCAACTTCATAATGAATACGATTATTGAATAGTCTTCACTCGGGCAAATAATCGTTAACTGTCCTTCTGCTTCCCCTAGGTGCGATCCAGGCTGGCTCTGCCAGCAGGGCGGGAATGCTGTTCCCCCTGGAATGGGCCAAACCCAGACCAGGAGGGCTGCTTGTGAGACCTGGGTGAGCAGACCTGGTTCGGCATGATAGGGAGACAGGTTCAATCTTCAGGTGTGTGCGATGCCGTGAAAGCCGAGGGGGTTGTGCCAGGGTAGCTGGACAGAATACGGTCCGCGAGTATCCAGCCTGCACGGGTGTGCTGGAGGTAGGTGCAGGTTCTGGGCCGTGTTAGTGTACTTATAACAACAAATTAATGTCTGTGGAACACTAATCAATGTTTGGTGCACTCCACATTTTTCACTGAGTTGTTAGACTGCATTTGCTTATATTTTGCACTATTTTAATTTAGCCATATTGATCAAACTGAGCACTCAATAAGACCCTAGGCACCTTAGCCTTATTAAAATTAGTCAACTTGAAGTAAGTGAGCTGAGGAAGTAATGGAAACTATTCAGAGATTTAAATACAGTGCAGCCCACTTAAATAAATACCTGTTAATGAAATAAATCTGTATATGCACATATTTTCTCAGAAACAAATTATTAAGGGGGGCCTTTAGAAGAATACGAGTCAAATGTATCCCTTCATTTAAAAGGGAAGGATTTCATTTCTCTGGGCTCACTGTGTACATTTGGGTTGAACTTGGGGAATCCATGCTGACCTCCTCCATCAAAGCAGTTAGCATTCTTTAGGTTTACAGTGTCAAAATTTATAAAAACATCCCTAATTAACCTGTAAGTGAACACTGGTTTTGGTAACGCTCCCATTTGAGTTTATCCCAGTAAAAATATGAGTCAGCTGAGCCATCACCCAGATGAGCCTACCTGGGTAGCTACAGAAGAAAAATAAAAAGGATTTAACTGCTCTACTGCTCATATGCAATGGAAAAAAATAGAAGTCATACTGCTTAGCCTTTACAAATAATCTGACTTCGTCTTCAGAAAGTTGTAGCAGGTTTTTCTTTGCAGTAGGGTTGAGAGGCATAATTAGAGCACCAACTTCAAGGCTCAACTTGAGCGGAGATTTGCAGTATAGCTCCTTTTGGCACCTCTCTGGAGCTCAAAATATTGTTTTTGAAAACATTGCTGTTTTTCAACAAAAACAGGAGATCAGACAACATCTTTAACTGATTAATCCTCTCTCCTCTCCGAGGGGGTGACCTGTGATAGTGTATTATTTTAGCCAGGGAAAAAAATCACAGCATGCAGCAATACCTACGAATGAATTAAGCCAAAATCTGGGTAGAGGATCTGTTGAGATTTTCCAGCCTCCCTTCACCAGGGGCTGCCTTTAGAGGGCTTTGTATACTCATTTTTTTCCCCTAGTCCAATAAAAGATATTAGTTCTTTTCCCTAAGCAAAACCCCTCTCATGAATCAGGCCCTACACTTGCAACTAGTGTGATATTACTGGCCAGGTTTCACCCCAGTAAAATTCTAATCTATACTTTGTCTTTTAGAATTAAGAAGAAAATGCATATCAGCAGAATCTGCTCTCTACTTTATTTCATTTATAAATTACGAGAATGATGCTATTATATATTATTAATTTCTGCTGTTCTCCAACTCGGCTGCAGCAGTGAGCTGCGGATGTTGGAACGGTGTAATTATGTTCTAGTAGGGCAGCCATCCGTTTCCTTTCAAAAATTTACAGGATTCTTAATCATGCTGCTCATTTGGGTGCGCAGTAGCGAGGATGGCGAAACACAAACAGGGCACGTTCGTTTACACAGGAACACCTGCTTAGCATGATAGCAGATGTCAGTCAGTAAGCAGAACACAAAAGAAAAATATCAACAACAGCAAACTAGAAGCATTTTTAACTCGGTTCGGGGATATCTTGTCTGGGGGAAGCCAAATGAAGGGGATGTGCCTTGGCGGGTGGAAGCAGAAGCGCAGTGATCATTTGGAAACTCTCTGCTGACGTTCCCCAGGGACCAGGTCAACAAATCCAGACAAACTCCTTGCTGGACGGCAGGATATTTAACAAAGCATTTCTCCATCGAGAGGGTCGGTTTTGCAAGCTTGATGTTAAGCATCGTGCAGGGTTCATCGTAAACACACGGCGTGTTTGACAACTACAGCGAAGCAGTTGAGAGGGGCAAAACGCACAGACCTGTTAGTCCATAGGCAAGGGATTGCCAGCAGTTCCATTGCAACCACTTACTCTCAAGGCTTTATATTCTAACTCAAAATGCTTCGTCCTCGTCTGCCTCTTGGCTTTCCTATCTCAGATTGAGAGTGGGGTTTTTTGTTGGGTTTGTTTTACGTATTTTATGAAATAAAAAGATGCTAGCGGAGAAGTTCACAGATCTCGGACTCTCCCGGGCAGCACTCTGACTGGGGAGCAGCTGAACCTCTCCCGTAAAGGTGTCAGGAGCGTGATGCACGAGTCGAGCTCTTGCCGACAGGTATTAATAATCTCCCTCCGTGCCATACGCAGTAGCTACTCTTCCACAGGATTGTTAGCATTTAGAGCAAGTCAACTTGCGTGGGTCCGTGCATTAAGGGCTCCCTAAGTATGCATTGACTTGATACCCAGTAATGGCTTCTAAGGAGCCGTTATGTAGTACCGTGTCAATGATCCATGCATTGAGGACTCCCTAAGTACGCATTGACACGATAGACCGGAACGGCTCTGAAGAAGCCGTTACGGTCTATCATGCCAATGATCTGCGGATATTGGCAGTGCCTCCTGCACTTCTATAGAGATTGTAAAAGTCTCTGAAGAAGCTGTTATGATCTCAGTGGAAGAACCATCAATCAGGTCAATGACGGGGTTTCGTTTTGCCATTTTTCCACCTTGTCGTTGGGAAGCTTTATTTTACTTCTAGAATTAGATTCAAAGAACTGACAAAACATAAAGGCTGCCCACAGAGCAGGCTCTGGGGCTGCACGGAGGTAACTAGCATCAGAATATGACCTCTAGTTTTATTAATTCTAGGTTTTTAGTTCCAGCTGACTTGCTGGGAGGCCTTGGCCAAGTCACTTCAGCTCTTCTTACCTCCATTCACTGTCCTCTACCAAGCATGGAAAGGGATGACATCTTTCGAGTGGAGATTGCTGTAGGGCTTGGGAAATGTTAATTTAGGCTAGTGACAGCTAGGGCTTGTCTCAGCATCCCAGCGCTGGTGGAGGATGCTGAGACGAGCAAGGTGTGTACGTCGTACCTTTCACACCTAAGCACTCAGGCAAAGCTGCACTGAAAGGAAACCTTACCTCTGAAGTTCTTTATGTGTATACCCCTTTATATGTGAATACCCCTTTATGTGTATTCCCATCAGTTCTGAGCATCACTGCGTGGCAGAAGGCCGTCTTTATTTTCTACAGTGCCACCACTTTCTATGAAAACACTCTGAATCTCTTTCCCATGCCTTCCTTAGCACATGAATATTTTAAAAAATACTTTGAAAGTACATCATTGCATGCTAAAGTCTTAAGTCATGCTAAGTTTATGGCCACAAAACACTACTTAACTAGCTTGTACTGTTGCTTTCTGCTCTTCCATACTCTTACAGGGAAAACTGGACTTTCTATCCTTTCGTATTCATTTCACACTTCTGCTTAGGGGAGACAGAGCTAGAGTAGAATACGCAGATGTGTACATATGTAGTACTCTACCTATTTTATACACTGCTCACTAATATAATAGGCGCGATAGGTGTGATCCCACATCAGCCAAGGCATATTTACATGGTTAAATGTTAGCAGACCACCAGAGAAACACTGTAACCATACCTTACAGAAAGCAGAGATCCACAAGCAAGAAAAAGTGGAAATATCAGGCAGGTTGGGTACCATACAGAGACCTTGTCTGTAGCCAGGCTGGCCTGAAAAGTATGAGCTCAGAGAAAAAGAAACTGCAAAAGGAGCCAGAGGAACATTGTAGAGGATCAGAGAGGAACGTGATAAAGCTGGGGAAGGTGAGAAGGCAGAGAAGTCTCAGGGAGCAATGGCCGTTGATCTTAGGTACCTCCTTCTTGGGAGTCAAAAACTTGAATATTTTTTAGTGTGTTTTCAGATGTGTTGAGCCTCCAGAGTTGTCTGTTAGGTACTATTAGGGATCACTTTGGCAATGTTAATTATCGATTTGGAGCCGCAGAACAGGCTGCAGCCATCAGATCCACAGCAACATCACCACCAAGCAAAGGTGAGAAGACAACAGGATATCTACAGAAGGCTGGAGTCATGGTGGCTTTCGCTGACAAGGTCAATCAGCCGAACACTTTTCAGGCAGAGGTACATACAACAGATTTTGGCAAGCCACAGTTCCTTCCTTGCCAACCTCCTTCTCTCCAAAGGGAAAATTTCAGTGGCCATTATTTGTTCCTTGAGAACACATCTTGGGATTTACAGGTTGTTTGGGGTGGCCTTGAGAGCCTACGGGCAGCGACTGCCACTGCAACCCGAGTTCCATTCAACATCTCCCACCACGCTGCACGTTCTAAATTGGTACCAAAAGTTGTATTTCGAAATCTGGGCAGCTGAAGGCTGCTGTCCTTGAGAAAAAAAAAACAAACAAACACCTAATCTCTGCACTAAATTTAATCATCTGGGAGTTTAAACACCAGCGAGAAGGAAAGAGAAGATAGCGTTTCACGATTTAGACCACGTTTCACGTGAGGTCTTTAATGCGCCCTTTCAGGTATCTCACATTACGATGATGCCTCTGCAACACGTGCTGAGTCCTCGGTGCAAAATCTCAAACATTTCTTTCAACATTTGGGATACGACCAGGCATTAGTCTCCTTCCACGTATGTATTTATTAGGAAGATTTTTGCACAGTGTAATTGAAGCCCGACAGTTTTTACCAACTGCGGCTTAAGAGGGAAACTGACACAATGTAATGTTTTGTGTCTTTTTACATCCGTGCAAACTGGTCACTGAAAAGGTGCAAAGCGCTGCTAGAAGTACATTTTCTAAAATTCAAAGCCTTTTAAGAAAGGTACACAATGCAAGAATACGCAGCTGCAATTTTAAAAAGGCTACTGTTCCTTTAATGCCCAGCTGGTCCTGAGATGTAATAAAATTGACATATTGATTCCTTTGAATTTACAAATGCCTGTTTCATAAACTCCATCTCCAAAGCCTAGGCATCTTTAGAGCACTGTCATTTTTTTCTCCAAATGGATCAATTATGTGCCCACGTAATCCTGTTACCTGTGAAATCCATGCATACTTCTCCCATTTGCTGCAGTTCCCAGGCGGACAAACTTGCATTATGTACGCATAAACAAACAGAGCATTTTCCTGATATTAGGGATTGTTTTCAAAGTGAAAGGCAATCTCCTGGGTCCTTTACTCAAAAAAACATACATAGTGCGGTGTTCCTCCAAGTAACCTCACTGCACTATATGTATAATTATTACACAACACGGCAAATCATTAAAAAAACATTGAGTCCCGCTATCTCAAATGCTTCAACTGCAAAAAGGCACCAAGACTTTGCAGCCAGCCCTCATATTTCTATTGACTCCAACTTTCCCATTGCTTTACCACCTTCTTTATTTGATAATTATCACCGTATCTGTAAGGAAATAATTTCATCAGAAACCTTTCTGCGTGGCTTAAATATCAGAAAAGCACCCAAAGCTGAAAACTTTGCTGTGGAATTTTGCGGCTTTTTAATTTTATTTCTAGGGTAATTCATTTTTTTCATCATGCTGAGCACCTTTCCATCATTTACACACACACACACACACACACAGAGTCAAGCAGGCATTAACCTGCAAACCTACCACTTATGCATATAAATGCATCGCACATACAACTATTCCCATATCCCATGGCATATTATTTGTATGAATATATACCATGCACATAAACACATTTATACAAACACATACACCATGCACAATCCTCAAATATAAACAGAGAAAAGAGAATAAATGTGGTTTCCTCTGTATATGAATTCTTTATAAAGTACTCTGTATATACATAGATATGAATTCTCGTTTCATTCTTTCAGGCTGTGCTGTATCTGATTTTCTACACTTCACTGGGCAACCAGCAGTTCAGTTACACTACACTTGCACTGTACAATTTGTCTCTAAAAGGTTCCCAAAATTATGAAACATCTTGTCTGCTGCATGACCTGCTCACCACAGTGCCTCAGCTCGAGGTGCATCCACACATATAGAGAGGATGGCACTGGGAAAAAGAAAAATAATATGTATGTTTGATGCTTGGAGCCCATACAAGTGGCCCACTACACCCCTGCCATTGTGCAGGAGTGGGTTTTAAAGATAAATGGCTGCATGTTAACCAGATTTGACATGCTGCACAAAAGCAGCCACCTTTGGTCCCATGACACAGCCAAACAGAAAAAACAACAAGCAATCCTGGCAAAAGATGTCCGACGTGAATAAAAGCCCAACAATTTGTCACATAGTCGTTACAAAATGTTCCAGGCTTTGGGGCTTGCCATGGGACAGCAGCGATAAGAAGAGCATAGAAAACCGAAAGCTGAGGGTGCTGGGGTGGCGGAAGAGTTAAAACTCGAGGAAAGCTCCGGTAGTTACAAAGGGGAAACAAAGAGGATATTTTCATTTGGCTCTTTCCGAAGACACACACGCACAAAAAAGAGCCGTCATTAATTAAATCAAGAAGCTCAGTTGTTTTGAGAGGTGATTGAAATCTGACATGTAAAGTAGAAATATTTATATTTACTTTCTATTTTAGGAACCTGCCAAGCTACTTCTCCTTCACTGCACTTCCCGCCACTACAATGGCCATGGCTCAGTTTGTCAAGTAGTAAGCACTGCCTGTTCGGGGCCAAATCCTGCTCATGTTTCTCATGGCATTTGGTCTTTCCTCATGGGAACAGGCCCAGAAAACTCCAAAGATGTAACTGGGGGTGGGGGCTAAGGTGTGGTGGCATGGCAGCACCTGATCTCCTCCTTTCCTTCAGGTTCCCATGCGACAGAGCAGAAAAAGCTCAAACTTAGGCTCGGTTTGATGAGGCTGAATTTCCAAACGAGCTTGATCCTACAGCTTTCCACTAAAACCAGCCACAGGCATCAAACTTGGCTTTTCTGATCCACATCCCACCCAAGCCACCTGTGCACCCCCACCGACAGCAGTCGGGTTGGGATTGGCACCTATGCCAGCAGGTTAATGTCTCAATGTGTTTTTACAGCCCTTCCACCGAAACCAGGAGTTCAAATGCATCAGTGCAGCTGCTTGCTAAGCTCCACATAACGGAGCTCACATTTTAAAATACCTTTCAGTCAATAATCATCATTGCTTCAGTGATTACTGTTGGCTTCTTTATATCCAGTGGTAGAAAACAGGGGGGGGGGGCAGTTAAAACCAATATTGTCTTCTTAATTAAAATAATCAGTTGTAGAAAAAACTCCTAGAAGCTGATTATTAGAAACATAAATTCATAATTTTATCAATCA
>JAVJGJ010000061.1:39282666-39305164 GCA_035590215.1 Microhierax caerulescens
CCCCCCCCCCCCCCCCCCCCCCCCCCCCCCCCCCCCCCCCCCCCCCCACACACACAGCATTTTAGAGGTAAGAATCAAGGTATGAAAAGCCACACCTGATAACTATCATTGGAAAGTGGACATGGTTAGAAATGGGAGCAGCGGAGAAAGCGGTGCTGATCTACACACGAGGCAGGCAAGCTCTCCCTTGTGCCTTGTCGTGAGCAGGGAGAAATATAGAGGAGAGACTGAAAACACTGCAAATATTTGTTCTCATTGTCAGATGTTTCTATAAAATCAGTTGTTACTGGATCACCACTGAAGTTACAGAGCATTTAAATAAGCAGAGAGTGAGAAAAGCTAAGTCTAATTATATGTTTCATGCCATTTACAGAGGTTTCCAGGGGATTTTCTTTTAATAAAAGTGCTGTGCATCAAAAAGAATAAATCCTACAATTTTGTTATTTACAAATCAGCTGCTTCTGCCTCGAGCTGACAGATTTATCTTCCATCTCACACCCTTCTTTCCACCCCAAAATGCACCCAGTACATTGACATTTCTACTAATACTCTTCAAGTGTCTACATACTATTTTATGCTCCTTATGTTAGTAAGCAAACAGATCAGAAGAAAACCATCAAAGGCATAAAAAAAGTATTCTTAAAGAAAGATAAAGAGAAAACCCCCACAGTGTTAGAAAACATGCAACATAGACGTTTTCCAGATGAAGAGAACAAGTCCCCTTTACATCCCTACCCACCCATTCCCAAAGATTTCAAATCGGCAGCCTGGCTGGAGGTATGATGTCATCAATTACAATTATTTACTAGCATAAAATATAATATTTTTTTTATGATTCATTTTTATCCCCGTCACATTTTCTCCCCCACCACAACTGCTCTGCCCCTTTCTGACTCCAGATTACTCAGCAGTCGACTCCCGCGTTGGGAGCATTACATATCAATCCCCAGGACCAAAACATGCCACCAATATTTTCTTTGCTACGTAATCTATCGATGCAGTACCTAACCCTGCGGCCCTCCTCCATACTTCAGAGAGGATTGACTTGTACTGAATCAGGCCCATAACTGGCTCCTTGTTGAGGCTAACCTCCGCTTAGAGGTGAAGAAAAAAAAATGAGAAAGCCAAGAGGCCACATTCGTTCTCGTCCAACTTGGCTGCTGTTGTGATATAGGAGCATGCAGACTGCTTTGGTAACGCAGATGCTACGTGCAAAGGATTACAGAAAAACAAAGGAATGAAAATAAGATGGTCTCTCTCAAGCGTGAACGTACCATACATGCATTACACAGGTTACACGTGCTTTGTAGAGGTCTTAGACTTGCCTTGCAATGGCCCCGCCATTCCAGGATGGGCCTCTTTCCTGAGCAGACGTTGTCTGTTGAGCCAAACTGTATGATTGTCTTGTGATACGGATATATGTGGACCGGGGACTAAATTAAGGACATTAAACTCAATTTCCTTAAGACATGAGCCAGATTTTAATATTGCAGCTGTCCAGAGGTGAAAGGGTAATGAGGACGTGAGGAATTCCTGGATGGGAAAGGGACACTTGGCCCAACAAGTCCATCCCCCTTCAAGTTTATTACAACACACCTCCCCGTGTTGTTGATATATCCTACAGCCCTGTCTGCCTATATAAACATGTCTGGCTATCTCTTCTGTTCATTAATACTTCAGTTCACTGGGTGTTTTATTTGACATAATGCCTACTACGCTGTGAATTGGATGGCTCATAGCTCTACGTGCATTTACTGTTTATTCTTAGACCTTTCATTTTTAATTGGCATAATATTTTTTTTTTTTTTAGACTCACCAGATACAACCACTACTTCATCCTAATTATGAAAACATTAATGGTGAGGTCTTTTTTAGAAAGGATTAGGCTCAGCCTTCATTTATATCAAGGATCTTTAACAGTCAGAAACAATGATTGCTTCATATCTTATCCCTAGTTGAGTCACATAAAGTTCTGCTCTGGAGAAGGTGATCAAAATTGGAATTATTGAAGAAAATCTATCATGTTCCTTGTGTGATAACGGTTCTTTTGATTTGCAGGCTATCCTTTGCTGGAGCGTCCATATCACACTTTATTTATACTGAATTGGCATTGATTCAAAATTGATGTTTGACAGATTCAGTACAATTTTTAAGGCGGAGCGGGACTTTTGGTAGGCAAGTATTAACTTATAATGATCTCCTAAAGTCAAGAAACAGCTTTGAAGGCTGGTGGAAGGAAAAAAGCTCCCAAGAAATCAGTAACATTACAAAGATTTCTAACTGCTAACTGGTCTTCATGTATTAAAAACTATCTCCCTTTAAATTTTCTGCTAGCAAAGTTGAGAGTGAATTAGCATACAGATGCTTCCTCAGAATACCGACATTTTAAAAAAAACCTGTTTTTTTCCCTTCCTCTGAGGCAATTCAAAGGAGAATGTCATTAGAGATCTGAACACAAACATAGGAAAAGAAACACAAGTCACAGATAAACCTGCATGATTTTGAAATTTCAAAGACCAAGAGGCTGGTGAAACAAAACCACTCTGGGTGAAGTATAAAGCATCAAGCAGGCAAACTAGATGGCTGTGATGCGGTATCAAGAAAAGACTCTCAAATTTGTTGCTTAAGTGCATTGAAATCCCAGAAGTCCAACATGTTTACAATTATTTCAGGTATTTAGCTACACTCTTGTTTAGGGAAGCAACTTGTTTTTACAATAAATAGAAGGTTTGATTTTTAATTTTTTTTTAAAAAAAGGTTTTTTTCCCCTGAAAGAAGAGGCACTGCTAGCAGAGGTTGTTTAGGGTAAGAAATTCTGCACCTGTTGAGAAACACTGAGGTTTTGTTCAGGAACTAGGATGGCAGCACTGGGTGGACAGAGAACTTTGAGAAACTTGGAAAAAGAAGAAACATAAGAAATCTCTTGGTTTCAAGGAGGTGAAGAAACAGTTATGAAAGAGGGAAACATGGGCATGTATCTGGTGGGAAAAAAAAATGGATTTACAGTATCTAAGAAGCACAGAAAACCTCAGGTTTGTATCCAAGATCAGCAGTCATTAAGAAAATCCTGCAAAAGTAGAAAAAAAAACCAAACCAAACCTTTGAATTTGGAGGATTGAATCCAACCTTAATGGGAAGCTGGTGATCCAAAGAAGAATTGAAAATGTCTTTTGGGCCTGGACAGGACTGCTCTGGCAATGAGGGATGTAAAAGATATTTCCCATGGCCTCTGTTGAATTGTACATGCCCACAGCTTACTCCCTTGGTTTTTTTCATTCTTATCTAAACAGCCTAAAGGTACTGTTCTGCAAAAGCTGAAGTTAGTGCAGCAACTACCACAGTGTCAGACTACTCTTTTGTGAGGGTTCTTGCATAAGGATAATAAAGAAAACTGGTAAAAAATAATGTATAATAAGCTGAAACTTTAATCTTTGTACAGTTCTGAGAAATGCTCATGAAGCCAAATGGTTTCAGTCTTGCTGTTGAGAGATGGTCCATTAAAATGAGTGAAGTAGATATGGCAGTAAAGCCAACAGAGTTTGGCTTTAGTGCTGGACAAGTTGTTTAAATTATGTGGATGTAAAAGTTGAGAAAAGTAGTAGAGCCACAGTGAACAGGGCCCATTCTTAACGAATGCTCTGTTTTGTTTAAATATCTGGTAAAATTCCGTGTAGTTACCATCAGGGAGAAAAGGACGACTAAAAGGTCTTTAGTTAAATAGCCTCAGGTGCTGGAGTGGGTCCATTGAGCCCTGTTTAGCATTTTTACTCATTTCAATAGATTTTGATGAAAAAAATCAAATGGAGGACATATCCTTCCATCAGGTGAAGGGCCTAACCTTTGGACTTGAGAGTCCTGCCCTTGCTTTCTTTGCCTCTGTGCCATCTTCCTTTCATGGACCTGGTTCCAGGGGAATACCAAAACCCACATGGGCAGCAAGGGCAAGTGTCCCAGCTAGCATCTTCCCTTTCCTCCAGGTCACTAAAACACCTCCAAGTTTTAGGAGGCCCAGCCCCATTTTCAAGGGGCACGTTAAAAGTGAACGCAAATTGAGTTTCACCAGTGAGGAAACACTCTTGTAAATGGGATTTAGGAGCCATCATCTCTTCAGTGCTTGTCAAAGAGTATCAGGAGGGCTGCCAGGCTCCTCCAACACAGACCTGAGCCCTGAGGCTTTTGTTCTGTCCCTTGGCCTGCTGCTTACGCTGAGCTATTCAGGCCAGGTCCATCTCCCTTGGGGCAGAAAGACTGGCAGTGCTTCAAAACTGCACGGGGCTTGGGTTCAAGGGGAACAGGGTTAGCTTTGTCATCTGACCCTTGCAGTAAGAGCATAAGGTAGCCATCCCTGGGATAAAAACTCTTATACAAATGTTTATGTGTTATTTATCCCATTAAATTGGGATTATTTTTTTTAAAAAAGGGTTGTTTTTTCTAACTTCAAAAAATTTTTTTTAAAGTCCTCTAAACTCCCCATCTAAGGATTAAAAAGCTCAAAGCATCCTCTTGTCTCTTCCTTTCCTTATCCTGGAATTCCAGTTCCTCCCCGAGCCTTTCCCTTCCCTCCAAGCAGCACCTAGGTCTTCCTCTTCCCCTTCTGTAACACCTTCCACCATTTCTTTCCATCCCCCAGCCCACGTGCAGCATGCTTTCACATTTTCCACTGCATCAGAAAAACCCGTTTACTTTGCTCTATCAGCTCCGTGCTCCAGCACAGCAGCATGTTCGTGGCAGTGCTGATGCTGCATTTGCTGGTGATCTGGGTCTTGCCTTTATAACCGGTGTTAGACAATTGTTGCTAGAGCCCTGGTAACTTTTATGTCTCCGGTGCATTTTGATCCACTACCTTTGATATTCTGATTTAATTCTTTTACATAGATTGGAGACAAGACAAGCTCCTAACCTGGCCAGAGCACTATCCTGTATCGGCTGCCAATCACTAAGTCATTTGGTGAATGCTCTTTTCAGACTGTTATCAGTTCATTAAAGTTTGTTATCATTTGGTGGCTCTGTACCTTGGTGGTTATCTCCAGTGTAGGATCTTATCAAATGCGCTTCTGAAAGTCTAGGCATATTGTATACTATCTATAATATTTTTCTTGTCTACCTTGGCAGGGATATCTTTGAAGAGTTCCAACAAATTATTTGAGCGAGATTTCCTGCTCATAAATCCACATTGGTTGACTCTACTCAAATTAGAATTTTTGGTGCATTTCCTCACTAAATCCTGCAAAATTCTTCCTTTTCTATTTTTCATCGTTGCAAATTGTGTTATGTTAATTTGTTTATGTTACAATTTTAAAGAATATTTTATATGCATGTATTCCTTTGCATATGCATGTGTACACAAAAGTGTGTATATGTAATAGAGATTATATTGAAGTATATCAGGTTTTAAAGCTGAATACGTTAAAATAGTTAATGCGGTATAAAATGCAAAGGATAGCGTTAGGGACAGATCTTTGGCTGGAGTAAATGAATTTGACTTTGAATACATTTTGCTAACTTAAATGGTGTTAGCTTGATTTATGTGAGCTGAGGAGTTAACCCTTACGCACAGCACTTGCTTTACTCCAGTGCCAAGAGTGATGAACAAATGACTGTTTGGATGCCTCTTAACATTTCTAATTTATTACAGATCTCTATTCCCATTTCTTATGTACTTCTTTGGCTCAAGAAGTATATTTTTATTTGCTGCTGGAAAAATAATTCTGAACATTTCTTTCAGTTATTTGTATTATATAATATTTTATTTCAGATCAGTAATTTCTTATGCTTTATTTTTCCATTATTTGACTATTTTAGGATGTTTACTACCCTTCCCAGCTTTCTGTTCACATCCGTAGATCTTTCTATTTACAATTATGAACCTGACAATTTCTGGTAAAGTGGTTAATATTAGATTCACACTTAGTTTGATCGTAACATTGGAAAGTTAACATTTTACACAGGACATAGTCCCTCCCCTTGAACTGAAACCAAATGAAAAACTTAAGACTGGAGCAAATGGAATTTGTATAATCCAGTTCTTACTGAACCTATTTAACAGATGCTGTAGTTTGGGTGCCATGGTCCTCCACAAACACGGCTCCCTGCCTCCTGCAGTGTCCTAGTCCCTGCTGAAGTGCGATGATGCTTTGTGAGAACCATAGCCTGGCTTATAAATCATGGTGAGAAACAAGCAGCAGAGCATTGTGGTTATGGTTTCAGAAACATTTTTTTCATGGAAAAGCAAAATGCTATTTTTTTTCTGCCCATGTTTCTTCTTTTTTTTAATGAAAACTGATTTATAAAAAAAAATTTATTGAAAATTTTACCCTGAAAGATGATTAGTTCCCATGAAAAAGATACATTCTTTTTAATCAATGAGAAATCAAGTCTGATTAACAGGAAAGACTTGGCCAACCTGGGACCACCCTTCTCTCACCTGTGGCAGAAATGTGAGATGCCTATCAGATCTAAGAGAGCTGAGCTCTCTGTGCAAGCCAAGGGAAGCCCTGGGTAAAGCAACATTCATTTAAGTCGAGAAGCTTTCTGGGGATACCACAGGCTCTGTATGGTTACCCAGCAGCCTGTGAGGGTCCTCAGCCTCCACCCCAGCAGGATTAGACACCTTTCTTTCAGTGGCAGAGCAGAAGTCTGCAGTATCGTGTAGAGCACAGCATCAGCCACTGGTATTAGCTTTCATGTGGGCTGGTGATAAAAGTGTGTGTCCAGCCCAGGGGAAAGCCAACATTTTTAACACTGACCTGAAGGAGACCTAAACCATGAAAACCTCAGCATCAGCAAGCTTCAGTAGTTGCTGTCTGCTCCTTTTGCTGGAGCTCTATCTTGGGGAGGAACCGGATTTTAAGAACCTGCTCCCAGGTATGTTGAATACATTACAATGATTAAATATTTAATATACAGAACCAGAGACCAGTCTTCTGGTCATCTGACTGCACAAGGTCGATTCCATTTGTAAACTGCTAAGCCCTTGGTTTGGTATGCCAGGAACAAAAATATCTCAACAAGAAAATCTATTTGTAAGTACTGAAAGATGAGGTCCCATCTTTGAAGTCCAATCAGAAGAACTTTTTAATGAGAGTAACTACAAAACACCCCCGATTAAAGTATATTTGCTTTCCCCTGGTTTGCCACTATCAGATTGCCACTATTACATGTTATTGGCACATTGCCCCCCACCATTGGCTGTATCAATTCTTTTATCATGAGCAAGTTTTTCTCTTTGAGTGAATAATAAAAGCATATTTGGGTTTTCTTAATTGTTCTTTTGCCCTAAGTGTATTTAAATGAATTACCAAGCTTTTCTCAGTAAGAATGCTTTCTATTGACTTATCCCTTAAATCTATGAGGATTTTATGGAAGTGAGGTTTGAACTCTCTTTCATTAGCTTTAACATTTATATTGAAATTAAATAAAGTTAAATTTTATAATGAAAGTTAATTTTATACCAGTATACATGCCTATCTCCAAGTATGGGGTTCAGCATAGCTACTGGCTGCTCAGTGAACTAACAGTATTGCTGCTACAAACAAACTTTGTTAGCCTCCACATAGTTATCATGCCAATCAATACCTGAATAATTAAAATCCTCCATTATCAAATTCTAGTCTTTATCAGCTTTTCTTCCCCCAGTAATTTTGTTGTCTTAATCTGGTTTCTTCTCTGAAAGTCTATACCAACCCTTGGAGTTTCACTAGATAATCTTTCTTTTCTTCTCTGTTAAGTTCTCTAACCCAAATTATTTAATGCCAAAATCTGAAGGCTTTAGAGAAGATTCTACTAAATGGAAGTTTGATCAAACTATATTTTGTTTTGTTTTAATATAGACTACTAATTTTATCTTGCCTTGCCCTTGAGTGAAATCCTATACATGCAAGTATTTGAAATTGCCATTAATTTTCTTGATTCATTCTCTTATTGATTTTCTTTCCAACTATTTCCATCCAATGTATCTAATAATTATTAGAGATGAGGCAAGAACCAAATGCTTGCATCCACACTCCGCCCCACCCCCCCAAGCTTTGTGGCTCATGCCTATCTTTAATTAACACAAATGTGAGCTAAGAGATTTACCAGACCAATACCAGACTCTTTAACGTTACCTTCCTACCTTCAACTTTTCCTGTTGCATTTTGATGCAGTTTTGGTCAGGGGTAGTTCCTCAAGTAAAGTATCACACATCACAAAGCTTTATGATCTCCTCAGACCTGATGCTAAATGGCTCAAGCAAAAAGGAGGGAGAAGGAATCCTGCTCCCTTTTATACTCCTGCAAAGGCAGGGAGGCCAAATCACTCCAACGGCTTTCATCTGCTCATTACTCTATAAATGCAACACTTTCCAGAAGAAATTCACCGTTGAATTAAGGGGGAAAGTGGGACACAAAACAAATGGGGGTGATAATGAATTGAAGTGATGATCTGAGGAGCTCATAGTGCTTCATAAGCATTAATTAATTAAACCTTACTAGATCCTAGCGAGGTAGGTATTATAGCCCATACTTCAATCCAGGCTGCGGTGTGCTATTTCTGTATCTCAATATCATTTTGTTAATGTGTATTCTGATGAGCAGGCTGAAATGGTGTCTGACTTGTAGAGATGACTGTGCATATATTGAAGCTGTGAATATTCTGCATGATGAGCCTTCATATAGAAACAACTTTTTTTTTTTTCCAGATACAACCTCATTCCTGAATAGAAAGTGCATAATAAATGAGTTATACAGAAAGTATTGAAGAGCTACTGATAATGTATAGTTATCAAAGTACAATATGTAACTTATTCTGTTACCAGATTATGATGAACAGGACTTTCCTTTCTGTTACTGAAAACCTGAGTGCACTTCAATGAGTGTGAAATTTCCTTTCCTTGGTAACATAATTTACCTAATTTCTGTAAAAATGTAACCTAGTATTTTAACTGCATTTATTAAAGGTGAGAAGAGTAGATGAAACTCCTGTTACTATGTTATAAAAGTTATTCTGAGGTTTCATTTCAAGAAACATGTTTTGTTTTTAGTACTGATGTAGAGCTTTGACTCCTGATGAGTGCTTCTCCCCCCCTTTTTTTTTCTTTCCATCCTGCTCTAAACAAGATGTTGTTTATTACTTGAAACATTATATGTAAGCCCCAAGAATATGTTACATGTGACTGGAGCTTTGGCAGACTCTGTGAAACTGAAGTTTCCAGAAATTTTGCTATGTTTAAAAACCAGAGCAATGTTTTAAGGAAAGATTTCTACTTCCAAATGTGTGGTTGCCTGAACCTTTTACATTTTCAAGTAAGGTTCCTCTGCCAAATAACACACTGTACCTTAACTATAATAAAAAAGCAGAGACTCTGTGTTTATAAAAACATTGCAGGAGCAACTGTGATCATATTACTTGAATTTATTCTATTCGTGTGCTCAAATATGCATTTTTATAGTAAGCTCTCTAGTGCACCGGTCACTTACAGGAGCAGAAAATGACATGTACAGGCAGAAGGCTGGCATAGCTCAACAAACCAAACTGGTAAAGTACAGGAATTCAGAGCCAGACCAAAATATGAGGTCAAGGAAGTTGCTTTTATAATAATAGTGGTTATCTGTTTAATGTGTGATCTGGCAGTGATACGACGTTGACCATAAGCAATTACGCATGTTTCTAAACTGGTGGTATACGAGCCCTAAGTAACTGTATGCAAGATAGATAGGCTGTGAGAAATGGGCACTCACTCTATTCTTGTGGTGGCTCTTGCTTAACGTCAATTAAAATTACAGCTTAGTAATAGATAGAAATTCTCCTTGTGTAAAGCAATGTCTATATTCACTCTATCAGTTGCCATACACTTAAAATCCTATATTGAAATCAGTTTTATGAAACAAACTCCTGTCTGAGCTGATAAATGCTGCATAATGTTCTTCTTAACAGACGTGGTTAGACATGCTTTTTCTAACTCTCTGGTTATTATTTGAAACAGCTTTCTTTACAATCAAGTTCTAACGTTGATGTCCATGAATGATGCCCTTGTTCTTTATTTTGTCATGCATGAGCCTGGAAGTGAGCAGTGTCCTCAATGTACATTTAGCTGCCTGGCATCAACCTTGCAGGAGTTAAAAGCAGGAAGGTCTTTGTGACACCAAACAGCCTGAGCACAGATTAGGACCTGGGAGCTGCTATGCTGTGGCCCTGGCTCTGAAACAGTTTTTTTTAGGACTTTGGTGAATTCACTGGACTGCGTATCTTCTCATTAGCTTTTAATCGACTTGAATCCCACTGTTCTAACAGTCTCTATGTCCTCCTCTGTAAAATGGGATTGTGATGTTTTCCTGGGCTTAGGAAGATGTGGCTGGAGTGGAAGCTGTGTGGTTGAGCTGACTGCGGTAGAAGCTGTGCTAATGAGCTATGAAGACACCCAGGAAAGCCTCTTCTCCCCAAGAGCAAGCAGTTGCATACAATTTGGCTCCTTCAGTGTAAGTCCTTGATCGCTGCTGCCAGCGCTCCATGGCTTGAATCTCTGCCTTTGCACAGAAAGAGCTGTGGTCATCAACCCTCCCTCCCTGTCCCCAGCAGCATCTAGAAATAATCACTTAAAAAGCAGCATATGACTTCTTTAAAACAACTCCCAGCTGAGGCTTAAGCAGATGGCTTCCTACTGACTTCTGAAGGCACTTCACACAGCTTGGGCCATTGCAGAGGCGATGACTTGATGTATATTCTTAGCAAACCCAACACTGATACCTGCAAGGCATCCCAGAGAGAAATAGTATGCCTTTGTTGCTTGAAAGACCGAATTGAACAAGGATTTAATGACCGGAGCACATCGGTTAATCATTGGCCATTTAGGAGCCATATCAGTAATCTTGTGATGGTCCTGAAGCGGTTATGTGGCCACAGACTTTCACATTGCATCAGTGCATGTGCTTTGGCCATCACTCGTAGGCTTCGCAAATGCAACCTTTCATCCTTCTACTTTTCAGAAGCATAAAAAGAAGGGCTGCAAAAATCCACGATTGTGGTGGAGAACTAAATAAGGAAACATAACTGCTTACTGAAACGCCACCCCCTCTGAGAGAAATGTCAGCGACACAATGAGCGCTATTATTCCGCTCCTTTACAACCAGATTGGGGGTTTATGTTGAAGTCTGTAGGAAAGGGCAGCAGCATCCTATCAGTAAACCACACTTCTGATTGGCATTCAGTGCTCCCTTCTTGGGGTAACGCTTCCAGAGGAGCCCCTGTGCTCTCGGGCCGCCCCATGACTTGCTGCTGTGTGTGTGGGGGGCAGCTGGAGGAGCCGTTTTCTTGCCTGTTGCTCCAGTGCACCAGCATTGTTGTGACACCTTTCCCCTTGTGCAAGGCAATCATTCCATCGCCCGTAATAAATGACAGCTCTGAGGTATCACAAAATGGTCATGTGCAACAACTGGCTTAGTCCATGTAACGGTCTCTAGTGCTGTGGGTTCCCTGCGTTGAAAGACAGGGCATACTCTCCGATAGGGCAGGTTTGTGGGGTTTTTCTTTCACCTTTTTCTATAATGTGTGTCTTATTTTAAGGGGAAATTGTCCCATTGAGCTTATCTCCTCCCATTTGGTGTCATGTGGACCCTCTACTACTTTCTGGTAATGAAATCTGTACTTTGCAAACACTATAGCAATTATCTCCGTGGAAAAGTTCTGATAGGAAAAGAATATTATTTTAACCTTCTTTATTATGCTTTAGCAGCTGGAAGCAAGGAAAATGGCCAGGATTACTGTACTACTCTTCCCTCTGCAGACTATCAGTGACAACTCCACAGACAAAGCTGGGAACCAACAGTTTCGTGCGATAAGTATTTGGATGCATTTTCAAGTAAGGTGAGAAAATAGTGCAGGCTGTGTTAGCTGATGTCCTGCTATTTGGAAATGCTTCTGTTGTTTAAATAAGCACAGTTTTGGAAAAAAAAAAAGTTAATTACATTCCAGGTGACCTTGCGTTTTTTTATTGGTGTGTGGCACTTTTGGGTGAATGAGGAGGTGAAAATATCTTTATATACCGATTTAATTCTAGTGAGCTAAATAGCCACAGAGCAATTTGATAATGTTGGGAAGGTATCTTAGTGTCTTGGAATAATCTTCCTAGAAACTAATGGGATTTGCCTTGTATAGTGGAATATCAAGGAAAATATTTCATACGTTTTATCTGGAGCCACCTCAGAATTTAGCTGTTTGGAGAAGATATCAATCATCATATAGAGCTGTACAATATGTGTAGATTTGCTGGTGGGGAAAGCATGTTTTGCTAAGCTGGAACATTTTCTTTAGAGCATGCCTTTTTCAGTGAAAGTTATGGTCAGAAAGAGTTAAAGTTTTCCCTTTTGATAATATGGAAATAAAACAGCTTGACAAGACAAACGTTTCACTTCAGTTTTATAATTTTGGTTTTGTATTTATTTTAAATGATATATTAGATAAACCTTCTATATTATTTTAACATAATTTAAATGAGTGCTTTTGATGTTTCCCAATCACCATATTTTTGGAATATCTTTCCCATGAGAAATTTTGACTTTTCATTCCTATTCATTATGGAAAACACTTTTCTCACCCGTCTTTGTATCGAACTATTATCTGCGTTTAGCATCTCTAACTCAATAATGCTCATCTGCGTGTGCAAGGTGGTGCTGGGGGCTCTGAGCATGGCTGGGTGCAAGGCAGTGGGTGCAGGCAGGAGCAGGCAGCAGTGAGTGGGTGCAGAGCCAGCTCTGTGGGAAGCCTTGTGGTATTTGTGCTGTCTTGCCTCTGAGCTCCGAGTCTTCTCTATGTAAAAATAGGGTTATTTGCATCAGAAACCTTTTGGTCTTCCTTGGGGAGCGTGGTGTAGGTGATGGTTTAGGAACATCTACCGAAAGCCTCGCCTGGGGGTCCTGTTACACAAACGACTGGTTTTCTGCTGGTCTATGGATCTGACTCAGCTCGTCTTGTACACAGGAGCCCAGAATTTAGGCGAGGAAAGTGGGATCTGTAGGAGGGGGCCAGCAGGTTGTTAAACTCATCCATCTGTCTCGTCTAACCATTCCTCCAGCGTTACGGAGCCAATGGATAAGGTGCATCATCTTTAAGAAATGTCAAGTGGCAGTTTCTTAAAAATAGCTGAAAGAGTGAATTAATTCCTTATGAGGGAGCAAATAGGTTTTCGCCTCCAAATTCCCATTATTTTTGGACCTCAGGTGTTCATGCTACCTCCTGTGGAACGTATGTTTTGCCAGAGTGGGAGAGACAGAGCTCCAGTAAAATGGATGAAGTCTCTTGCTTCCTTCGCGTGTGGCAGCAAGGTTGTCAGAGAGGCCGAAAGGATCCGGTTGCCTAACACTGCAGAGCCTGGTTACCCCTTTGGAGATCCTTTAGAGTTACTCTAGAGCTTGGCACATCCCCAGTTTGCCTCCCTGGTATCCTGCAGGCTTTCTCCCACTTCAGCAGCTCATCTTCTGCAGGAGCCATGCTATTCCTCCCCTGCAGCCTGTGTGGCAGAAGCTGTTTGCGATCCTCTGTGGGAGTTACTGCTACGTTCCTGGATACGTACAAGTTTTGAAGTAAAAATATGACTCAGAATAGCTCCGCCTTACTCCTAGTCCCTAGAAACACGACTTCAACAAGGCTCACTTTGAGGCGTCTGCGAGGCGCTGAGGGTATGAAAGCGTATTGCAGAGCGAGCAAGCTCGTACCGTCAAACACAGCAAGCTAGTACAAAAGTTTAAGCGGTGTAGTGTGGTGCTGACCCAAAGTGGTTTGGAATGCAAGAAAAGGTGAATCCTCTTTCGGAATTACAGCAAACAATTTATTTTTATATATATATATATTATTTTTTTTTTTTTCCCCCTGGGCAGACTTTGAGGACTGCCATATGTATTTCTGTATTTCTTCCCAGTCGTTTTGGATGTGACAAACTGGCTGTGCTGAGAGTTGGACTCCAACTGAATGGAGAGGGTTTTGCTCCAGCCTCTGCCTGGCCTTGGGTTATAGGCGCTTCAGAAAGCAGAGACACAAACAACGCACTTCATGTCTAAGTCATACCGTCCCCGTAAATACATCTTGCGGTGGCTTTCCATCGCAGTAGGCTGGTCTGCAGCCTGGTTCATCCCAGAAGACAGTGTGGGACTGTTTTGGGAAAAAGCAACTTTGCTGGAGAAATAATTGCAGTTGTATTCTTTCCCAGAGCGACGGGGAAAGTTGGAGAGGGAAGGATGGGGGCAGGCATGCAGGAGGCATCGGAAGTGCATCATGCATTTATTTTTAAGTAGTAATATATCCGCGTCGCTTTAAACCATATTAATTCTCTGGGATGTTTATGTATTCATGCTGAACATGGGATAACAGAGCACATAAGGATATATAATATTGGTGAAGCAGAAAATGACTGCTATAGTACTTTCTACTCTCAGTTCCTTCTCCACTAATGCCCTTACACCTTTCTTTTTCAGGCTTTTTGTAGCATCCTAAACAGAAGGATATTGAAGGGAGCTGATTCTGCTTTGATCCTTATGCTTGTTGTCAAAGCGCTTGGGATTGAAGAGACTGTTGGCTACAATTGACTGTGACAATTAGGAGATGATCAGAGCCCTAGAGTGGAGCACTTAAAGGGTAATTTACATGTCAGTTTGTCGAATAAAAAAAAGATATTCAGCTAAGATTTTTTTTTTCCCCTTAGAGCCTTGTAAACTGCAATTTGTGCTCTGGTAAGAAAAACCTGGCAGAGGAGTTAGGATAGCCATTTCCATTTGAAAAGAGGCAATCATAAGGCCACTGCTGAGCCTATTGTCCACTAAAAATGCTGATTTGCAGTCAGGGAGTGAAAGAGTGGAGCCATCACTAAATAGAACCTCGTGCAAGGTAACTCCCCCTTGGTGGCTTTCTAATGTTGGCTGAAGGTTTTATATACCTTCAATCCTGCATTTACTATCATTATAACATTGTTACTGATCATGAATGTCCTTTATCATAACAAAAAAATGAAGGTATTGAGGGGGAGGTGGGTAGAACAGGAGCTACCAGCCAGTGGATAGGCTCACGCCAGCTATCTATTGTATCAAATCTTTCTTATTCTCTTGCCTTTTGTATGCCACCACAATTTTCTTCTTGTCACCCTTTGCACTTTGCCATTCAGTCACCTTCCATAACCGTTTTCTTATAGGTTTTCCATACCTATTTACACTTCATTTTAGACACACTCCCAGTAGATTTTTAGCATTTTCCACGTTTAACCTTTTGGGAAAGGAAAAAGAGAGAGGGAGGTGACAGTAGCTGTTCAGTTCAGAGTTTGCCTTTCTGTAACCGTGATGTGATTAGGCTGTAATAAAGACTGTACACATGCAGGTCTGAGACAGGACTGAAACTAAGGCAGCTGATTATTAAATAAACTTGTTTGTGATAAGTGCTTTTTTTTTTTTTTTGTGATAGCTCTGATGAACCTAGAGTCACTGTGACCGTAGAGTTATACGAACTTATAAAAATACCAGAAACCCCAACACCTCCCTCATTATTCCTCTTGGTGTGAGCTGTAGCATATGTGGTATTCCTTACAGTTTAAGGGAGGGATATTGGTGGATACATATGAGGCTCCAGTGTTTGTATATGCAAATAAGTGTATTTATTTTGAGGCTGCATCATAGGCTTTTCTTCCAGAGGTGGCATTGGCTCCTGTTTCACTCTCCTCTCCCCAAAAGAAGGAGCAGTCATGTGTTCTAGTTGGGGAACCAGAATTAAAGACTTTGCTTTGTCACAATTACGACCAAGTAGCCTTTGCTGCCCAGATGCTCATTGCCTAAAAACCCCGGGGGCTACATTTTTGAGGCAGTTTTGTGGCTTTCTGTAAAAGCTGAGCACATTCGCAACAGCCCTGATTCTGATTCCAGTGGCAGACCCTGGGATTCAAACACCACTGATGTGAACAGATTTGGGATTTCTGTCGGTGCCAGTAGGATAAGGATCAGGCCCTGTGTGTCCATAGGGTCATCACCAACATGCCCTTTCCTTAGTTATATGTCTTATGTCCTTAGGCTTTTCCTATGTTGAACACCAGACAATGAGGTTTCTCTGTGTTTAAATTTGTACCCAAAACATATTTTAACCTGGTTTCTATATGTGGTGAAGAAATACCTCAAAAATATTTCTAAACTGTGCAGCTTTAATTAAAGGTTTAATTCAAAGAAAATATTTAAATACGTGGTGGATTTTTTTTTTTCTTCTTCTTTAGGAGAATTATTATGTTGTTGTTTTCTCCAGGATCCTGTAAACTGGTGGCTTTTGCCCTCTCTTGCTGTTGTACTAAACTTTTTGAACATCCCAATGTTTGTGTGTGTTTGTCTCTGTATCCAATGTAAAGAACAAACAGGAATAAATAAGATATGAAGAGTAAACAGTATGACAGGGCAAGTCTGGAATGACTTTGGCTTCAAATGTGTCTGCAGAACTGAGGCAATGATAAATCTGTATTAAAAAAATCGGGCATAGCAGGAGGTCCTCCTCTCCCAGGTAATGGCTAAATGACAAGCAGATGAGCCGTCATCATATTGATTTAAGCATTTTGTTCCGGCCAGTCACTATTAACTTTGACTTGTTTTACTTTCTTCTTACAGGTTTGCATTTAAAGGACTCTCAGAGCACTATTCGTATAAAATTCTAGTAACTGCACGTTCTCTTGCTGGAAAGGTAATGGATGAATGAATGAATGACTTTGGGTTTCCCTACACTTTAGAATGGACAATGCTTTGAAATGAGCAGGAAGAAGAAAGTTCTACTCAGTGGTAATGCATTTGGAAAAGTCTTCATTTTTGGGGTGTGGGTTAAAGAAAAAATCCTTCCTTAAGACTTTTGGAATGTAGAGATTGATTAGAATTTAACAGAAATGTGCTTTTTTAATGAATCATCAAATCTACTGTTCCCATTGCTAAATATAGTTTTTAAATTAATGTACGTATTGATCATAATGCCAGAAAGCGTATTACAATGTCCCTAGAATTGCCTTTCTTGCTCAAAAATACATAAAAGAGCAAAAGTCTACGTATTCACAGTAAAAATATACTTCCTTATGCAACCCGGGGTTATACAGATTTAGATCTAATTTAGGATTTAAGTTCACGAGAATAAATCATACCGGTGTAACTGCTTTTTATATGTGAGAAATTATATTCACGGTAAGGCATTGTACAACTTGACTTCTATAGGTTTGCAATAGTTAAAGATCATGACAAATTATGTGTAGTGAAATACTATGACCCCGTTCAGTACCTATCTTCTCATTCAGTCTGAAATATATTCCTTTATTGCTTTGTGAATTAATAATATGATGTTGGACAACTACAGATGACTTCTTGTTAATTAGAATTTCAGATGCGTGCTATGATGCATCAGAACTTTCTCTATTTTCTGCTAATAGGACACACCGAGTGAATAGCAAAATGTTTTTCAAGAGCAGGAAGGGAAAATGATCTCCTGATCTAAATAAGATGTTGCCTTCAGGAAAGGCACCTAACTTCTTAATGCCCGACTTTCAGCAAAATCTTTCAAAATTGTGGCACTTCTCACAATTGGGTGTTTGAGCAAGTGTTGAACTATAGACCTGTGATGCGAAAAAGTCATCTGGTCTCTGTGGTGGTGGAGATTATACTGAGTGTATGGCTTATAGTTACATAAATTTGTAGTCTTTATTAATTGGACTTTTAACCAGACCAGATCTTCAAGTGATAAAAGATAAATATAGCTCTGCCATTAACTATGGGGCAGCTGGAGCTCCACAAAATGTATTTTTATCTCATACCAGAGAGGGTAAGAATACCCTTTGAATGCATTTCTGATAGTTAAGATGGCTCTAGAGGACCATGCTGCTCTGGGTGTCTCATCTTAAGTGAATTTGAAAATTTACCAGGTGTTCCTCTGCATCTCCCAGCTCACATATAGTCTTGAAAAATCTTGCCCTAGGCATAATATCGGTGGCTTATTTCAGGTTTCTCTGTGCCTCAACTCTTTTTAAAACTAAAACTGAGAATTAAGCATTTGCTGATCTTGTCTCCTTTTTATTTCAAGCTGGCTCTTATGTCGAGTTTGGGCTGAAAGCATAGTCAAATAAGAGTCTATTCCAATGAACCTTTCAAAAACAGGGACACCCCCACCCCAACACATCCTGGTGCAGATTGTTTTTCCAGATTCCCTCCCAAAATGCAGAGCTAGAGCCAAATTTACTGCCAATGTAAATGCAGTTTGTTCTATTGAGGCAGAAGAGCTGAGCTCCTTTCTGCCCATTGAACATGCAGACCCGTTTTGCTTTCTGAAGGCAAGTCCCAGCCGAAGCTGACCTGTGAACTTTGTAAGATTTTGCTTTCTTTATCAAAGTGCCTTTACAATAAACTCACTAAGTAGGCCTGGGCTGTGGTCATGCATGTCCTAGCTCGGCAGAGTCCTTGGAGGCTCTGCCCGTGTACGGACAGACCTTACCACAATGTTCATTACAATTCAGTAAGTGATGCTGAGGTACCCAGCTCGTTCCTGTGGCTGTTGAGGGGCTTCCTGGCACGTTAGCACACACTGACTGGTGCCAGCAGTGGCAGGGGTGGCCCGTTTGGAGGTACCCGAGCAAAGTCCCCTCTCCTCTGCCATAACTGCAGCGGAGCTGCTAACTCACTGCAGTGACGGTGACAGCAGAGTCAGGCTGAAAGGGGAAGAATCCTTTGTATTTGCCTTCAGAATGCTGAGGCCCCAATAAAAAAAGGTGTAAGAAATATTGGACAAAATAGAGATCTGCGCATACATATTAATTCATTATTTATGTCATTCAGGTTTTAACAGTTAGCAGTGTTAATGACATGAATATTAAACTGCAGCGTTAAAGTGGCTCTTAGGTGAAGGACAATAGAGAGACAAAACATTTAATTCTGGCGAAGTGGTAAGGCATCCGAGTTGTTTTCCCTACTGCCAAGATAACGCAATCAAGAGAGTTTAATACCTCCTTAGCCCCCCGTGTGAGGGCTTGCCTGCCTCTCATCCATATGGTCTGTTTTCTCTATGTACAAGGTACAGGACAGGTGGTGAAGAAGGAACCTTCTCATCCGAAGAAGGATGAGACGACAGCTACTGTGTTACTCTGAGCAGGGAGGTAGCTGGTTCCAAAGCTGCACGAGTGAAGGTGAGAGTGTTACTCCACATGTTACTCTGTGTTACCACAACCTGCATGCTGTCCTATCCTGACCTGAGGTAGCGTTGGTATCCACCACCTCATGCCTCACTCTGTGGTGTTAACGATGGCTCTGTGTGTGACTGGAAGGGTAACCTGTGTTACCCTCCTCTCCAAGTCTCACTTAGGTGACATCAGTGGCACAACGCTGATTTCTATCTGTGGTAATTGTGGTAATTTTATAGCAACTGGACTGTCTGTTCCTTTCCCAAGTAAAAGAAAAGATGATAAATGAAAGCTCTTCCAAAGCACAACTATATTTATTGTTGGCTAACAAAAGGAAATGACACTTTGCATTCTTATCTGAGAAATAAATGGAAATTCCTTACTCTGTACTAGAAAGGAAAACTACGGAAACAATTCAGAATTTCAGTTTGCTTTCTTAAATACGGTTACTATGATTTTTAGCTTGGTGGTATTTCATGAGAATAATCTCTTATAAACTTTATTATGGAGCATACGTACCTGGATGTCTAACTTGCTATGTTCTTCCTTTTGCTGATGGACTCTGTGTTCTTAAAGGTCTTTTCCAGCCTAGATGATTCTGTATACAAACACCAGAAAGAATAGCATGGCAGAGGGCTGAAGCTAACTCTGGAGGAAGCCATGACTCAGCATACCTCTCACCGAGCTTGACCTGTCAGTGCCCTGTGACGCTAGGAAGCATCACTCGCTGGTCTTTGCTTTGCCTTTATGCTAAATTCTTAGCTAAAGGGGTATATGTCCAGAAGAGACAAGTTTGAAGAACAAGGCTGAAGAATTACGATGGTTATATTGTACCTGCATCACAGATGGTTGTTCAAGGTAGGTTAAGGTGTAACTGCAAAAGATGTAGGGCTGTTTTCCCACCTGCCTGCCAGTAAAGCAGGTGGTTCCTGAGCATCTGTTTTCCTCAGGCTGGTGCAGGAGGTCTGCACGAGAGAGGCGCTTGCTGACAGAGATGGTTCTGTAACACACTCACAGTGTGTATAGTAAACATGACCTTAATCATGACTGCAGAGAAATAATTTCCTTTGACCAGCACTTTGGCTTGGTTGTATATACAATTAACAAATTAGAGCATGCACTTGGAAATAAAGCAGAAGACAGACTTAAAAAATGAAATTGTACTTACTGAGCCATAGTCCCTAGTTATGTATGCGGCTGTAACTCCACTCAAGCAAGTGGCACTGCTCTGCATGGAGCAGGGACCTGCACCTGAGCTCCAAGCTCTTTGGTATCATTGCAGGGCATCAGATGGCACAGCATGGTGCAAAGTGGTCGCAACGTAAATGTGAATTGGATCTTTCTCTAGCAGTGCACAAAGAGAAAAATTGTTAAAAGTTAACGGTTTGAGCATCTTAGCTTATAAAATACACACACAAACATCTCACGATATCCGTAGCTGGACTTCATTTAGATAACTACACTTTTCATTTGATCCACGATGCCAACCAGGCTCTAGGATTGCCAAGAGAAAACCATGGGCTTCTGGCTGGATGTGTGCCAGAAAGAGGGACAAGAGACCCCTGGAATCAGGTACTGTCAGTGACAATCCAGCTGCCGGGTCTCTGCATGGCCCTTGGTCGGACAGATGTGACCCCGTGTACAGTCGTGGAAGCTGGACGCTAACCCCACGCTGTTGTAAATCCCGAGCGTGTCAGGAGAGAGCTGAAGTCTCAAGTTTGCAGCACTTTAAGTAAGCCTGAGGCTGATGAGAAAATTAGCTTTGACATTCTGAATTCATGCTGAAAAGTGTAGGGGAAAATGGGATGATTATTATTAATAATCAGTAGTAGAAGTCAAATGTCTGAAGGACTATTTGAACTGTAACGATACCCTCTCAAAAGTTTGAAATGAACTCTTCATAAAAGTTTAAAACTTGGGATATTAGTTCATGCGCATTTCTTTAATGTCTGATTAGCAGAAAGTGTAGAACAGATGTTTTCCCCCTTTCTTCAGAGATAGCTAACTTTTGCCTCTTCCTTTAAAATGTAAAATATGCACCACAGTTTGGAAAACATTCACAAAAGATTACTTCATACTGTGAATTGGAGCTGCCTTCCAGAGGGATATGTTATAGTCTGGTCAGATGCAATTGCCTGCAACTACCATTGCCTTTCTAAAAAAGTTTTGCCATCTCGATAAACTTTCATTAACAACTCAGCGTAGCTTGGTATGCGTTATTTATAAACCAGGAATTTCTCCTTTAAGGATATATAGAGCCAGATACTGAAATAATGTCAAAACTGCAATTTTACCACTGGAGATGGTGGAAGTGCATTTGCTAACATTTATTCCCTATTCCATTCCAGTGCCATTCCAACTATAATTTTAATTCTTCTGTAAAGAAAATATTTTGACAACATAGAAAGACATTAATGATGATTGAAACTTGCTTTTTTCTCTCCTTTTCCTCTCGCGCTGTTGTTTTTGAAACCGCCGTGCCTTTTCTTATTTTCAACGTTTGTTAAAACATCCCTTTCTCAAGTGAGCGATGAGCAAAATAAGCCCATCAGCAGGGAATCGGTGCAGCCCCCTCCCAGGTGGGAATAGGCACTCACTTGTATTCTTTTTCCTTTGCCACCATTTTGTTACAGCCCTGAAAAGCAGCAAATGGTGGTTATTGTTTCTTTGCAGGGTATGGTTTTGTACTGGATCCATGTGCAAAGTGTAAACATGTCATCAGTCCTCATTTGCTATATCCAAAAACATTCCCCATGTCCATATTTGATTTTCAAGTGCATCTGTGCACTGATTGAAACCCTCCCAACATGCTGCTACGCAAATGCAAACCCACACATTGCTGATTTTGAATCAAATGCTCTTATGCTTCCACACTTCCATTTCAAAGTTTGCCTCAGAGTTGCAGTATGTGCCCTTTTAACACATTTTCCCCCCTCTCACAAAGAGATCCCTGTGTTCATCGCAGGAGCCCGGTGCAGTCTTTTCCATTTTGTTCTTATTTATTCCTTGGAGTCTGCTTTTATTTTCACAGCTTATTTATCCTTTGTTTACAGCCCACATGTGCTTTTAAGCAACAAAACCAATATTTAAACAAAGGAAGTAAAATGCTGAGTTATAATATAGGAATTTGCTATAAATAGAAAGTTGGATTACAAATAGCAATGCATTTTGCTGTTAATGTAGTACTTCAAAAAGGAGAGAGAAAAAGCTTATTGAGTTGCAAATTTTCCCAAAAAGATGAAACTATTATAAAGTATGATGGAACAATTTCCTTTTAACGTACATCAAACTCCTAGTCAAAAAAAAAAAAAAAGGGGGGGGGGAGGCCGGGGGAAAGCCAAAATTTGAGTGCAAACTTTTAATTTT
>JAVJGJ010000061.1:39315619-39367368 GCA_035590215.1 Microhierax caerulescens
GGTGGCCTGGCCAGCCCCACCATTTCCTGCCAGCTCTGGAGATAAGCCCACAGAAGGTCAGAGCTAGGGATCACCGTGCCCCGTCTCTGGCCGCAGTAAACAGCAGGCACTTGGGGAGAAGCAGACGAGCAGGGGAAGCAGATAGTCACTCTTCCCAATCCTCCCCATTCTCAACAACAGTTTCCTTAATCTGATGGATCAGCCGAGCCCACGAGTGTGACACCAACTGCACCGCTCGTGTGTTCAGTGTGGTGGCAGACTTACAGCCTCGTAGCATCCTCTTGAGAGTTGCAGCCACTTAACAGAGATGTCTCCAAGGAGAGGACCAGTACTGGTCTTGTGCTGTGCTGCTTGTGTTTTGCTGTTAAGATGGACGGAAGTATTTGAGTTCAAAGTTTAATGGCACTGGTGGAGAAAGAAAGGAAAAAAACCCAACCCAACAGGACAGTCCCTGTGTCAGGACTGTTTCTAATCAATGCAGGAGGAGTCATCCGTAATCAACCGTATTAGCTTCTTTCCAGAGGCTTTTCTAAAAACCACGCGTGAACATGAACAATCTTATCAATAGTTAAAGTTATCAACAGTGTCTTTTTTTTTTTTTTTTGAAAGTTGTTTTTCTTTATTTTTGCCTCTCTCCTGGTTGCAGGGCAGCCATCCCCGCCGGAAACCCCTGCTTTAAAAGAAGGACTCGCTGGGGCAAAAGGAGTGGGTTTCCTAAGCCGCTGGATCAAAGTGAAAGCTCCGAGCCCAGCTGGCACACAGGTTTCCTCCCGCTCCCAGCTTCATGTCCGGGCTGGGCGTCCAGCTCAGCCACCCTCCAGGATGCCATGTATGCTCTCAGCTACCTTGGGAACTCCTCTTTTTATACATATATATATATATATAAAAAATTTAAAAATAATTTGGTGGCTCTACAGCTGAGTTATCTGCTGTCGCTGCAATACATGCTGTGTGTCAGACTCCCACAGCCGAAAGCCTCTGTTTCCTTTCTGCCAGTACCTTGGTATCTGCCTTGCCCAGGAGCCTGCTGATGAAGATTTCCTGTTTGTTTTGAGTCACTGCTGGAGTGATAAATATACTTCGTCTCTCTCCTCTGAGAGGAAAGAAACCAGCTGCCCCGAACTAAAGGGAAAAATATGTCGAAATTCCACCAAAGGGCCCTGTTATCGTGAGGCTTCCATGGAAGGATGAAACCGGGTAACACGAGCTATGGCAAAGGTGTGATCTCTGTATTAAAAATGTCCCTCTGCACATGGGGCTCCTTTTTAAGTGTCTGCTTTCGCTCCGTAATTTTAATTTTTAAACCAGGTTAGAAATAAATAAATAACTACAAAACCCCCATAAACTTACGTGGCGGAGTAATGCTTGGCTGGATAAACAAACAATTATACTTGTGGTTTCTTGATCTGACCACAAGCTTTAAATGCCATATTTTTGCATGAACCTATAATGCTTCTGGATAAACAATTGTGTTTATATTGTCAGGAGTATCCAGTGTGGTGTTGTGTAATTTCTATGTGCGATTACTAGGATATAGGATAAATTCCAAAAGAAAAGAAAGGAAAAGAAGATTAGATTATTAAGTCATTTTTAATAAAAACAGCATAGTTTGGATTCGCTTATAGCTTAATTTGTAATTTTAAAAGAATGCAGTACTGGCTTTTAAGTTTCTACAATTATCTTTTCATCTCTTTTTATCCTTTTTTTACTAGAGATGGGGCCCAACCCAAAACCTTGGCTCTAAACCCAAGATCCAGGTTCAGAACTGAGTTCAGAGCTCCAACCTCATTCCTGAAGAAGCTTAGTCAGGCTGGCGAGCTCCAGCTCATGTTGCATTCGAGTTTCCAGGCCCAGGTTCAGGAGCGTTTGGTGCTCAGGAGTTACTTTTGTTGGGTGGAATGGTGCAAGTGGTGATGGCCGTGGGGCTTTGGGGTGCCTCCAGCCCTGCAGAGAAGCCAGGTGGGTTGGCAGGGGCCAAACAAAGGGATGTAGCAGATCAGGAGGGCTGTTGTAGGTCAGTGATATAAGGAAATACTCACTGAAGGTATCCCGGGGCCAGATTTGGCCCGGTCCAAACCCATGCAAGGCAAACACTGGGCTGCACTGGACCGAGCAATGGCTTTTGGGAGGTGGCAACCCCTTGCCATGGCTTGGAGGAACATGTGCTTCCAAAAAGGACGAGAGGTTTGTGGGGATTTTTGTGTGTATGAGTTTGCTTCTAAAGGTACTGCTTTGGGCCTCGTAAAAAAGGCACAGGACAAAATTTTGCTTTCAGTAGATGTTTGAACTGCTGCTTATGGGGGAAAAAGAAAAGTGGTTTTCCTACAGTTTTTGATATGTTTCTCCTTTTTTATGTAAACTCCATAAGCATTGGCAAACAATGTGTGCTTTTCTTTACTCACCAGCACATTCCCATTCCAATAGGCTAACTGGGCTCTCTCCTTTATATCGCTGAGTGAAATCACATGGAACAAAAATAATCATATTTAAGCAGTTTGAAGTATATTTTTTCCATGGTTTACCTTTACCATCTCCTAGTAAAATATAATTTCTTCTTTAACAGCAGATGAAAAAACCCCACCATTATAACTTTAAAGCATGAGATTATAAAAGACTGCAGCTAGTTTAGATCTCACAGTTAGAAGTTAATTCTAAGTCACTGGAATTGAAAACATCAGTTTACAACATTTACTGGCTTGCTATAAAAATGTATTCCCCTGTGTTATGTTAAACATGAGAAACTACACCTCAGTGTGTCCATTATTTATATATTTATTCATATCTTGCTGCTTCTGATTCAGCTGTGTAACTGTATGCAAAACAGATAATTACTGGGGAACAGAATAATTTGTATTTTGAGGGGAATAAATACCCTGAAGGATTTGCTTTTGGGGAAAGAACACACTGCAAAGAAATTACATAGATTTTGTAAACAGATACGAAAACAAACAAACAACAACAAAAAAAAAAGGTGAGGAAATACTTTGGGCTTGGCAACTTTGACACTACTGTGTTTGTGGTGGGGGAAGTAAGTTTTCTTTCTAAATACCCAAATCCACACTGTAAAATTGAACCTGAGGCCCATTATTCAAAATGGTTATGCAGAAAACAGGGTTTACTGGCAGCCCTACCCAAATACCAGCACGATGCTAAGAGCTTGGCTGCTCTTCATGGAGCGGTGACATTGGGATAAACATGTTGGTCCACCACCTAGGTAGAAACACGCTGCTTAAGAAATACCTGCATCGAATGTGCCTCACATGTGGCAATTGTTTTAAGGAAAATGCCATTTTCCTCTCTTCTTCCTGGCATGTGGGGACCCTTATGCTCACCCTGATGCGGTGCTGGTGGGGAGCCATCCCTGGATGGGTGATGGGAGCTGGGCTTCCCACAGGGGTAAGCACCACAGACCTTCTCTCCTCTGCCTTTATTCTCTGATTTAGCACCAGACTGTGGAATTGATGCTGGAGACACTAATTTCAGTATTGCCTAACAGAATTACTACTGGAAATGTGGCTGAATAACGGCATCGCCGTTCATCTCCCTCTGATCAGTGCAAGCATTTGCCTGTTCCATTTCTGTCGGGAAATGGGGGTCTCCCAAACATCCCTGCAGTGAGTGTCTTATAGGTAAGTCCATGCCAAAAATGATTGTCTAGTCACCTTGGAACTACCCAAATCTCCCCAAATCCTGGGTGGTGCAGAGGGGTGTCGAACCTGTCCCATGGAGCACCCAAAGGATCCCTTGTTCAGCATCCGAGTGACTGCTGGGACACAAGCGGGCTGCTTCAGGAGATTGTGTTTGCCTCTTGAAGTGACATCGTGCATGCCTGCGGTAACACCGCAGCTGGCTATCCGTTCACCTCGGGTATTTGGAAGGTCCTTTTGCTGTCATTGTGTCATGGTCTCTGGCATATGCACCCCACGACACTTGGGAGAGGTGGGAAGGGTGGCCAGCCACGAGCAGCAGGAATTGGGGTGCAGGGGAGCAAAGTGACATGACTTGGGGCACTTGAGAAATCAGTGGCAGGACATGGGGCGAACCCCAGTTTCCCAGTTTCCTGGCTAGAACAGAGAGGTGGTTTCTGTGACAGGCTGCTGCATGGGGCTGTGCCTTTCTGCCATCAAGAAAAAAAAATCTTTAACCTGAAGACACTCTGCAGACAAGTACAGTTATGTGTAGCAGTGCACAAAAGGCAGTTTAACACAGTGTTAAAGAAAATTGAAGTGAAAAATCTGTCTTAAGATTGCAGCCTTAACACTTTTGCCAGGGCTGATCATAAGTTTTTCTTTTCTTTTCTTTTTCCTCTTTCCTTTTGGTGGAGAAGTTTTCTAAGGTATTTTTCAAACTTTCCAGTTTAGCAATGTGTTGGCTCAAATTGAAAAGAGAACTAGGCACTGGGTCACAGGCAGAAGAATTAGGCTTGTGCTAGTGGTGGGGGCAGGTTGCTGACACAGCTACAATCAGACAAAACATTTAAAACTTCTGGCTTTGTACTTCTCAAATGCCTCTTTTAGAAAATCGCTTAAGTTGTTATTAACATCCACCACCCACCTTCCCTTTCTGGTCCTGACATTGTGTAATAATAGATAATGTTGACATATGTTCCCTGCTGGTCAGAAATACTATACTTCTGTGAAAGGTAACATTTTCAAGCAATGACAAAATGTATTTTACTTGGACAGAACATTAGTTATTGGACTAATCTCACAATGTGGGATGTGGGGTAAAAGTTTTAACATTTTAGTTGTGGGAGAAAGTTTGTTGGGACAGTAAAAGCATCAGTATGGGGTGTGTTTAGTTTTCTCCATTTCTAGAGGTACTGGCTTGGTATCAAACTCTTGCGTCCGTAGGAATTTAAAAGAAACATTTGCAGTATGTATGAGGAACAGCTGTCTGTGTACTCCCAGCAACTTTTCAAAATGACTATTTGGACATTTTTTTTTCTAGGAAGGATTAGAGAACTAAGGAGTATGTGTGTGTGTGTCCCACAAGCTCTGAATAGTTTTATTTTTTTTTAGTAGATCAGTTTTTAAATGTTGAGTATCTGTAAAAAGATCTGCATTTATTTATCTAATTCCCACTAAGTGAAGCTGTCTGAAAATAGAAAAAGAGGAAGAGACAGCAAAATCTTCCAAACAAATATGTTGTGAAAAAACTACTTTTGAAAGTAATCTAGGGTGAGATTCTATAAAAATGTGTCTGCTTCGCACGCCACCAAACTCAGCACAAGACTGCGCAAGCCTGGAGAAATCAAGTTTTATTTTAAGTCTTGCATAGATCTCTGTGCTGGGGAAGCTGGAAATATTTTTCTTATTGAATCTGATCTTTCTATGTGCTACAACAGAATCCAGGAATAATTGCGGGGGGTCCTGTCATTTGGTGGGTAAACATCTCCTCTTGCAGTGGGCTCCCTATGATTTGTTTTTTCCCCCTGCAGTAAGGAGTGGGCTGAGCAGCCCGTTAGAAATGTGCCTTTTCCTGCAAAATCAGTGAAGTTTTAGGGAACAGCCCTTTATCCAGCATCCGCCTGCTGCCTGCCCGGCTCTGACACACTGGTCTATGGGGACCAGGAGCTTTAACCTGCATGGCCCTTGCCTCAGGCCATGAGCCGTGGCTCTGGGGAGATCCTGGAGCCTCCTGAGCAAAACCTTTCAGCTGCCGTGAGCTGCTGCCGTGCAGGTCGGGGATGGGGTCTCCTATGGAGCGGGGTGGCCGTGGGGTCCCCCACAAGCTCCCCATCCATCTTCCTTCACCCATCAGGAGCATCCTGTTTGTTTTCAACCTCTCCTTGTGTGTGTGTCAGGCTGCCTTGGGTTGGCTCTGTTCTCAGTTACACCCATTGATGTCAGTGGGTTGCGTTGGTGGAATCAGGAGAAAAATTTGGCTTCTTGTCTTTTTATCTCCCCCCCCCCCCCTTTTTTTTTTCTTTTTTTTTTTTTTTCCTTTTCTCACTGCTCAGCCCAAGCCCAGCCCGCTGCCTGGCTTGTCCCGGGCTCCTGCTGCCGCTGGGGTGAGAGCTTCTCCTCTGCAGCTCCTGCTGCTTGGCACGGCTTTGCTGCTTCGGATCCAATCTCAGCTCAAAACATATCTGTTCTGCTTTCTGCTTCCTCCCTCCCTCTTTGCTTGCTGTAAAGCATTTTATTATCCAGACTTTATGGAAGGCTCTGTACAAAAAGAAGTTGTGAGGTTATTTGTGTTGGTGCAGCCAATCCAATAGTGTAAGCTACTTCCCTCCTTTAATCTTCTCTTTAGATAATACATAGGCTTTTATGTCCATTAATTGTCAGAAATAAATGCTTCTTTAGCTATTACTTCCTGAAACAGAACAGTGATCTCTCTCACATACAGCTGTTTATATTATGCATAGCATAGCCCTGTCACAAGAATAAATTATAAGTTTTTGTAAGACCTTGCACTCACGTTTAGCATAATTTCCAGTTTAACTTTCCTCTTTCCAACAAAAAGAAAGAAAGTATCCAGTGGGCTACTGAACAGCAGTACCTGCTGTCCCTCAGCCCATGTTGCTCGGGAGTAATCCCTGCTGAAGCCAGCAAGCATGAGAAGAAATAGAAGAGTGATAGGAGCAGTGGGTAAGGTTAGTGGAGTTTCACATTGCTGCTGTAGGACCTAATCATTATTAATTATTTGCTTAATAGTAGAGACTTCATGTCCCAGCTGAGATTAAGACCAAATGGTGCCAGATGTAGAGCAAACACCTATTAAGTCATGGTCCCTTTATCAAACAATTTACGGTCTAAATAGACAAGACAGAGAAAAGATGGGAGATGAACAAAGAGGTGTCAGCACTGGAGACAGGAAATTGGAGGAATGGGGCATTAGGGATAGGCGGAGAAATGAAAACCACAATGTAATTTCTGGAGATAATTAGAGGAAGGCCTACAACTGGGGTAAGAGCATAGACGTACCTCTTTGGAAACCTACTGCGCCAGCTGAAAATGGTCCTGCCCGTCACTGCTGCCCACAGAGCTCTGGAGGGGAAGAGGTGGTGTAGATGCTCACTATCCACTTCCACCACAGCAACCTGAGCTGCGTTACCCTGCTGTCAGGGAGCCCTTGAACTAACCCAGCTGGGTTTTTCTGAGTTGGGCTAGGGGATGTTTACACGCATCCTCTTCTGCTGGCCTTGCCAGATGGCGAGCAAGGGATGCCGAGGATGGCCACTACTGTATCAGCTAGCACAGCTAGATCTGGAAGAAGACATGTCCATAAGCCTGGGGGCCGCTCCTCTCCCTCCTGGCTTGGTTGGTACCTCTCTGAGCCCCGTGGCATGCTGGCACCGCCAGCCCAGGCTCTCACACTCGCTCACACTTACTTACACAATTTAATTTGCACCACCTTACAAATCACCTCTGAATTTGGCCCTCGGTTCAGTTGACCGCTGAAATAAACAGATCTATGTGATCGGCTACAAATGGTCCAACTGCTTAGGTTTGCTACGTGGAGTCGGTTCCTTTGATTCATGTCCGTTTTCAAGTTTAGCTCTGTGCAGCAGAAAAGAGCTGACAACTTTAGAAAGTTCCTTAAATTCTCAAAATGCTATACAAATGTTAGCTATCTAGCAACAAAGTATTTAAGATGCTTTGCTTATGTCTTCATGAATAACTTTCTGAAAGGGTTGTGACATACTTGTACCATTATTTTGTATGGCAGTTGAAGAAAAAAAATCTTGGAAGTATGTTTGTTTTTATTTTTCTTCTTCTGACCACTCTGTTTGGAAGAACTGCCAAGTTTTACTCTAAACTTGCAAGTACAGGAACTTTTTTTCTTTGAAACTTGGGTCTATAATGTCTGGAGCTGCTTTTGGTTGAAAGCAATTGTTATGTTTCTGACTCTTGTGATCAATTGAAATCAATTTCATACAGAAGGTTAACAGAGAAGGTCCAAACAAATGAATCCATGTGCATTTATCTGACAGTATTTCATATACAAATAACGAAAGCAGTACATTATCAATTCTCCGTAGTAAGAAGAATTCTTCATGTTTTTATAAAAAGTACTTAAGAGCTGACTTTGAAGAAAGACTTTGAAAACTTGCCAAACCTTCTTTGTATTTTGAAAGTCCACATCAAGAAAGTAGTAAATAGTCATTGAGCGTAGGAAAAAGGAAACTATTAGCATTGTTTTCTTTGAAAGATAAAAAGAAAAATGCAGTGCAAAACTTCATAATCTCTGAAATGTGTATTTGTTATTTGAATCAATTTAAAACAATTGTCACTATTAAGTTCATGTTAGCCTGCCTACTGAACTGTATAAAATGGTTCTGTATCTGCTAGTTTCATATATATGGGTTCCCCCCCTTTCCTCATCTACTTCTAGTTTCACAGGCTTAAGCATTTCCATTTAACCACAGAGTTAGGAATTATGTGAAGGCTCTGCTTAAAAAAACCTACTTCAGCTCCCCGACCTTCCTCAGGATTTTTTAGCCTATATTCATTCCTCTAATGTAAGGATATCTATCCTTGATTTCCATAGTGATAGTTCCTCAGATTCCCCTTTCTGGGGCCCCATTGCCATCGTGCAACAGTTCTATGTAATATAGCCTCTTCTTTTAAAAAAAATATTTTTATTTTGTTTTTATTTTCAGATAGCTCCTGGTCCAGGCTTTCTGTTATTGTTAGTGCTATTTGTGCAGCATCATTTAAAAATTGCTGCTCATCACCAGGAGAGATGAGACCAGGTGCTTTCCACAGGGTGAAAAAATAAAGAGAATCATGTCAGAGCAAGTTAGCCGTGTGTTTGGGTGAAACTCTGTACAGGCTCACACCGTGCACCAACTTTGAACAGGTATAGCGCAAGAACCTCGGTATTGTTTTCATGCGTAACCAAGTAGCCAACTCGCCTTTTACCACCACTGCTGCAGGTTGTACTTATGCATATATTAATTGCAAACCCATTAAGCTGTCCCGTGTGTGAAGCAGCACTATGAGGAAACGCCTGTTCACTTCATCTTTAATAAGTTCAGTTTACGTTCAGCTAAAAGGGGATCTAAGCTCTGTGTAACCTGTGAGAAACAGAAGTGGAAGCTGGTACGTGAAGAAACATGTGTCTGCCTTGTAGAAATGGGACGTTTTCCCCTGTTTGCCATAGAAGTGTCTGTAGGTTGTAATATAGGTGGGGTAAAGAGCTTGAATGGTTGTGCAGGTATACTGGTGTGTTTGGTAGCCAGCCATAAATGCTAACCTTTCGTGAGGGATCGTGTCTTTATATAGCAAACATATATTTGTGGATGAGATAAAGGTAGGATTACAGTAAGGATTTTTTTTTTTTTTTGGCAGGAGTTTCTGTAATTGTATTTCTTAAGAAGATAGTTTGTGGATTAAACGATCATCTGAGATTTTCAGAGTTTGCAAAGACTTTCAGATTTACCAATTCATCATCCCTTGTCTCCATCTAATTATTACAAATCTGTTGCATCTAAATATTTGTTGCTGCTGGATATTGACTCATCTCCTGCCCTAGCTTTGTTCAAAGTATCTATCCCATTTTACAATAAACAATCAAGAAAACATAAAATAGATTAAATTGTGATAAATGCCAAATGCATGAAAATATCCTGCTGAAAAATACGAAAATTTTTCATGTTTCCCTACCTCCATTTTTTCATTGATAAAATGGACGTAATCACATTCAAATCTCTTATGGCTTTTTTGTAATGAAGAGGCCAAGCCTGGACCTCCTGATGGCCTGTTTGTGACCTTTCTCCCTGTAGGGAGGTGGTGAGGGGAATTTGGTGGGATGAGGGTTTGTTCAACCAGCTTTTTCATGGGGGGGGAGTTTGTTCCCTGTGGATAGGGCAGGGCTAAGGGTTTGATCTCACATCTCTGGCCCTGGAAAAATGCTTTTGGGGTGGGCAGAATTGATGCAATGAATATGGGAGGATGCAGGAGTTACTTCAGGCTTCCAGTGAAAGATGTATTTTCTCCATCACCATCCTCGTCACCTTCCTTCTCCGAATCTTCTAATGTAGCTCGTTGTGGCTCTCTGAGATACAGCATTTGGGGCAGCACAGACATGCAGACTGATGGCATTCTTCATATGCTAAGACTCCCAAAATATAAACTGTTAATAGCATCTTCTCTGTTTGCAGAGAGGGCCTGCAGTTCGTGTTTGTTTACTCTCTGTGAAATGGCAGTGTCCTCACATGCACACTGATGACGTTCCAGCTTGATTACTTTCCTAATGAAGATACCCTGTTAATACAAGTCTTGCAGTGAAAGCACACTTTTCCCCCCAGAGTTCTCTTCTCAGCTTGTTAACAAATCTTCCTTGAAAGGAAGAGTGAAAATTTAGACGTTTTTTTTCTAATCACCAGCATCAAACAGGCACCCCCACAGCAGATGAAGGGGAATGTCACATTTGTCCTCATGCCTAGTCATTGCAGATGACTATTCAGCATTTCAGGTTCAGTTTTTTCTTTTGTAAGGATGCTCGAAGAATCTGTTTCAAGAACCTTTCCCATACTGTCATTTCGATGGTGACGTTAGGATCTATCTGACAGCTGAGTAAATGTTTTATTTTTTCATTGGTGTGGGTTCTGTGAAGCTTAGCAAGCAGAACATAGCTTGAAAGACACAAATTTTGAAGCTGCTGGGAATTTGATTTCGATGAGGCTAGGCCTTAATCACAAGTCGGTTAGCATTGCCAGTTTCGTGGGGCTGGGTAGGAACAGTTTGGATGTTCACACAAAACAACAACAAAAAACCCCACATTTTTTTTTTTTTTAGCAATGGCACTTACCCATTTCTGCATTCCTGCTAAAAATTGTCTACATGTAGTTCTTTTAAGGATGACTTTTGATCTAGTTGCCTATTTATTAATAATGTCAAATGTTCTTTATTTGCTAAAATGCAAAATGAATACTGCATTATTGTAGCCAGTATTATTCCTGCAATGAAGCAGAATTTCATCAGGTTAAACTTTTTCTGTTAGAAAGATTAAATAAGGCAGAGGGCCAAATTCTTTTCTGTTGTGTGAGTGTTGAGCTAGACGACCCATTGACATCAAAGAAATTGGGATTTACACTAGTGTAGTCAAACCCAGAGTTTCTCGCATGGATTTTCTATATGTTTTTCTTAACTTTTAAAATATAGGCCCATAATAATCCTTCGGTCCCTAAAGATGCACAAACTACGATCCCAGTGGCAGTCATTTCGTAGCAGGCTAAGGAGGTGCGGTTTGTATTGCTTGCGTGAATCCTAAGATAACTGCAGTCTGAACGACTTACAGCGCACAGACGGGCTCATTAATACATGAACTACGGTAACTGTGCCTTGTGCTTGCTAGAAGCTTGCTGCCTGCGTTTTTAAGGCAAAACCCAAGTTATTCTGCAAAAATATACTCATTGGTGCTTTGCTTTGGATTGGAGTTGCAAAAATGTGCTTTTTCAAAATCCAGTATGTAAGTGCAGAAGAGATGTGTAGGAGGTCCATGTCTTTGGGAAAGGGGGTTGCATCTAAACCCTAGGCGGGGTGTCACCACGTGGTGCATCCAGCCACCGTCCTGAGCATCCTCTGAGTTGTGGGGTGAGAGCATCTCACTGCTGGCCCCCACCCCACCCCACAGCCTCTGGGACATTCCTGCAGCCGCTTTCCAGAGAAATCCCACGCCGGCAGGGTGACTCACATCAGAAGACATTCCAGAAAGAAGAATAATTATGCCGTTGCTGGAATTGATGTAATGGTGTTTTTCAGGATGCTTTAATAGACATGAGTGATGTTTTGGCAGGCAGTCGAAATAACCCTAGATATCTGATTGCATTACTGACTGCTACCAAGGGCATCTCTGGGGAAAGGGACACTACTTAAGGTACTTTCTCTGTATTTTTAACATGCTGGAGCTAACTTTTAGCCCAGCATAGCGTTCTTTTTCAGAAGACAGGCAGATTGGAGAGCTTAACCAAGACATATAACAAACCAAACTCTAAACATATACAGATTCCAAGAGACAGGCCTGTGTAAACAACATCATAATTCCCTGGGTTATGTGCTGTTTAAAATAACATTCAGCTATGCATTCACCTCAGAAGATTGCCACTTAACAGCGTTGTTTCTTTTTGTAATCTTTATTGTTTAGGTTTATTATGGCTCTCATTTTTTCCCCCTTTAGAAAACATAAACAATTCCCTTCTTTGCCCCGCGAGTGGGACACCCGTGTCCTGGCAGCGCTTCGTCCGCGCAGTGGCCGGCTGAAAAGATAACGAATGAGGACTATGGTGAGCCTCTTTCTCCCAAAAAGAAGTTTATACTCCCTGTCTGTATGTGTTTTAATACTGTGTTCCTTAGGATGGTGTTTCTTGTTATTAATGATTACTACCAGTTGGAAGCGCGCTCTTGTTTAACACCCACGCGGTCCCGCTGAGGGCTCGTTGCCTTCATTTAAGCTATATATCGAAAAGAAAGTAATAAAAAAAAGCCCTGCACTCTGATGTCCCTGGGTTGTTTTGCAAAGCCCCGTCGTTTAGCTGCTCTCCACAGGTAAATAGGTCTTTTTCTTGGCCTGGCACGTTGATAAGCCTTCACACTTGGCTGGGCTCGAGGTGCGTTTGTGCAAAGGCAGATTGTTTTAGTTAACATAATCAGTGAACTCACTGTTCTACCTGGATGTCTGGGAGAATTGCCAAGAGATTTCCCAACATTTCAATCAGAGGCAGGGGCTATAAAGCTGTCAGTTTACTTGTAGGCCAATTTGCCTTTGCCATAGTTAGAACGTTGTGCTCATTTATAAAGAAATCAGCCGAGGTCTTTTGGGGTAATATTTTATGCTGTTTTCAGTTTTAAGGAGAATGATTTCTTTCTCTCTCTTTCTTCTTTTTTTTTTTTTTAATTGTTTTATTATTTTAAAGATGTGTTTTTAAAAAGCATTTCCTGACACAGAAAAATGCCCCACTTTAAGAGTCTGACACAGTAGTAATTAATAAAAATTAATTAATTAATTATTATTCCATTTTTCTTCACAGCAGTGGAGCCGAGCTCCTTTCACATATTGCACCAGCCTCAAGTAAATCTGTTCTTAAACAAAGAAATGGAGCTACTCAGGTCAAATGTTCAGGGTGATCTTGGTCTGCATAGTAATTACAATCAAAGATACGTTAAACTACCTGAAAATAATTCACTTCCACAGGAAAAAAGTATACTTACAAGTTTATGGTTTGCAGGTCATTGTCATCTACCCTACTTCCACCTGCTGTAATAAATTCCAGTGAAATATCTACTACGGAGTACTGAACTTAAAGATTTTTTTTCCCCCAAGCCTTCAATATTTACCACCTTGTGCCAGATTACATCACGTAACCTTCAACAATGTTGTGACACCTTTTTAGTTGACGGGATGCAGAGGAGCAGGGGACCACATCCGCTTGATATTTCTTTGATGTTCCCCACTGGAAGTTTTTCAATATTTGGTCAACTGGATGTTTTTCAAGCATTTCATTGTGGTCAGGACCTAGGACAACCATCTGTTATTTTCACAAGCTGGCAATGAGAAAGGTGGACCTGTTTGTTCTGCTCTGCAATGCTCTGCAGGGACGAGCTGCGGGGAGCGGCAGGGGATGATGCTGAGTGCGTGGTCCTGTGTGAGCTTTCAGGACAGGCACGTGGTGCCATCAAACATGTTATGCAAGAGCACTCTCAGTCGGTTCATCATTTTGAAGTCTTGGGCTCCTGAGGGTCAACATGCCTAGAGCGTGTTGGTGCAAAGAAGGAGGATGATGGTGACCCCAGGAGCTAGGAGAGGCAGTTTGGGAGAGCTGGGTGTAAAACCAGGTTGAGCATCACCTGTCACGGGAGGATTTCTCTTCTGTCAGGGGTGTCTCAAGGCTTGACGAATTCACCTGTCAGAGGCTTCAGACAGCTGATCTATTTGCCAGGACAGGTGGAGAGCTGCCCAGGCTTATCGCTGAGCAAAGTGGCATGGGAAGAGGCACGTTAAAGAAGTTCTGTTTCTGATTGCAACAACAGGAGCGCGACTGTTACAGCATCGCAAATTAGCAGTTTTAAACCAGCTCCCAAGCACTGAAATTAAAAGCACTTAATACAGGAATCATATTCTCTAGCTAAGGCACAACGGGACTCTGGTGAATTTAGTTTATAATGTTTCTGTGTTGTAACAGAAATTTGTCTTTTTGAGGCAATCAGGGGAGCCGCATTACAGCAGGACTTGCAAAGACTCATGTTTGTGTCTAGTGACTGCGAGTGCATTAACTCTTTCATGTGAACTTCTCTGTGAGTACCTTGATTTCTTCTATGCTGAATTCACTGGACCTCTGAAAAATAATGTTCAGTTTGAGGAGGATAGGACATAGGTAACAAAATCTGTCTTGTGCTCATTTCTTGAGGAGAGAAAGGGTTCTTGTCATGGCATTATATAAGTAAAGATATATTAAGACTATCGCCTCTTAGGGCAATTTTTTGCGACTTTAACAAATAAGCAACAGCCCACCTCTGGTGATGTGGCTCTGCTAACACCCGCAATCCATGAATGTTTAAATCAAGAATGCAATTTTTGAGACATTATTGTTCTCAAGAGGAAATAAACCAGTTTTTACATTAATTCATGTTTTTCTACCCAAGGTGATATTGGGTAGACATGTCAGCCTTTTTTCCCTTTCTTGCAAACGTTGGCAAACACACCACAACATCATGTATTGTAATGAGACAGCAGAGAAGACGACTGCCATGCTCATTACTGTTTCATTACTTGGTGATCGTGAGAGCTTTCTTCCGTCAGTGCCTGATTTCTATATTATCAGGAAAAGGGCAAGGTCTTTGATGTTTTGTAACATTCTTCAGCTTTACTGGAAAACTACTTGTTTTCTTCCTTTTCAAGGATAAATCGGTGCTTTATAATTGATCTATAGAAGATCTTTCAGATTTAACCTTAGGTTATATATAAAATATTAATTATGGCCATTATAGGGGCTATGCCTTTTTAGAAAACTCTATGGGTGTTAGCCTTTATGTCCTAGACAAATTCCAATTTGGGTAATTAAATTTTGCCTGCATTCATTTTCCGTGCAATTTTAATTGGATACAATATTTTTTACTTCCAGTGCAAAGTGGTAGTGCATTGTCCTGTGCTGTGAAAGAGTTAATACGTGCTGAGCTAGAGGTTGTTGTGCTTCAGTAGTAAGTGAATCTACTACGTATGTTTGAAGAAACCAGCACAGAAAAATGCCAAAGCCTCTTGAAATAAGGTACAAAATTTGTCAGATGTTTTGGCATGCTGCAAAAGTTTAAAATTACATTAGTGGCATCCAAGTTATCACATACATATCCTAAAAAGCAGATTTTTGTAGCGTTCAAATATTCAGTATGCGGCTCATCAGATTGCATTAAGCATGGCTACAAAAGGGAAAGGAATCAATACATATGTAAATGTGACTCTGGTTTGGAAAGCTGTTCTTGGTTTTACTGTTGCCATGCTAAAAGACATTGTAAACTGCAACAGACCCATTTCCTAAGGGTTGGCTTCCCTCTGCCACCGGAGCAAGTGAAGCATGCGGCTGGCCAGAGGATGCGCGCAGTGAAACGAGGGCTGCTGTTAATCATTTACAGAAGATCTTGTTCCATGTTGAGGAGGTGCCTGGAGATGAGACTTGTCTGAGAGGTTTTCCTGGACTTTGGAAATCACATAGATCGTTTAAGCATTTATTATGGCTTACGTATCATACATATCCAGCTTTGGGTTTTGCATTAGGCAGTAAGTATTGTCACCAACGCTGGGCTTTGTCTAATTTAAGAAATCTAAGTCAGTTAGCTGAGGCTGTGAGGTCCATTAGCACATTTTCCTCCATCTGCAGGAAATTTTACAGGCCATCTAGCATTATACTTTTCAGTTTTCTACTCTCGAAGATAAAAACCGATTGAAAATGCTCACAAAGTCAGAACATATACGTATAAAAAAGAGCAGGCAAATAACATTTTCACTAAGCAGTGGTCCTTGAAGTTGTTTACATTCATATATATCAATAAATTCAAAAGCCGGGTGTTCTTCTTCATTCTCTCCTTTGTACAATGTATTTGTTTCCTTTGAAAAGAGTTGGCACTGGAGAGAATAATGATTGAAATCCCGAAGGTGACAGAATTTGACCCTGACAAGGGCTGAGAAGTTTGGCTAATCACAGCAAAGGAGTGAGACCCGTGAAGTGCTCAGGGGACAACAGTCACCCCAAGGGTGAAGTGTGGAAGGCTGCTGCGAGGGTGGGAGCTGCTCCTGGTAACCCCAAAGGATGTTAATTGCTCCGAGATGGCATCTCCTCCCTTCAAATTTGCTCACCCTGACGCAGGGTATGGAAACCTGGCAAAGGCGAACAACACGAGGGGAATTTTGGATCGGTTTGCTAACAGATGCCTGAGGGGGATCAGAAAGGCCATGTGGACAGACGTAAGGATTTAAACCGTTTAGGAGATAAACGGGCAGTAAAGAGAAGGCAGAGGTGAGAGAGAGCAGAGACCTGCTTTACCACCGGTGTGGGGAGCAGAGGCTGCCTGGGTCAGGTCACTGGCATTAGGGAGAAACCGTCCCAAGTCGTGACGAAGCCTCAATGCCTGACCGAGGGATCTGCTCCCAAGTCCTCCAACAAAGTGCGTCCCCACAGTGCGGTTTCAAACGTGAAATCACATGAAAATGCAAAGTATTGTGTAGAATCAAAATCTCAGAAAAGAAATTCCTGTGCGCTAAATGCAGGCAGGTGATCAACAGGGAAATCTATTCACAGAAATGTGATCAGAGAATATTCTGCCTTTTAAATTCTGTGTTGAATAGCCGCAGTGGAGTTTCGGTTTGTTTATGCTGAGGATCCCAAGAGAATCCTCCAGAATATTTGAGGATAATCTGTGGGGATTTTTGCTCCCATCTGTGGCTTTCCTCTTGGAATTTAGTTTTCATGCTGTAATCTGAGCATCACTTTAGGTCATTCAGAAACATTTATTATCTTATTAAATGGAACTACCTTCACTGTTCCTGCATCAAGTTTTATGGGAACAAGCCCACAAAGCACAATGAGCGATACTGTGCTTTGTAGGTTAAAGTAGTGCAAATGCAACTTTTAACCTGGTGTTTAAGAGAGTAGCAAGTTTTCTGGTTTTATGAAGTTTTCGTGTGTGCTCTTGCGTGTTTAGCGCTGCTTTATGCCACATGCCACCACACGGGTGAAATGTCATGATGTGGCACATGCCACCCAGTTCCTCAAGAGCATCCATGAGATGGTTTGGTGTGGAAAGCAGCCGTACAAAGCTGTACACAGCTGGCCCTTCAGTCTTAATCTTGCCATATTGAAATGAATGAGGAGATCGGCAGTCCTTTTGGCAGTGCCGTTTCATCCAGCCTTTCAGTTGACTCTGGAAAGCCAGCAGCAAGTTGGTCTGCATTGTCCCCAGGTTACCACCAGTATGGAAAATGACTAGAAACAGGAATGCTTACTGTATGGTGCAGAGGAAAGGAAATTCCACGTCCTTAGGGTACATCCATCTTGGGCATGTTGAGATTTTGGTTGGGATCCCTGGTGCTGTGCTATCAAGGCACCCCAGGACCCTGTGCTGTACGTACATCGTTGCTGGAAGCATCTCGCCCATCAAGGAAGACCCATCTGTCTCTGGCACCTTTAATTTGATATGGGGATGGCTGAGATAGCTGCTGTCAGTAAAATTGGAGCCCTTGGAACAGTATTTTCTCACTGACTCGTTCTTAGCTCTACAAGTCTGGGGACTTGCAAGTTCAGAGATCTTTAATAAAGTACCTTCAGAGGAACTGGAGGGAAAGAAAAATTATGCTGTGGATCCCCTAGTCCTATGCAATAAATGCTTGGTCACTTGGATATTTAACAGTGATTTACAAGCATTAATGAATTGGAGCCTCAATTACATCCTCAAGGGCAAGGAAGTATTATCAATGCATCTCCCTTTCCTCCCCACACAATTTGCAGATGGAGTGAAGGTGGAACGGCAAGGAGGGGGGTGATGATTTCTCATCTGATGCTTTTACCACTGGGATGTATTTCCTCTTCTCTCTCTTTCCCCTCCCCCTATCCCAAATGACTGAAAATAACACTTTTTGAGTATCTTTTGATACACTGATGCAAAGTGTCTGGAAAGCCAAAGTTTTTGATTTGAAGTAATAGCCGCTGAGAATTCATTGAATATAGCACTTATTTTTCTTTGCAACCTTTTTTTTTCTGCATCACATCTCCAAGTTTGTAATCTTTCAGCTATTATATGACTCCATTATGACTCTATCTAATGATTAATGTGGGATTAATAACTTTGTCCAGTGCATGTTGGTGTAAAGGAGTGACTGCTGCTGACTGTGCCCCTATTAATGGTGCATTTCGATTGGTTTGGAGAGCAAATTATTGTGTGCTTCACCTACGCAGAAACAGCTGTTCCATGAAAAGACAGAGTAAGACTGTATCTTTAGGAACAATCTGTTTTCTGTCTGTAATTAATATGTTCCGGATTGTTTGGCTACTTTGGTTGGAGTATCACAAACTAGACTATTATGCTCAAAGCTACTTTTGGGACATCCAGTAATAGCTCCTTTTAAAAGCATTAAAAGCAACCCCTGTAAATCACTGTGGGTTTGAGTAGCTATCTAGCTTTGCCTAAACCATGCCAGGTTTCTGTAATGAGCTGATGAGCTATCACTGGGTAAAAAAATGTATCCTTGGTTCACACCTCTCTGGTGTAAATCCTGTTCCAATTTTAAAAGCACCTTGTTATAACAGTGTTGGACAGAGGAATTCTTGAGGCTAAGTGACATTTACAGCCTATGATACGAGTGTATCTGCACTGTGTATCCATCAACATTTGGCATTTAAGAAAATCTGCTCATCCTCACATCGCCTGTTAAACGCTCACTCTATTAGCAAAAAACCAAAGAAACAAACAAACAAAAAAAAAAAAAAAAAGAAAAGAAGAAGAAATTGATCCTCTTTGCATTGGAGGTTTTAATGGGCAAAAAAGGGGTGAGGTTGACCAACAATGCCATGAAATCAGCCCCAAATGACCTCAGGCACACCTGGAAGCAAAAGGTGGGTTAAAATGATTTTTTATTTTTTGTCCACCAGTTCATGCTGGAATAACTTGTGCTCTTCAGTGTGCACAGCTGTATTATCCCGGGGCAGGTTTTGGCTCGGTGTGAATTTACACATCTGTCAGATCGCTTGGAGATCCATAGGCAAAATGTAGCACTCGGGAACATTGTGTGGATTTGGGATGTTTCCTGTAGGACCTGGAAAGCACAGACCGAAAGGCTTGCCTTCTCGCCACAGCCAGCACTCCTCACTGCCTGTCACCCTCTGTGCTCCAAGGAGCAGGACAAAAGCACTTCTTTCCACAGGTGATATTAGGCTTTGCTTCAGAACTTCATTCTGAAATCAAATCCACATTTTGTAGTTCAAAACTGCATTCTTACTTCAAAAGCTCTCGTGCGTTCCTTCTGGTTTATTCCAAATAGTGGTCCCCAAGTAGTGTTTGAATTCACATGGAAGACTACAGGTTTGTCTAATTTGGTTTTGAGGAAGCCTAAGATGAGCATCAGACTGTGATTGCTGAAAGCTAATCCAGGGCTTTGGCCAAGATCAGGTTTTGTGTTGATTTTTTCTTTTTTTTTTTCCTCCCCCTGCCTCTCTTATTTCCTATATTGTTTCAGCCATTTCTGTGTCATCTTTTCTTCCTGGGTTGCCATGCTGTGGTTGTTCAGCTCCCTGTTTTTCCAAAACCAAGGGCATTTCCCATGTCTTCTCAAGGTGCTTTGCTTTGTATGATTCTGATTTCTATCCCAGAGCTCTTCATAGCCTCCCAGTGCTGTGGCATGGCCTGAGCTGAAGCTCTGAAGCCACATGATTCCTGCACCTGCCTCTGCTACCAGCTTCCCAGGTGGCCTTTAGAATATTTTCATTTATTCACTATACAGTGGTTTTACACCACTCTGGCCTCTAACTTGCATTAAGATTGCTGCCATGTATTTTAGTGCGTAATGCATTTTGAGATGTGGTTTGTGTGCTGCTGCGTAAAATATAGTTGTATCATTCATATGACAAACCATTTTTTAATTCATGACCCTGGGACAAGTGAAACAAACACAGTTTTTCTCTGATTTTTATAAAGTGAGAATGAGCATGGTTGAGCAGAAAGGGGTTTTCTTGTTTGCAGCATTCGGGGCTGTGCTGTACGTGTTGGTGGAGCGAGATGCAAGGCAGACGCGCTCACTTTGATAGGGTTTGGGGGAGGCTGGGCGGTGGCGTAGCTCACAGTGGAGCTGGCACAGCTTCCAGGCCTGGGGTTAAGTTGCTCAGTTTGGTTCAATTGGTAATTAATAAAAGCAATGGCCAATTTGACTTTATACCATGTGTCTGTCTGTGTGGAACCTGGCACACGCGAACCCTCTTTCCACCGAGCAAGATGGTCAGTGTATTTTCTTGATGTGCATGTTGTTTTTTTTTTTTTTTTTCCGGGAACTTGGAAGTGTGTGAAATTGTGGGGAAGGGGAAGAAGCCTCCTGGCCCCTGCCATAGGTTTAAAACTCTAGTTACATGTGACTTTCCAAATGTTTCTTAAGTGCTGGTGTAGCAGCTACCTCCTACAGCTTCCACCTTCCTGATAGACAGGTCCACCAGAGTTTCAGGGCAGACCTCAGTAGCTGGGTCGCCTCGTAAACCCAGAAGGGGCCACCAACATTTTGGTGCAAGGCTTCCTCCCGCCACCCCTCCAAAGAGGAACATCTGCTCCTTAGCATGCTGCTCATTTCCATGGCAGGACTCCAGTTGCTCTTCCAACGCAGAGCTCGGCAATAGTAGCGCTGGTGTCTGAGCTCTGGAACAAACCAAGTGGCTTGCGTGTGCTTTTGTGTGCCATGAGTTATTTCTACTGTGTGCTTATTTATAATAATGGGCATTCATTATTATGAGAGCGCCTTTTTGCTCAGGAATCATCACAGTACGCGCTGTAAATGCATCTTGACAATAGTTTGCATTTGACACAGTATGTTATGGACTCATAATATGTATTTATTTGTATGTATAAAACTGTAATACAGAATACATAGTAAAAAACCCCCAAAAAACCAAAAAAACCCACCAAACCCTTAGGAAATTGCGTGAACAGTAGTTGCATTTAAAATATCATATCTTGGCCAATTTTGTTATGTCCAAATATCCTAGTCACATTGTAGACTAACAGCCTGCCAAATTTCACTTAAAAGCCCAGCCAATTTTTAAGTTACAGAAGCACAAAGAGCAGTGGAATGTTCTTTTTTAGGACTCCTCTAACTTAAACAAAAATTATAAGGTTTTTATTGTTTTGCTTAAATCCAAGAGAAAAAAATATTTGCCTCAGCCTGGATCACACTGCAAAATTCAGCATTTGGCTGTCTACACGACCAGAGTATGCTACTTAAAACAAGTTGATTTCCCTTGCTAGCAGTTCAAAGCCCATGTAAAAGTATATCTATTAGTAAATATGAGTCAGTCAGAGGAATTGTTATTAATGGAATCTAGCTTTATTTTTTATTTATTTCTTCTCAGCCCTCCTTGAAGCAAAGCAGTTCTCTCATTGGGCTATCAGCTGGAGGTATTTTCCCCGCTGACTGCTGTTCTGGATTGGGGTCTTTACAGATGCTTTATCTTGCTTTTTTTCAGATTGTAACAGGATATGGTCTCTTACAGCGCAATAAAGTTTAAAATAATCTAAAGTAAGAAATACTGACTGATTTTTGCTTGAATCAGTGGCGCTTTAGGAACTACCATTAAAATGTCTTAAAGAAAATAATATTTAAATTGTGGACATAACCCCAAATGTTGCATGAAAGAATTGTTTGGTTTTGTTTTTTTTTTTAACTATGGTTTTGTTATCAGAAAAAAAAAGGACCCACTTTTAAAATTTCTCATCTACATACTTAAAATCATTTTCCACTGGCATCAAAGGAACAAATGCGTGGATTCATTAGAATAATTACAGAAAAAAAAAAGAGAAAAATGGAGTCAGTGCATTAAAAATCTCCATTTTAGCTCTGTATAGTGCCTGCCGTGCGGGGGGAAAACAGTTAATTAGGACAGCAAAAGACAGCACCGAGCAAATGTGCTGCATGACAAAGGTGGCAGAACTCGTCAAAGATCCACGTTGAATGAGTGAAGTTATGACCATCCCTATAAGACGGTTTGAAAAAACACACGGGAAAAAAAACCCAACCAAAACACGTATATATATATATCTCTAAATAAAAGCCCCCACCAGCAATCCCCCATCACTGGGTGAGAATTTTTCCAAAAGGTTACGGTTCTAAAAGAGTATTTATTTCTCCTGCGCAGCCGGCTGGCTTCTCGGTCTCCCCTCTCCGCCTCCAGCCCTACGCCGGGCTGCCTCTGCTCTTTATTCCCAGCGCAGCTTTTAGCCCGCGTGGCCAATCGGGGCGGCAGCGCCGGCCCAGGACCACGCTTGGTGCTGAGCTCCAAATGTGATTCCAGCCCTGACAGGGGGATTATAGGAAACAGATGACTTACGCTTCTAATTTGTGGCCTTAAATTGCAAACAGAATTTCAGGAGTCGAGCGGAGTAATAAATGGCAATAGAGAAAGCCACACACAGCCAAATCAGTATGTGGTGGTTGTAGGTTAAACTAAATAGGAAGAGACAGGTTATGATGGTTTAGTGTATTACAGAGAAGAAAGTCTTAAATTACTAGTGCTGAGAGGTATTGCACTATGGCAGACAGTATTGCATTGTGTAGTCTACAGATATCACAAGCAGAACAATAAAAAAGCAGGTTTAGCATAAAACCTGTTGCTGGACAAATCCCTTTTTTTTTTTTTTTTTTTTTCCCCTTAGAAATGGAAGCAGTGTTTTATGTTTGTTTTGACCTTAACTATATGCTTGCCCCTTCACATCTGTTTTCTACTGTTGCAGTTTTTCACACCAAATTAACTGTCAGGTCTTCAGATAAAATAAGTTAAAAATACTCCCAAATTATTTTTTGTTGACTTTCAGGACTAGAAGAGCGTCCTGTTACTCTTCCTGCCCTGGATTGCACTACTTATCTCTCACAGGCAAAAAATATATGCTATTCAACGTTTTCAAGCGATTAAAAATTAGAATGGCAGATTTGAAACTTTTTCCCCCCTTTTTTTCTTGCTGACGGCATCTCTGCCAGCCGCCGTTTTTTTTTTGTGTCATAGCATCAGAGTACGTTTCAGAGGAGGTTTTTTGCGCTTTCACGCTGGATCTGCTGATTTCTTTTGTTATCATTTGTAGCTTCTGGTTCTGAAAAGCTTTGGCGTGTTTATTTAATGATGATTTGTATCAAAAGCTTGCTCCATGGTGTTAATTGGTGCATGCTCCTTGTAAGCCTTAAATTATAAAGATATATTCTTAGAACCTAGAGCGGTTTTAGATCTCATATGCTGATGACTAATGTGGGATTTGCTTTTTTTTTTTTTTTTTCTCCCCCCATCTCAGTACAAGAGGGAAGGAGAGATGAGGAATATGCTTGAAGGTCTGGAGGAATAGCTGGTACCACAAAGGCATATGTCAATTGTTAGTATTTCTTAAGCCTCTTAATTTGAAGATATATTTTGAAAAATGGGACAAGTCTTTTCTTTAACAATGTGTGATCTCTGGAGTTTCTGGAAGCTGTTAGACAAACATTCCCGTTACACACCAAGTAACACAGCGGTATTATCCTACCACCCAGATAATGCTGCCCTAAAATGACAACTGGCCAGACCTGCAAATAGCATTAGCCCAAAGATTTAAAACAAGAGAGGAAAAATAAACCTTTGGCTCCCCGGTACTTTGCATTGCAGTGCCATACAGGGCGTTAATCTGTGCAACCTGTAGGCTCCATCCTGGTGATATCCCAGTCGCAGAAACCCTTTTGCCTTTCGGGGCACCGTAGCAGGGTCCAGTATGGACATTTCATTCCAGGCAGCGGAGCCAGCCTGCGTTTGAATGAACATAACTGTTATTATTGCAAAATGATTATTGTTTTAAGCAGGTCTTTTGATTATCATTGAGAATGACTGGCTAAATACATTTTGATTAATCACTTGCAAAAATTATGCTTGTTAGAGCTGTTTTATATTCTCTGTCGCTGTGTTCTCACTGTAGGTTATAGTCATTTCTTTACAGCTGAAGATTTTTTCCCTTTAAGTCACCTGGTGAGAAAGGAAAACAAATCTTAGTTGAAAGCTTTTGTCTGCGAGACAGACTCCTCTTTTCATCCCTATGTCCTTTAAAAAAATGCTCAATTATTGTCTGTGCCATAGAGGAAAGAATGGGGCCTACACAGGACCTGAACCTTTTCAGACAGGAGATGGCTTTTGTTTTTGCACCCCATCAACACCGCTCACCTAATTAAATCTGATATCTCTGGCTGAAGCAAAATGATTTGTTAATAGTTCTTTGGGAATTTCCTTAATGAGTTTAGATGTCTTTTGTATGGTACATGTGGGGGTATTTTGCAAATGGAGCTGAAAAAGAAAAAAAAAAAATATGGGGCGAAGCGAGAGAAGAAAGAGCACCAAACCAAGGAGCAAGGTGTGGGCTGACGGCGGGTCCTGGTGGGCTGCAGCCGGTCATTAGCCAGGGACACGCGGCAAAGATGCTCGGGAAGAGCCCTCCCCATCCCGCACAGCCAGGGACATCTGTCAGGGACTCAGATATTGCACCTTGATCAGGCTGAGACAGTGACACCATTTTCTTTAACAAACACCACCAGCTTTTCTTTCTCCTTTATTTTAACATTTCTCAGGGGTTGGATTCCCTTTCTTCTCCTGCTCTGCTGAGAGTAAAAGGAGCTTGTTAACTTGCTTAGATATTTTGACTGCTGATGCACTTTGGCCACTTGCCTGTGGTAACAGTGTCAAAGCATTACTTGGGATAATTGCTATATTTGCAGTCTGAAGAGTGCTCTGACTTAGTGTTCAAGCTGCTGAATAAAAAAGAAATTGTCATTTTGGAAGAAATCTGTGAATTACCCTCCAAGTTAAGAAAGCACACAATTTTAAAAATGTCTTTTCCCCTTGTATTCAAGCATAATGTTATTCAGATAATTAACATTTTAATAAATTGCTTAAAATATGAGATAGCAGCTTAAAAGCCTTTGGTTTCAGTAGGGTTTTGTTTTGTTTTTATTTTTAGCTTTGGGGATTAACCACTATGGGGCTCTATTTCTTCATTCTGTGCATACCCAAAAGTACCCACTGGTCCATAAAAACACCCTGCGCTTCTAGCTTGGGCTTTTCAGAGGATGCAGGATCCAGCCCATAGGTTTCACCAAGTTTACTAGTCTTCCTAGTTTCACACTTTGAACTAGTACTGTAAAATATCAACGTTCTTGTCATTACGAAATAACCGGGATATTAAAAATATTAGTTACATTGTCAATTGCGTCTCAAGTCATACTGCGTATGGATAGCCTATGACAATTTTTTGATAGCCCCTCATTTAGTAAAGATGTGAATAATTTATACATGCTCTTATGACATCCATTTTCCGAGTGGAAATTGAGACTGTAATAGAATTTAATTGTATGAACATGCTATAAGAAATGGTACCTTTAAACTATACTTGTTATGTCTCATACCTTTCTGATATGTTTGTGCATCCCACTTGTGCAATCTTTTTCTTTGAAAGATTAGGGGAGATACGGTAAGCAAGCTTTCATCTAGGAAAAGCTCCAGATTTCTTGCAAACTCACTGAATGCCCTCAGGCTTCCTCTGATCCATCTTTAGCAGGGGCACCTGGCAGGATCATGTCTGGTAGCAGCAAGGGGTTGGAGTCCAAGGACCATGGACCATGGACCACGGAGTGAGGTCAAGAGTGCCATCAGCAGCTCAGGGCAAGCAGAGGAAGAGATACTCCAAGCAAAAGTTGCTTCTTGTGGCCCCCTTTTTCAAGTTTGCCCAAAAGCTTCAAAATCTCAAAGAAACAAAAAGAAAAGGTGTTTTCTGGTTGTCCACATCGTGTTTCAAATCCTACTCTTCTAGAAGGATTCATGCTTTCAAAATTGCACTGGATCTACTGTCTCATAGCCCCTAGGCAATATATAGTAGGCTAAATCTGTCTGGAAAGCCATTGTTTAATATGATCCAGAGGTCACCCAATGGGAGAAACAAGCCATGAAAGGCTTGAGTGAACTTCTCCAATGCCCATTCTCAGACCGAAGTTAATCAGCCTAGCAGCTGCCGGCATTAGCTGCCCTGCCGCTGTTCCTCCCTTACCTGTGCTAGGGTTCAATCCTGTTGCATCTGCCTCCTGTCATTTTGTGGCATACTGATAAACAGCTATTGATTTATTCGAAATTACATAGGTTGGAAGCCAGGGCAGTGCTTGGCTCCAGGAAACCTTGGTGAGGAAGCACCTAGTAAAATTACTCATCCTGCATTTTTTTGTTGCTCACAGGCTTCGATGCTCAGCTGCTGTAATGCAAAGTGAAGCATACTTTGTTCTTCTGCCTCCAGATACCTTGCGTGGCCGCCCGATGCACTCTGATGTGCATTTCACCTGGCATTTGGGAGTATTTATTTAACACGGGCAGGATCACTTCTCTTACGGCGTTAATTCTGAAAAATGCTGAGCTTTTCAAAAAAGTGTTGATCGCTCTACTGACGGGCAAGGTGGCAAAGAGGAACAGTATCTGGCATGGTGCAGGGTCCCAGCTGAGGTGACCCGAGGCTGTTGTTGGAGAGGGTTTAACGTGCATGACAAATTTGCTGCTAACAAAATTGTTCAGGGGACAGATTTTACTCTAGGTTATGTGGATTTAAATTTGCAACAGTTCCAGAGGCTTCATTTACTACTGGGAATTTCAAAGGTGGGTTAGGTCAGAATGTGGCTGCCTGTGTCTTAGGGTGCATTCTGCTCAGTGAGGGAAACCCTGTCCAAATCCTTTATTTAATTCTTTCTTTATAAATCACCTTTATGTTTTTGGAAGAGCTCTCTTTTTCAAATTGGCCATCCTGTACATTTTCAAACTACTTTTGAATTAAAAACCAGCAAATAAACAAAAACCCAACCTCCTAAAATCCACTAAAAAAAAAAATAATAAAAAAATAGAACACCCCCCTTAAAAAAAGAAATTCCGAAAGTTAAATAGTATGAAAAAACAGCTCCTTTCTGTTAGGGTAGGATCACCAGGGCTGGGATAAGCCCCTTGCAATATTATACATATTTGAAACATGAGAGCTATTGTTTTGAAGCTTTACTATGTTATTGTCCTGCTTGTCTGAGTAAGAAGCGTATATCTCTGGTGGATGGAGGTTAGCTAAGTAAGTCATGCATAGATGGAATTTATTAAGTTTGCATGGTAGTGACAGCTGTGAGTGGGAACAGTAACTCTGAATGTGCCAAGGGCTGAGAAAGGGAAGGAATTTTCTTATGTGTCTTAAAGGAAAACGGCGGGGTAATTGTGAAAGCTCTTCTAATCACTCCATCTCATTACCAAGGGGGAAAGTCACCAAAATGATTTTTAAAGTGTAATAGTCTGGCAGGGGGCTGTCTTTGGACAATCTCACCAGGCAGATGAGGACAGGGAAGAGTCGGGTTCTGTTAAGAACCATTGAAAATCAGACAATTTAATACAGATCCATTCCAATAGAGTTATAAATATACATCAGTGCAACGTAGCAACTGGTTAAGTTATCTGTTAAATTGACTAAAAATGTTTTTTAAATATAGAATTCACCCCCAAATCGCTTCCTAGCCATCTGATCTTTAGGAGCTTCTTGTGGAAACACTTTTTTTTTTTTTTTTTAATTCCTGTTCTGCCTCCTGAGATGAAATTCACCTTTGCTGTTGGATCATTAAAATGGCAGCTGTCACTTAGAGGGAGACAAATTCCAGTTGCTGGGGCTGATCCTGGCAGCGCCGTGCGTATAAGTGACACACGGCTTGCTGGGACTGCCCGGAGAAAGGTTGGTCTGGCCTGCGAGAGCCGGGGGTGGGCACACCAAGCGCCACCCCCCCCAGGTTGAAACACCAGGAAAGGGGGATATAACTATCAATGACCCACCTGATATTAAGTCACCACGTCCTCCTGCTTTATTGCTCTGCTTGTGGTGGATCTGGGCAAGCAACAGAACTGTCTGGGGCAGGTATGCTCCAGTCCCAAAATAGTGAGAGGAGATGTCTCCTGCCTCCCAGTGCTGCGGGAAGCAGTTATGGATCAGAGTATACCAACGTGGCTTTTTGATGTCCCTTTGAAAACCAAGACCCTTCTTGTGGGACTACCAAAATGAGAGGTGATGCCTTTGGACTTCCCCTGCCCCTGCTTTTGGTGCCCCCCCTCCCCTTGCCCTCACCTCACTGCACCCTGGATCCCATCCCTGTATGTTGTATATATCAAACATGCCACAGGGTGGGCCCTGTCAATACATTTCATTTGCTATAGGTATAACACTGACCAGCAGGACACAATACCTGCCGTCTTTTATTAATACGGCTGCTTTTTCCTTCTGTTTAGTACTGTATCTATTTCTAAAATAGCCCCCATCTTCATAGTTTTTAGCACCATCCAGATTTTTTTCAGGCATATTCAAATTAATTTTAATTTTAGAGACCTCTTTAGATGGCATCTTTTAATTTTCACCTTTTCTGGGGCTTTTGTCGCAGCCTAAAAATGAGCTTACGGTAGGTTAAATCCATGTTCTTAATGAAGCACTTTTTGCTCTCTATTTTTCTGTTGTTAGACCACATAGGATATGTTCTGTTGATGTGTGGGGACTTATGATTAGATGAGAATTTACCTCTGAGGAAGCTCAGATTATCACACATAAAGCATCAGAAATAGAAAAATGATGTGCACAACCATGAAAAAAAAACAATGGATCTTATCTTTATTTTTTTTCCTAATCACCCTCCAGCATCACTACAGCAGTTAAGTTGCCTCAGGGCTCGCTAGGATTTATAGTTTATTATAACATTGATAAGAGCAGCTGAGCGAACAGCAAACTGGATGTTCGGCAAATATTAGTTTGAATTCACGGCAGAATTTTGATCCGATGTGTTCACAATTCTCCTGTATTTACACAGTTCACTGCAAAATTGCACTGCATCGACTGCTTTGACAGACTCTGTGTGTGTGTGTGTGCGTGAGAGCTTTTTCCCCGAGTAGGTGCCTAAACTAACCAGCGTAGATCAAACAGCTCACGTTGTGGCTGAAAACACAGTTTGAAGTTGATGTTCTGTCCGTCACATGAATTACATTTTTCAGTTAATAAGTTATGCAAATGGTGAATTTTATGTTTAGCTTTCGTAGGGCTTGAGTTTTGGATAGCACCCAGGCTCATAGTTTGATGGTGAAATTAGTGAATAATTGGGAATGGCAAATCATTGTTTCTGTGATCTGTCGGTGAATCGTTTAGATGAAACTGTTCCCTCTGAATTGTTTCTTTGCCTTTTATTTTGACACTTGATGCCACGTCATTAAGGGATTACCCTGAGGAGCTTTCCCTTGATTTGCAGGGGAGTAAAATCAGCTCCCCAACGGGAAGCCCAGAGCTGAGTGGGAATACCAGTACTACCTTAATGCTACCTAATGGATGTCACCTCCATGGATTTATGAATCCCATTGCATCTAAATAATGGAGGAGAAATGATGCAATACCCTTCACCCCTCGTTCTCTGTGCCTTGCCAGCGCTGGGGGCTGACAGCAGCTTCCCATAATCCAAATTCACTATTCGATGGGAGTTTCGGTATTCATATTTTTTCCAGGCAAATTAGTAGTTAAGAAATCCTGGATTAGACTGTTTTAAAAAACGAGATGAAATAACACAAAAACTAACACCAAGTTTTAATTCCACATAATTATTTTTTTTAAGCAACAAATGGAAACCCATTGTAAATCCCACCGTGAGATGAGCAGCTACAATAGGTTGTAAAAATGCTGCATTACTTGTAATGAGCCCATTGTTTTGCAGTGTCTGGCTGCTCGTAGGTGGGCAGAAGATCATGCCAGGCCTGATGTATACGCCTTGAGCCCACACGTGGACATGACCCACATGTGCACGGCAAGGAAACCTCCCTTACCTTCCTGAGAGCTCTTTGTAAGCTCATTAGAATAAATAAAAAAATGCACATAGAAAAAAACACCAAACAAACCCAAAATCCTAGCTGATCAGATCTCGCTGGGTAATTCAGAAAAAATGCTTATATTCTACCCATCATAGCAGAGAGGAGGATTTTCTTCCAGGATTTTCCAGACGAAGAATGTCTGTTGGTGCTGTGAACGAAAGAAGGAAGAAGCAGACCCCCCCTGTTCATGCTTCTCCTAGTTAAATCAGTTATCCGTGTTTTACCAGCCTTTATCAGAGTTTGTACACTTGCTCCAATTAAATTATTTTTTCTTCAGGGGCGCTCGCGAGGCACTTACATAAATTCTCTTAATTTCTGAGTAATGCAGTCCTGACAATCACTTAAGACAGTATAGTTGATACCGCTGTCAGGGAAGAGTCTTTTTCAAAAGAATGTTTTTATAGAATATCACTGTGACACTTTGCTTAGATGGATGTCTTTAGCAGAATTTGATTAATGTAATGCAATAAAAGAGATGCACACTAAAGTGTCTGTACATGTCTTGTTAAGTATGTTTGATTCATTATATGTAGTTCTCCTCACTTCTTTTCTCTTTCCTCAGTTCATTTTTTATCATTTCAATAATATATCTATAAATATGAAAAAGTTGGCACTTTCTTTGACATATATAGCTATTAATTCATAACTCTAAAAAATTGTATCTTTCAACTTGTCACTTTAAAGCTTGTACAGTTTATTACAGTAAGTAACCTGTGTTGGAAATTAGATTTTGAACTTTAGCAAGGAGATAAATAAGCTTGTGGACATAGAAGTTATGGAGAAGATACCTAGATATAGTGCTAGAATAAAATTGCATGAAAAGATCACTTACTTGAAGATGATAATTCCAGAGCTCCCCGAGGATCACATTAAGATGGTGTGTTGGAAATGGGCTTCAGCTTGGATTCCAATAACTTTAATTCCTAGAAATACCATTTTTCAGTTAATGTTTTTCCTTGGGTGGGTATGTTTGTCTCATTCTGTAGGCCAATAACACATATCAGCAGCATGCCAGTTCACCAAATAGATCAAATTTACTTTAGAAAAGACTTCTGAAAATTCATCTAGGTTAAGCTTTGGCTGTCCTTTTGCAGCATCAATCAGTCTGAGGAAGAGAAAAACCTGGAAAATTTTAATATCTTTGTTACACAGCATACAACAACAGCTAAAGTGGACCGGGCTACTTATTTCCTAATTGGCCAACTAAGTCACAGGGAAGCAAGGATGGTCCTTAACTTTTTTGCTTTGCTTTGCTTTCATAGAAAAATAGCCACTCTGCTTCTTTTCTGGTTAGTTTTTCATCTGTGTCTTTTTCAGAGCATGTCTGACAGGTCCAGTCCAACTTTGACTGTGTTGGGTTTGGGGCTGCAGAGACGGCTTGCACTGAGGATTCTGCAGCTGGGATGTCTTCTTTGTGTGAATGCTTCTCATGGCTCATCTGGACTTTGGAAACTTTCTTAGGTGAGTTAAGCAGAGCAGGAGCTCCTGAGCTGGATGCAGCTGGTGGCACAACTCAGCAGGACATCATCGGCCCTCCTGGTGTGACTGCATGGAGGGTCTACAGGGGCAAAGCTTGGACAAGAAAGCCGTGAGGAGGGGAGTGGGGGAAGGATGCAACCACTCTGTAAAATTACCTCCATCCATCTGCCAGCAGGATTATTTCATTTGGTTACGGCAGGGTACAGGGTGCTGATCGCTGGAACTCATCAGGCAGAGCGCGCGAGGAGCTCTCACCGCCGACACCCCAAGCACAGACCACATGAAACGGGGGGTGGGTGGAAGCATGTGCCCTGGGGCCTGGGGGCAAGGGATGGAAGGTGGGTTTGTTGGCCGTAGAAAATACAGAATTCGGGGCAGCCCGGGGGTGATGGGAAACCACACAGTGTAACTGCTGCGCAGGTTTACAAATCATGAAGTGCCTGAGGATTACACAGTGAGCCGGGTAGACACGGTGGGTAAAGATGTGTGAAATCAAAGGTCCCAAGTGAGGCCAGATGGATCAGCCGCAGGAAAAAGGGAGGCGAGGAAGGTGGAGATGCAACAGAAGACGCACCGTTTGGTATGCGGCATAGGCATGTTTTGCAGAGCAGGGGCTTTTTCTTTTTGTGCAGAGCACGGGCTTTGTTACTAACGTTTTGCCTAGGTTTCTGTTAGACCAGGGCATGTGGTGGTGATAACGTGTAGTCTCAGAGTGTGGGTCTGTTAATCAAGTGTACATAGTAAACAGGATCGAAAAGGAGGCTGGGGGATTCACTTTTGAGAAGTGTTCGAGCTTCAGTGTTTTCTGAAGCTTTGAGGAAGCACAAGCGATTCCCGGGAAGCCACAGCCAGTTGCTGCGGGTTTGCAGGCACCCCTGCAAAGGGAACTGAGTGTTCACAAAACAAAGGTAGGGTGCTGGGGCAAACACCGGACCGGTGGCACATACACCAGCAGAGATAATGTTTGTGATGTGGAGAAAAGATGGCAGCGTTAGGTACCACCCCACTGGAAAATGCTGGCCAGTAAACTGGGAGGTGTGCCACACGCAAGAGCTGGGGCAGCTACTCCAAAGCTCGTCCTCCATGATGCAGCCGCATCTCAGATGCTGAAGTTTCTGTCTCCCTTGCAGGGAAGATGGTCCTGTCAGACGTGCACAGGGAAGAGGTGAACTCTGTCTGCTCATAACTTCCTTATTTATAACAGTCGTTAACCAGCAGGTAAAGAAAGCCCAGCAGGCTTTTCACCTTGAACAAGCCATATCTCAGGGGAGACAAACCAGCTGTATTGATTCCTGTCAGTACACTTGTCTTTGGGGAATCATTTGTTTTATAAAAACAGATTGCCAGATCTCTACAGCAGAAGGAAAAGGGAGAAATAACAGGTTTTGAATGAAAATGAACAAAACTTCTAGGAGTGAAGAGCTCCTATCAGTGATAATCTGCCACATCTGAGCATGAGCAGCTGGGATAAGCACCTGAAAAAATAAGTGAGCAGCAAGAGAGAAGGCCACTGCTGTAAGAAATAAACCTCATTAACTTGCTCACCTCAGTGTGAAAACATCTCACCTCCAATCTAACTCTTTTGGGGGATGACAAGTATCCTGGTGTCTCTGGGGTGTTTTCACCAGGGAAATTCATCTTGCCCTTTGGGTGCCACAAACCCTCCCTGCTTCTCCCTTCATCTGGGTTTCAGTTCCTGATGCTGATGCTCCTGTCCCACACAGATGTACAAACGCTGGAAGCCAGCAGGTGATTCACTGCCTGTTTCATGCCTAAAGCTGCTGTGGCTCCCTACATCTCTGCCCTGCACCTATCCTGCCCCAGGGGCTCAACTCTGCAGCAGCCACTTTGAGTGTGCTGGGTTGCCCGCAGGGGCAAGGAGGCACTGCAGGCAGAGGGTTTGCTACAGGGGAAGGTCAGCATTGAATATTACCTTCTTCTGACTTGTGGCAACGATTTGGAGGCGAGTACCCAACATCCGGAAAAATTTACTCCTGAATGTACAAAGATTTTTTCCCAATCCTCTTGAAACCATTGCCCTTTAATATGAGCATGTGTGTAAGTGCAATGGCATGTTTGAGGTCCTACGGCTGCTCAGGAAGGGCTTCACCCAACAGCTGCTCTTATTGTCATCTTGAATCCACTACTGTAAAGTGGTAGAGACCCAGAGGAGCATCCTCAGATGTAGAAACTGAGGGACCCTCTCATCGCAGCGATTTGGGATGTACGTGCCGGGGAGGCAATGGCCGGTTTCTACTGTTAATCAGGTAAAGGACTAGAAGATATCTCCCCCACACCTAAGCATTTCTACCTGGAGGCAAAGCTATACGTGACTACCGTGATTAACAGAGAGCAGGTGACTAGAATGCCTGCTCACCCTAGGAGGCGGACTGTTAATGGTCTCAGCAGATGCAGACATGCAAGCCTCGTGTGTCTCACCAGTTTAGACAGCTTGGCTTATGGAATGTCATGAACTGCCTTCATGTGCCCCCAGGTGTGCGTGGTAGAGGAAAGCTTTGACACTTGGCATTGTTGAGGTTTCCTGGCCCAGGTGTGCTGCTGGCACAGGTGGGGCTGCTCCTGCATCAGCACAGGTGCCTTCACTTGGGTCTGATGGCAGGGAGGTGACTAGCAGAAGAGCTGAGTTCTGTTGCTTTTTGGGCTAAAGAAGAAGGAAGGAAGAAAGAGCGTATCGATTTTCAAGGTTCAAGCTGCTGCTGGAGGTACGTCAACCGAAGTTGAGGTAGCTTTTTGATCTCTTTCTGTTTAAAAGCTAAATGGTGAAACTTGAATTTTCTTTTTGTGCTGGAAAAACCCTGAAGTGGTTGGTCTTATGGATGTTTGGTATTTGAGCTCTGGTCTTGCTGTTTGCTTTGGTTTCTTCAAGCAAATCTCTTGAATGTGTTCTTAAATAAGACAAGCAAATAAGGTTGTCTCAAAGGAGTTAGTGCATTTACTTGTGTGATTATAGTAAACATGTGCTTAATTGTTCTTTTGTTACTAGCCAAGATACATAGATAGCTGGCCTGGGTAGTCTTGGTGAGCTGATGTTTCTTCTTTCTGTGCATTTGTGAGCGGCAACCCCTCCGTTTATGTATTAGCTAGTGAGTCTTATAAGGTGGAAAGAAATAATTGATGAAAAACTGCTGTAGGTATGGAGTGTTTGTGTGCAGTTAAAGTTGAAGACATTACAACTGGTTTTCAGTGCTATTTTCTAGCAAGGGAAGTGGCTTTCCTTCTGGAAGGTGCCTGTTCCCCAAGCACAGTCACAAGAAGAGTGTGGAAAATGTCTGTCTGTGCCTGGTTCGCTCAAGCCCCATAAATGCAATGAGTCGGGTATTTTGCCTTTACATGCTGAACTGCAAGCTAATAGAAATATTAAATAAAAAAAGTTTGAAAAATAAAAAGTTTCTGATCATTTATCCTGGAAGTACAGAGAGCTGATCTGATCCTATACTGGAAGGGGATGGCCAGCTGCGTGCCTGCAGGGAAGGGGATGGAGAGCCATCTTGCTGCCTGGGGCTAAGGAGCAGGTTACCCAGCACCAGGGTGGTGAACGGTTTGAAAATGAGGAAGGGGTGTCACAGGGTATAAAATTTCTTCTGGGAAGAAGGGTGTGCGCTGTGGTGAGAGCACAAGGAGGTCAGGCAAGAAAACTGTAAACACCTCTCTGACTGGGCTGTTTCCTTCCCTGTTCCCTCTGCAGTGCTGCCCTCCCCTCTTATCCCCAGCAAGAAGAGAAGTGAGAATTAAAACATAGTGTGTTTGGGGATGTCAGTGTCCCTGCCGCACCTGCTGAAGTGCTGAACTGCAGGTGTTTGTGGCCACGTTTGTGCTGCTGCTCCTGCAAGGGAAGGGCTGCAGCCACCACAAGCTGTGCACAGGGTGGCTGCACCATGTTGGGGTGCTGGAGAAGCCTTGGGTGCTGCAGGGATGTTCATCAGGTCACACCAGGGAGACAGCTGAATGCTAAGTCTTCTTATGTGCTTGCTTGCTGTAGCCCCCAGTTCATCGCTCTGCAATCCCTTTCCTCCCCCCAAATGAAAGTCCATGGTTTATCAAACCTTGTTTTCTCAAAATGCCTCTACTGCCTTTCTAAGTTTAGTCTTCTCTCTTAATTGCATGTCAAGTTGGGGAAAGGTGGGGGGGGAATTGTTTAATTGATTAGTAATTTAGTCTCTGGTGATATGCTTATTTAAGAAATCTGCCAGAGTTATATATGTCAAATGATTCATATAAAAACAACATCAAGTGAATCATATATAAAAGTGACATAATTGCTATTAAACTTAGAAGCCATATGTGTGGCTGAGGAAATTACTTTACTGGCTTTAGCAACTCTTTTATATTTCTTCCCAAAGCCAGTTATGCTCTTGTGAACAGGAAAATAGCCCCTATGTGTGTTATTTGGAGATCTGTTAATTCAAGGAAGTAGGTGCATATTCCAACAGCGTAGGAAAAAACCCAAACTTTGAGCGTTGGGAAGCTGAGAAAGGGGTCTGTCGCTTTTTCTCATCAGCAAGATTAAACGGCAGCTCTTGCAATATGCACCATCTGAGATTTTATTGCTCTCTGTTATTTTTAGTACTGGGAGGGAGATTAAATGAAATCCGGGATTATTTCAGATAGTGTTAAACTTTTTACTGCTCGTTTCTACCATCAGGCTCAGGCTGACCCAGTTGGATGGGTCACTGGAGAAGGTGGGCTCTCTTCTATGAGCACCCAGACAATTAATTCCTCTACATATACATTGTCTTATAGGGAAATCGAGTGTGGCAACAGCAGAAGCAAGTATAGCTATTAACACAGCTAGTCTTTATTCAGTATTACTTGGTTTTCGGAAGTCTGTTGCGTACTGTACTTCATATATGCAAACAGTATTTTACATGTGGCTCAGGATCTATATAGCTGCGTGAGATCACAGGCTTGTGTGGCTTTCCTGGGTGTTTTGGAAGCTTATTTTTATTTATCTCTTTAAAACTACTTGAAATAAACCTAAACTGATTTAATAGTTTGTATTTCTTTATCAGGAGGAGATGTGAAAAAAAAGGCCTTTTTTTTTTTTTTGAGTCTGTAGTTACTTCAGATCTTCCCATTAAAAAAAATTAGCTTGATACAGCTGACTTGGTGCTTGTTACTGATGGTTTCTTCATTTTTATTCCTTTTTATAGGGTGGTGCCTTTCACATTAGTCACAGCCCTAGACATGTTGACATATGCAGTAAGGAAGGCTTTAGGTGGTGGTGTTGATGAATAGCTGGTGTAGCACTCTTCTGCAGTTAATCTTGGGATGAAGGAAAAACTCGCGTCTTGCTTCTGCAGGTTTCAGAGGTCTTGCTTGTCTTCGGGGTGGGTTTTGTAGGTTCATGAGCATGCCTGCCAGCTGCTGCTGGCGCAGTTTTAGCTCGGGACATTACTAAGTCCCCCCCTACGAAGAGGAGGGGTCAGTAGGCAGCTATTCAGCTTTGACAGGGTGCCCGTGTCATTGGCACTGAGGGATGGAGCCTCTATTGTAGCTTACGTGATGTGAAGAAAGCCCCCCAGTATTTCCTGTAATTAGTTGCTGATAAATCAACTTCTAGAGGACACGCATTAAAGCCTGTCCCACTGGCGTGTCATTATAAGCTGTATTTGGTGACGTTTGGAATAACATTCCCTGTATTTTGTGCACGCTGTCTGTCCCACGGTCCGCCTGCGCGTCTGTGGCACTCGGCAGCGAGCCCGAGCATGCACCGCTTCCACCGCGAGTGCCGGGGCTGTCCTGGCACAAGCAAGTTGGTTGGGAAAGTGAGGGTTACACTGTCCCAAACCCACTCTTTCCCTGCTGCGTGTCTCTCTAATCTTGCTCTGAAGTCATTGATGTCAGAGGAATGAGCTTGGGCTAGTGCGGCCAGCGCAAAACTTCTGCGATGGGAGTAACAATTCAGTCTGTAAAGAGGCAGCGCTGGCAGAGCCCTGTGGCTGTGACTCAGCTGTCCTCTTGTTTTCATCCCCCGCACGGGAAACCCAAGCCCTTCTCTTTGCTTGTGCCCGCTGGCCCCTTCTTTCCCCTCAGCCCTTCGCCAAACGCAGGTTGGGAGCTGGGATCTGGGACTGTTATCTAGGGGATGCGGGTTGTTTGGGTAGGACTGTCACTGAAGGTGTCAGCGAACATAAAGGGCTTGTGTTTCAAAAAGTAAATGCAGCTGGTTTGCTTCACTATTAAAAACAAAAAAGGAAAGGGAAGGGACCTCAGGTTAGGTAGGGAGCTGCAAAGCGACCCATGTTTCTAAAGAATATTCTGACTTGTAAACTTTCTAAATGGGAACGCGTCTGAATGGAGAATTGGTATCAGTGGTCATGAATCTTTTTTTTTTTTTTTTTTTTTGATTTTGGGAGCTCTTACTCATTTTCGTCTGAATTCAGGTTCACAGCTGAGTCATTCCTTCTGCTCTTCTTCCCCCGTGACTTTTCCATGCTGTTTCATTTTTCCCAGATAGATGTTACTGGAGCAAGACTGTGCTAACCACACCACAAGCAGTGAAAACAGTGTGTGATTTCCTTGGGAAGAGGAGAACATGCTCCATGTGTGTTTCTGCCACCCGTACCGCAGCCACACAAATGGTCTGTGCTTTAGAGAAGCATCTCAGGATAAGGTGTGGGAGAGGCAGAGGCCATTAGTATTGCTGGATTTACTGCTAGCTCCGGCTAAAGAGGAAATAACGAACAAGTGTGTTGTAATCTTCACTCCAGTGCTTGGTTTAGCAGCGCAGAAAGTTGGGCAGGGGCTGAAAGAACTGGTATCAGGAGCTGCTCTTGCATGCTTTATATTTTCACCTCGTTTGGTATTGACACAGCATGAGGTAGCATGAAGAGAGATGGAGAGAAAAACATGTTTCAGAAGAGGAAAGGGGCCCCCATATAATGAAAAGTTCAACCGAAATAAGTGGGGGTAAAAAAAATAATATTTTTTTTCATGCCAGATTTCTTGCCACTTTCAAGCTATTCCTTTCAGTTCACTTCAATACAGTCACTGAAGTAGTTTAGAAAAAGAGAGAAAAAGATCTTTGATATGCTAGATCAACCAAAGTTTAAAAAAAAATCTCTCTTTGTATATGCCATTTATAATGCAAATCTCAAGTTGGCATTTTAGGCTCACTTACTGCTGTTACTGAAGTACCTTGGAATACAAAGGCTGGAGATGGAGGGAGATCCCAAATGACAGAGCGCCTTTGATAGTTCAATAATAAATAAAAAAAATATTACATTTTCTTATTTCTGTAAGTACCTTCTATTTCTGCAGTGTGTGTGAGAGACAGGGAAAAATGGAGTAATACTAGTACAGAGGCTGAAGTTACTGGTCTGAATCTCCTGGGAATTTGAATTCAGCTTTGCTTGTGTGTCCCCGGAAAGGATTTGACCCTGGCTGGGGTATCCTGTGACTTTCCTCCTACCAGGGAGAAAGCTTACGTTCTAACTCTGTTTGCTTAGTCAGTGAGCAACTGGTTAAATATTCTTTTGGAAAGAAGCCTAATTTCTAAGAGTCGCCTTCCCAAATACATAACCTGATTTCTTTCCCTTGTGTTCCCAACATTTAAGCACTGATTAAATGTCACCAAAGGCAATAGGAGAAATGCTCATCATGGCCAGCCTATTTTAAATAGCATGGGCATGCTTAAAGCAATAAGTAATTTTGCCTCTGTTACACAGTGTGTTTAATGCATATTTAAATTAATCTGTAGACAACTTAGAGCAAGCTGGATCTGGAAGTGAGTTATCTTTCTAATTGGGGATATTTTGGGATTCACCCTGCTGAATTTCACGCAACCACTCCATGAAAGGTGACTATCAGACAGGTTTGCTGTGGCCTCCTGTCCCATGCATTCCCAGCGGTGGGAGCAGGGATGCTGAGATGACCCTGTCTGCCTCCTGAATCCTGGTATTTTGCTGTTGGAAGGGCTGTGGGGTAACTCTCTGGTCTGCAGTTTGTAGCCCAACCTCATGCTCTGTTTCCAAACCTTGTTTTCCCTTGGTGATATGTAATAACAGCAGAGACAGGTTTCTTTATGATAATTTGCAACTTGGTTTGCTGGAAACTCTCTTCTTGCCACAGACCTACAGTGCAAGGCTTTGATTTAAGGAACTGGCCAAGCCCATACAATTTCCCCAAATGCTGTGCTCTTTAGAATTGGTTTACAACCATTTCCTGCTACTGCTGCTCTCTGGAGCATCTGCTCCAGAGTTACACGTTGATATTTGTGTCATGTGCCAGTCTGTTGGCCCTTTGTAGGGTTGTGACACGCTCGGCATATCTCAGCTAGCATACAGTGGATTTATCCTAATTGGTTAATTAAGTACTGTTATAGCACAGACATTATTGTGAATAAAGAAACAAAGTTGAAGAGTAAGTAAAATGGACCTTGATGCAAGAATTAGTCTCCATTTCTACCTTCCTCTTGGTGCCAATGTCCTTTGTGTCCATTGAGGAACTCCTATGGCGTAAGAGTTGAAACATGGTTCAGGGGAGCAGCAAAGAAAATGCATCTTCTGGGAGTCAAAGTGCCAAGATCATGTTATCATTTCATCTATTTATTTTTTTACCACTGTTTTTTTTTTTTCTGCAAATATCATTTAAATCGTGACTATAGTGTATGACACTGTATTTGCTGAAAGTGCTAGTCTTTTATTTTGAGGAGTTCAGAAATGTTTTGTTGAATCTGGGGAATAATGGGTGAGGGGAAAAAAAATGTGTGTCCTTTAACTAAGCTGTTACTGATTATCTGAGTCCAATGTACAGATTAAGGACCTGATCTAAAGACCACTGGGGTCAATTGACTGAAGTGGACTTTGAATCAAGTCTTATGAGCATTCAGCATATGCTGTAGCGGAGGGTGATGGAGACGAGCACAGCACATTTGCCAAGAAGCCTGAAATTCTAAAGCAGAGTTGGTTTTCTGGCTTGCATCGAAAAACCCTAAAATGATTGCATAAGGGCTATTTTTAATATGTAATGTGAGAAACATTCAGCTGGGAGCACAGACTATTAGTAGCATCTCAAGAATGTGACTTTTCAGGTGTAGGAACTGGCATTTCAGAGTTTCTTTCTTTTTTGGACAAAAGGGTGTTTCATCAAACTTTCTGCTTTTGAAAATTCTGTGATCTAAGTCCACTAGATTACATGTTTTCCCACCCGATGGTAGAGTTCTATTGCCTATTTCAGGCTGCTATGGAAAAACTCGAGGGGGAAAAATACAAATGAAATATGCCCAAGCGTGCAAGTCAATGATCTGTGTGTTAAGCCTATTGGCACATGCAGGACAATTTTATTGCATGACCTACTAGTTAAAAACATCAAAAATGTAAGTCAAGTCATTTGAAGAACTGCTGTTTAGTGAGTTAGAATGAATGAAGTCTTTATTGAGTACATGCTTCCAGATTCATCGCTGGTTCTGTTCTAGTTGTGCCCTATCCTAGTCTTAACTGCCCCAGGCAGTCTTTTTGAGGCCACTTGACCTGCCAGTCATATTTCAGAAACTACTGATATGGTACTTGCTGATTTAGTTTAGATTCCAAACAGGCTAGCTGCTGGATTACAGGCTAATGACCCATCAGATGCTAAAGGCAAAAGCTTAAAGTGCACTAGTGAATTAAGCCTCAGTGTTGTCTGAAGGGAAGAATTTATTATGTCATTAAACTTGATTCAGTAAGTTTCATTTCTTTAGATGCATTGCGCTAAGTGAGAATTAGTGTGACCGAGAGATACCATTTTGATTCTATTCAGGTAAAGCACTGATATTCAAGTGTAGCATCGAGGGATGCCATTTCATAGAATTTTGGCTATGCTGACAGAAACAATAGGTTGAGAAAACTCCGCATAGCTAATTAACCAACCATGCACTCCTCAGACTAGGTTCACTCAAATATATGCTTCAGTTGGTAAATACATAGGAAAGCGAGGCTTGCCTGATTTGATGAGACCCTTGGTGAGGTTTCAGGGGCTTTCCAACAAATATCAAAGCCTCGGTGGTGTAAAGATATTAGTAGTAAGTTATAGTTGGCGCTGGGATTTAATGCAAAACTTAATACGAGCACATAATGCGATGAGTCAAGCGGGGATTGCAGCTTGCCTCTCAGAAGACTGCTACAGTGATCTGAAGGAAAAATCCTGCATAATGCAAAGATCACTTTAAAACATAAAAAAAAACAACCCAAAACATTTGGTGTTTTATCTATCTGCATATGTCTCCTAGTTGTGTTACAGCAACAGAAAAAGTGTTTATAAATAATAACAAAGATACTTCAGGAAAACGTTAGGATTTCTGCCTGTAGCTTTTGTCACATCTCTTGCAGTGTCTGATGAAGTTCTCTTGAGCTCTTCAAGACGTTTTTGTGTTGTAGAGGTGGTCGCGTCAACAGGAGAGAAGTAAAAAGCTAGAAGCAATCAGTGGTTTTACTTAAATTCTTTTATATCGGGCAGTAGGATGGTAAAAGTGTATGTTTTTGAGTTTCAAAATTTATTTAAAAGTAGTTAGATTATGTTTTTAATAAATTATGTACTTTATTACAAATGTTAAGTCTCACTGAAGCATTGTGAACTGTATATATTTATATGACAGCAGGTCTGGGATGAGGATTTTTTTATTAGAAGATTTTAATCACTTTAATACAATTCACAATCAAAGAGAGTATTAAATATTCTGGTCTTAAAATTAAAATTGACCTAATGGGCTGATTGTCTCTTCCTTTAACAGAGACTATTCTTTCCCTAAAATGTGATGGCTTTTCCTTGTGAGTTAAAGAAGTGGTAAAGGTCACTCTGATTTATGTCCATACGCAGCTCTACTTCTTTCTTTAACGCACTGGAAAGGCAAAATTCACTGCTGTGCTAAAACTACTTTCCACTGTGATCGGAATGATTAAATCCCAGAGCTATGTGTGTCTATACACACATATACTTTGGAATTCATATTTATCCTTAGGCTTCTAATGAAAACCATATATAATTCAACTGACCACTGCAAGATCTTAATCTACTGGATAGGCTTCTGAAGAACCAAAGCCTAGAAAGTCGTACAACCCCAGGAGATTCAGAACATCCAAAATGTTTTTCACCTTCTGCTGGTGTTAGAAAGCTTAGTTAGTGTGATAATACAAAGTAGGTGGCTCATGGTGTCTCAGACCAGCATGAAACTCAGCTTTACCTTGTTTATGGGGGTGTGTCTTGGTTTTGTGTGTGTGGGTTTTTTTTTTCTTTTATGAACACTCATTTTCTTTGAATTGAACACTCTGATAGGAATAAAGGAAAATGCTATACTTCAGGATGTACCGGGCCAGCTTACATCAGCACAGGCTTCCAATACTTAAGTGTTTGGGAATGGAATGGGCTCTTTAACAGCCTAACATTTGCAAAAAAAATTTCGGAAGACTTGATTTAGCATTTATAAAAATAATTTTTGGAATCTCAGAAGCTGCTGTGTAGCAGATTTGTGTTGGACTCAGCTTTCCTATCACCCTTTGTGGCTCCATTTTTGTCTAAGGCCCAGACTGAGGTGCCCTGCGGTGCTCAGTGCGGGCACCCTCAGCCTTGGTTGTCTTGTCCCTTCTCCACTGAAAATGTCAGGAAGCTCTGAACTGGCACTATGAAAATGAAACAGGCTTTAGCATTGTGCTAAAAAGGCAAAATATGGTGCTTAAATATGAAAGGGTGTATATTTATCTTCAGGCATCATCTGTGGCATCTTATACTGGTTGCAAGTAAATGTTACCCCCAGCTGGTGCAGTAGGACCCCGTTTCTCAAAATGAACTTTCCATTCTGCTGCTCCTGGCCCAGTACAGGGAAAAAACAGCTTGCTGGAGTTTGAATTGCAGAGATATTTCAAATTTATGGGACCTCCCAGATACCCAATCTCTTTGTAAGTGGCCAATGAGCAGCTCCTCCCAGGAAGGAGGGGTAGCGCTGGCTGGGGAGGAGAAGGGTGAGGAATGAAAGAGGGGAATGTGGAGCCACAGGTGGCCTTCTCCTTCGCCTTTTGTGAGGCAAAACTGTTGCACGGTCCTATAGCTGGTATGGGGAAGGCCATAAAAGCATTAGGAACTGTCCTTCCCTCAGAAAATCTCTGTTTTTCAAAGACATCCCGCATTTCCCTTCTTGGCGCTGAATATGGGTATAAAAATGGGGACTTGAAGCCAACGAGACCAAACTTGGCTTCTGACGAGTGACTCCACGTAGTCTTGACACGATCTCCGTTTTCCCTAGCTGTGTAACAGGGATAACATTTAACTAGCCCGTGGTGGTGTTAAGTGATTATCGCTTCTGTAGTAGCACGTTTTATTATCGATCCCACGTCTGCTCCTTGCTGACTTGGGCAACACGTACTTGCGTGCTGTATTGTGTGGCTAAGTAAGTGTCATCAAGTGGCTTCCTCCACGTGACAGAGGTGACAAACCAGACTTGGAAGCTGGGGTAGTAGAGTATTAGGAAAGGAGGTATGCAGAGAGCTTTTTCACCAGCTTTTGACTGCGTGTGCATGTTTGCTAAGCTTTCCTCTGGAATAGTTGCGATCTGAGGCTGATTTAAAAGTGAGAGCCCAAAATACGGGCTTTGTCCGTGGACAGTATGTGTGTGTGGGCTGAGACAACAGGGCAGCACTGCCTGAAGGCCACCTGCAACTCTTCTTTGTCTTCTCAAAGCCCATCTCATTTCAAACTGTATTTGAAAATTTTAACCCAGCCTTAAAACTTTTCATAGCATCACAAACGCTCATTCATTTATTTTCTTTGACTACTAAACACATCCTGCAAGAGAAATAAACTGAAAGGGAAGGGCAGAACGTCTTTCCAGGTTACTGCCGTTGTGGCTCTGTAGATCAGATTCTGTTGGGCTACGCAAACAGAGTAAAAAAAATCCTGCTTGAGGGTATGAATTTGATTTCTGTGTGCAAGTTTTGCTGTCCTTTTATGGTATTTCTTCAGCCTTTTCAGAAGATACTCTTCCAAAAATACTTTCAGGTTTGGAGTGCTTTGTAAATGTTAGCTTGCAGGAAAGGAGGTGAGATTTAAGCAGTTCTCCCATTTTACAGAACATGAAACTGAGGCATGAGGAACCACAGCCAGTCAAATATTTTTTTTATATTGTTTGATAACAAAAAAGAGGTCTCATTCTGGAAATCAAATTTGCATCCTGTTTGTACAGGAGAGAATACTGGTTGCCTTGGCCTCCCCCCCCTTTTTTTTTTTGTGTGTGTGTGTAACTAACCCATTTTTTTTGTTAAAGGCATATTTTATTTATGTGTACTTGGCATTTGTTTAGCAAAGTGTGCATATATAGGATTTGCTATTGTTTACTGTAGTCCTTGGTTCTTGTTTCTGATTATTTCTTTCTTTGTTGGTTTTTTTTTTTTTTTTGTATATATCTTGAGATACTTGAATTTAGCTAACTTTGCAAACCTGGAGAGTCAGTTTAAAGGAAAAGAAGAAAAAAACCATTAATGTGTCAGGTGGGTTTTCTCTCCCAGCTGTAGTGTATAGGTTTACCACCAGATCTTAGCAATGGGAGGTGATCTAACCACAAAGACAACAAACTAAAGTAATAAAACGTCCTGTCCTTTTTTTTTTTTTTGTGCAGTGTATGACTTTCATTTCAAAAAGGGACTTTCAGTTACCTATTTCATAATGCTTCACTGGGTTCCAGGTATTTCAGGTAGATTAATAGCTTGATGTTGCATGCCCACTGTGAAATCAGTGATGCGGTAGTTACCTTGTATGCAATAGGTACAAGGTACAAACTTCATATTCCTGTTTTTCTCTTACTGGCATTCTCTCTTCCACCTTTTGGTAAATTTTAAACACACATTGCAGCTTTAGTAAGGTTATTATTGGGTTTGCTTGAAAAACTAGTATAAACCAGTCACTGAAAAGGGGAACAGATAGTTATGTTGGAGGCTAGGTTGAAACATCAAAGAGTTCTTGACAGTTCCAAGCATTTTGCTTCTGATTTGTTTTAGTAAAATATCCATTAATCAGATATAAAGGCGGAATATGATGTGTACTGTGTTTACCTACCCATTGACCTTAAACATTTTTGCCACTCCTATTGCCTTTGTTTGCTTCTTGGCCCATGCTCCCCCACAAATGGTAGTGTGGAAAGATATTTGGCTGACTGATGGATAACCTAAGGGCGTTATGCTCTCAGGAAAGGAATGTCTGCAGGTTTGTAGATATGGCCTCCCACCCACCTGTAGGCTTGGGCTCCGCAACGTAGCTGGACCTGGGACTAACGTCCACTGAGCAAGTATCGTGTAGTGCCTGAGGGTCTTGGTCTTGGAGAACCCTGTGAGATGGTAAGTGTGGCTTCTCCTTACAGAGAAATTGAGGAGAGTGGAGAGTGTCACATTTCTAAATGAATTTGGGTAGATAAATGATTTTGTAACTTAGATTGGTAACCTAAATACTTGCATAAAATATGGCCCTCAAAGGGATTTGAGTGACTTCTGTTGGTGCATCAAATTACAAACCGAGCAGTCAAATTTTCTGACCCTGGGCTGGCCGGCTAACTTTCTCTGGCTGTCCCCTTTCTCTCCCTCTTGCTCCTTTGGGCAGTAAAGCAACACTGGAAATAGTTTTAGAAAGTAACGCTCATAGGAGGATATTTCCATTTAAGTTCATGAGATCAAATGCTGGTTTTGATTACAAAAGTGTAAACCTATTGCCCTCCACAGGGTTGTGTTGATGTAATACAGCCATAAAAGAGCACAATTTGTTTAGCCTAGCAACAATGACGACTAAGAGGGGTCATGATTTCTCTGTGTTTAAAAAAAAAAAAAGTAAACAACTGGAAGGGTCGAGTGGTCTCAGTTAAATGACAATATTGGCATAAGAACAAACGAATATCCAAGAGCTGTAAATAAAATCGGACCCTAGATTAGGAAACCTCGAACTATCCAAGGAGTGAAGTTCTGGAAAAAACTTCTGATGGAAATTATGGGGTTAACAAAGTTCACTGGTTTTAAGATGAAGCTAAATAGCTTGAGGAGCATTGTATGATGAGATTTCTTGGGATAGCAAGGGACAGGGCTCTGTAACCCAGAACTGAAGAAGATTTCCTGTGTTTCTGTAAGCAAAACTTGGTCTATCTGCTCTGTAGTGCCTCCACTTAAGAAGACTTGTTTATATGAGCCTGTTTTGCTGAGTAGGACCGAGGGTGTCCAAGCTGCATTTCCAAGATAGGATGATGGATTTGCTTTCTTCATAGTCAGCTTCCCTCCTTCAGTATATATATAGGTATGCTGCAGGGTATTTGATGAACTGAAATGATCCGAGCCCTGTGCGTTTCTCTGGGGAGGCAGGTGGGTTATCCTGCGTGTCTCCCTTTGGCAGGGTTGCCCAGCTCCAGATGAGGCCAGGAAGCCACCTCTCCCTGTCCTGTGGTGGTGGTGACCCCCTGGCTCCCGCTGCTTGCCCCGTGATGGCAAAGTCCCTATCTGTGGGGCTGGGGCACCGCATCCACGTACAAGCCCTGCTGGGCACCTGGGGATAAATTACAGTTTCAACTTTAAATTTCCTTGCTCTCTTGGGGGTGAAATATAATCCTTGCCCTCGCTCTAACATATCCTTTGTGGTTTAATTTAAATGGTGATTTTTATGGTGACATGTGATGTTCATCTGCTAACCTTTTACCCAATATGTTCAATTTAAAGAAGCATCAAATCTCTGAATGTGCCTCTATCTATAGATACAGAAGCATGCTATAAGGTAGTTTACCTACTTAGGTTGGTACCTAAGAGCTTGTAAACAAATTCATAAATTTGTCATGATGATTATAGTGTTGGCAAACACAATGGTTGATCATGTTATAAATGTTTATCAACACCCGCACTCACCCACCTGCTAAGAGGTGCTACGCTTTAATGAAATTGTTTGAATATCAAGGCTGGTTGCTAAGATACAATGTTCTTGTTACCAGGGATGTGATGCTTACAGATTTCTGTTATCAAATAATGATTAGAGATGTGCTAACCTCAAGGTGCTCGGTGCAGTGAAAGGTTTACTGAGCCACAAATTAGTAAACTGTCTGCCTGAGCAGACACTTACAGAAGGAGCACATGTGCATCAAACCTACCGAGCTGACATTTTTAAAGAAGACAAGATCTGGCAGTGTAGATGTTCCTGTATATGATGAAAGACTGTCATAGGAAATGTTTACATGATCTGTTGCCTAGCACAATGTCTTCATGCCATTTTCCCCCCAACTTAGAATTGTGTTGAAATCTCCAAGTCAAATAACTGCTTTCTTCTTGCTTACTAAAATGTCTCCCGGCACTCACCTCTTGAAACTACACCGCGGCTTGCAAATGCTGATTTCTATTTTCTGTAGGCCACACAAAGAAAGGAAACAAAGATGTGTAACAAAATGGCCAGCACGTGGGTCTAGTGGGCAAAAGATCGCATTTCTGCATACTGTGCTGGATTCGGGGTCGAAAGCTTTATTGATGTTACAAACCCAACTAGATTTTAAAGAAGACAAACATCAAATATTGATGATCTTTTCTTTTTAATGTAGGTGCTCCCAGTGCTCTGATTTGCTAATGCACTTTGTAATAAGGTATAAATATTGTACTTCGTTTTATTCTTTTTAACAAGAGCATTTCAGTGTTATTAACCATCAAAGAAAATAACGGTGATGCACAATATAGGTGATCAAAAGGATTTTGCTCGCGCTGCTGAAGTGCTAAGTAATCTTTAAGTGTAATTGTTGATCTCGTTATTGAATTAGGGTTCAAGCTGTATTTACAGTACCTACATTAGCACAAATTTGAGTTTAAAGCCAGTTCAGCTGAAATAATCTAAATTGCAAGCAGGGTTCATGCTTGCCTGTGGGACTCCATATTTGTTGATTCATAATTGTTTGTTTCAATGTAAAGGGATGTTATTTCCTCGTGTAAACGTCCTTCTGTACCTACTTCACAAGATGCTCCTATTACTATAACTACAAATCTGTTGACAATTAAATTCAGCTTGGTGCAGTTCTAGCAGATAGGTAGACAACTTTAAAGTTACAGAATTGCAAAAAAAAAAAAACGGCAATAATTTACTACAGTTATAATTCATGATATTAAGCTTACCCCTCGGATGAAAAATTCGTACTTTATAAAATGATACAAGACTGCATCTTACAACAGGCTCTTAACATAACCCATGTTCTACCTACGCTGTGTGGGATGTTCAGACAAATAATCGCCTTCAGCAGATGCCTTTGTCATAATGAGTGTGATAGTTTAATATTTATGGAAGAACTGCTGATTTTCAATGCCTGCTTTAAAACCCCAAGAATAATTTTGCCAGCTCGAAGGACTGCATGCAGATGAAATGTGCACGGAGTATTTGCATGGAGTGTACAGACCTTTCTGTGCCACTTGCAAATGATGAGATTGGGTCTGTTGCAGGGGACAACCTGCACAGGGGTTCCCTCTCTTGCTGCCTGCCCTGTTTTGTGTAGGGAGCAGCAGGGGGCTGGTAGAAGAGGTTGATCATCCTCAGTTAGAGTCGACGGAGTGATGCAGAATTACTAATTTCTGTTGCTTAAACTGAGGTGGGAGAACCTGAAACCTGGCCTCTATGGGAATGGATTTGCACCACAGCTTGTGTTCACCTTCTGGGACAGCTGATCCCCTTTGCCTGCTCTCCCACCTGTTCCCCCGCCTCATCAAGCTGGTTCTCACAGAGCTTTGGACCTGCATTGAATTTTATGACTATGCTATAATATTTCTGACATCTTTCCTTTTGTTGTAGTGTATATTAGCTAAAAAAATTAAGAAACATTCTCTAAAATGAAGTCATAAAACATCCATTCCTTCCATCGCTAGTGATCAGCAAGCTGGGACTGCAGCTGTAGCCACCACAGAAATAGGGGTGTGCAGAAACACCTTGAAATAACATCAAAACACAGAGGCTCACCTGGCCATTTATGACAATATGGACATTTTATCTGTTGAGTTGCCTGTGAGGTGGGAGGAAAGTTGGATTTCTTCTCTTTTTTTTTTTTTTCTTTTTTTTTCTTTGTTGTAATGAGAGATTTATATCACATTAGATTATGCTGGGATATACTGTGTCAGGTGGCATGACCTGATATAACCCAACTTAATGCAACCCACATGTTTAGATTGTATTACATGTGAAGAAAAATTCCCTGAGAAGCTGTCAGGAGCAGGTGATTTCTGCAAGTGGAAAATATTTGCACAGTGATATTTTATATGAGACAAAATTGAAAGGTGTATAAAACTTTAGCATGGATTATAGGAACCTTAGCCTCATTGACTTTGCTGGGACTAAAACTTTTAAATGCCACGGTTCCCTTTGGAAATATGATTTAACATCTGATGTTGAGTTGGAAATGTTGCAAATCTTTCGTTATAGCTAGCTTTGAGCTGGTGGAGCTGCAGCGGCGTAGGAGGGCTGCAAGAGAGATCCACATCAATTGACCGGCAGCTAGCAATGCAGCGGGATGCAAAGAATTCACACGAGCGAGTCTGGATTATTATTTTCCTTTTAAAATCTTGCATGTTTGATCAGTTCCCCTTTTGGAAATAAACTTGATAGGAATGTGGGCCGAAGTGCAAGGTTTACATTTCACTCTGAGATGACTATGTTGAGGTACCCAGCTCTAAATTTGGAGGCTCATATGGATTTTTTTTCATTTTTTTTTTTTTTTTTTTTAATTTGGTGTCAGAAATAGGAGCCTAAATTTAGGCTGTGAAGTTCATTTAGGAATCTAAATATAAATGTTCTGCTTTTTAAAAGTGCTGAGCACCCTGCAGCTCCCACAGACTCTACTGAGTGCCTTGGTGTAGGATGTTGCTCCCAGATGCTCCCCATCCCAGGGGGAGGCTTGTGCATCTGTGTAACGTACGTTCGTACGTTGCTTCGAGTGTACAAAAGCTTGCAGTGCCCAGGATTCAAAAGTCAGAAAATGCCTGTGTGACCTTAATTGTATACATATGTAGTGGCCTTCTCATGTGTATACATTGTGATACAGTTTGATCACGTACTTCGCCGTATGCGATGGGATAAATGTTTGGAAGTGTGATGCGAGGGAGACAGAGGTTACAGCAAGACAGATGTTTCTGTGAAAAAGAGGGAGAAACAAAAAGCCTGTGGTTTGAGAAGCCAAACATCAACGCTCCAAACTTTTTCATGTGGGTTCTTTTGTGGGCAAGCTGTGTTCTTTGTGAGTTTAAAACCAAAGCCAAAGCACATTGTTCTTCCCTTGCGGGACAGCTTTTACCTGTAGCCCAGTTGCTGCTGGGTATGTTGCTGGGGAGGTCCCTGGCTCGGGGGGCTGGGGCAGCTCTACCCAGGGGCTTCTCAATCTTTTCTCATACCCAGTGTTTCACCTGATTCTGATCAAGTTTTCTCCTCCCCTCTTTATTCTTTGTTTAGCAAGCTCTTAGTTGCCCTCTACCCAAGTTGCCCCTGCCTCCCCCAGCCCCTCTCTTGTTCAATTCCTGGCTGAGGAGCTTTGATAGTTTGACTGTGGGTTTGCTCTGGGTACCCAGCCCTGTGTTGGAGCCAGAAGCAGAATCTGTGGGTGATAATTTTACTCCTGTAGCCCTAAGCTGCCTGTAAAACTCTCCCATGCTGTGTAGATGGCTTTTGAGAGCCCTAAGAAAGCATAGGTTTGGCCTGTGAGAAAACATATCAGCTTTTAGAGGATTTTAAAAAAATAATAATTAAAATAGTCTCTCAGAAACTTGAGATGTACAGAAGAACAACCTGGACAAGAGCTACCCTTGCTTCCACCGAATCTCAAGTTCCTGCTCTCCATAGTGGTAGGATCTTTGGCAAGGATAAGACTTGCTGTTATTCTGGGCAAGGCAATGCATTTCCTCTCCCCAGCCCAGCCCTCATCAAAGAAATGCCTCAACTTTTTTGAGCTAAAGTGTCTCCAAAGCATCTGTCTCTAAAACAGATACCTGGCATAGAAACGCCAGCTCAAACGGTTAAAATTGGCTAGTCAAAAAGTGACTGAAACCAACTTATTAATAAGAGGCTTTGGCCAAATGATGATATGTACTGCTGCCAGTGCCAGTGATGCTGGTATTTACTTTTGTGGTCTTCTGCAGCACGAGTGTTACGTACAAAGAGCTGCCTTTAAACAGGATCATCCTTGTTGCAACACATTGTCAAGGGCTACTCCGTTCTGAGCGTATGG
>JAVJGJ010000061.1:39367468-39422494 GCA_035590215.1 Microhierax caerulescens
TGGCAGGGCTGTATGTGGGAGAAGCGGGTATAGGTGGTATATAGCTGGTAAACGCCGACAGCTGGGAGCAGACCACCGTCACTACCCCAGGCGTGTCTGCAGTCGGGTTGCAGAAGCAGTAGTTACCTGTTTTGAAAGCTCCGATTTCTCCTTCCCTACCCAGGGAAGCAGAATAGATGGGAGCAGATGTCAGGAGCCTCAAATTTGGATCTGATAAGGACTTGGATCAAAATATCAAACAAAAATATTTTAGGGAAAGTTTCAGGGAGGAAATAGCTATATGGGGAGCGTGGCTTGCCAGGCTTTTTAAAAATAAAACATTCTCACTCTCTGTTTAGCTCTCCCACAGTTTGAAACACTTGCGGTGATTGAGCCTAGCAGCCCTTGTCAGTCTACGGTACATCATTCCCCTTCGGTTGGCTGGGAACATCTCTCCTGCAAGGGCAAAATAAAGCTGCTCATTTTGCACACATGCTTTTAAAACTATAGGCAAGGAATACCTAAATATAAAACAAGGGCACCTTGGACTGAATGCTCTCTGACTCGGGCTGTTATCGCCCTTTCCCCTCGCAGCCACACATGTGCTCCTCCTGCCTTTCCTTATGCACACCTGTGGCTTGCTGACAACGTGCTCGATTGCATCTGCGTGCTGCTCGGATCCGTAACGCTGTTAAACCTCACTCACTCCCATGCTCAGGAGCGTTTTCCTCCAATTAAATACCAAAACACAGCAACATATCTACAAAGGCAGCAGGAATGTGTGGGCAGGCGAGAGGGGCCTTCTGGTGTCTTTACGGACCAGTGCATTAGCCTGAGCCCTTTGTTCACAGGGGAGATGCAAGTTTTGGGGGTTAGTGAGCACTCTCAGTATCTCCTGTGTATTTTACTTGGAGAACTACATAAGCAAACAGCCTTGTGGTGTTCTTGCAGTGGTGTGGCCAGGAGGAAGGCTTGTATGACTTTAAAATTACTATTCATACGGCACCTAAAAACATAATGTGGATAACATTCTGCACCGTTCTTTTTGTTGGCACTTTGAGTAAAATAAAAATAATTGACTAAAAATAAACTTGATAGTAACTGCCTCTAATCTGAGATATGGGCAGGATTTTCTGGTATTTTTTGACATGCAATTGCCTGGGCTGGGAAGACAGGATGCTTTTCAATGCATAGAGTAGGAAAGAGAAGGAGAATAGCAGATCTTCATCAAAGGACCGTGAGCTGTGTTAATCCATGAGGCTCTTTACGGTAATCAAAACCTAAAGCAAATGGTGCAACTTAATTTGGGAAAGGTGCTGTAGAGGTTTTTGCCAATTAACAATCGTAATACTGAAGTTCCTATGATAAGTCATAATACGTCAGTTTCTGAAAGGATGCAAAGTAAGTTTTCTGTTTCGTGGCAGGCTTTTTGGTTACTTCTCTTTTATTACTTTGATAATGAACTGTAGTGTGGGTGGTTCCCGTTTACTGTAAAGAGGTAACCAACAACACTTCGCCTTATGGGCTAGGTAGCCTTCTCAGGGGTGAAGAGAGTGCTATTTTGGCTATGATCAGCCTGTGAATGCATGATAGAAAGGTTTATTTATCAAAATGTGATGCAAAACCTACTTGGTTGATATCCGTCCACCCCTTTGTATACCAAAGTCTGAATACTGCATCCCAAATTAAGATGTAACATGGTTTATTGAGGTGGGTGATTTCACTCTTCTTTATAACACCATAACATCCAAACGTGGAATAATCTCTGCCAACAGTCCCCATAAAATATTTTTTAGGAGTATGGTTTATAGGAAACAACTGAGTTGGAATGAGCATATTGCAGAGCTTTGTTTTGTATACTAATTATCTACATCAATGGATGTGCAGAGTGGCTCAGAGCGCTGTACCTGCTGTGCTGAACAACTTGCTCATAGTCATGGAGTATATGCTTCCTGTGGGCACCTGCCTATTCTGTGCATCGCATCACATTGAGTTATGTCACGTTATGTCACATCACAGATGAGATGTGACCCAGTGTAACCTGACACAGTGCAGTGCCAGCACTGCAGTGGATCAAAACTCGAGAAAATCTAGTAGTTGTGTTTATCAAGGGCAGTAAAATACAGGCAGGCTACCCGTGAACCTGCAGGTACTCTAATTTTCCCGTTAGCCTGGCTATTTGTAGATAGTTTGGCATATCTCTCTGGGATATAAATACCAGAATTTCTCTGCTTGTGTTTATTTATGATACTTGTCGTTTGGGAAACAATAATCTTCCTACTTCTTAATCTAAATTGAACCACGGTGAGTACACCAATAAAACACGTCACAACAAACAAAGGAAATTCTCCCCGTATTAATAATAAACTCCTTAAGATTTATCATTCTCTCCCTCTTTCTTCCCTTTGTGCAATGCAGTCTAAAGCAACTGCTACATTTATAGATGTCTGATAAAATTTTAATAGAAGAACCCATTACCTTTTGAATCTGGAGTAAAGAGACTATATCAAAAACAGGGGTGTTGAGCCTGAGCTAAATATAACTTCTTAACTGAGAGCAGCAGCGCGTGAGATTTATAACGCTGATGGATTTACGATTTTTTGCCACAAGCAGGGCGACAGGGAGTGTTGTAGCAGGTGAGGTGTTGCAGAACAAGAGCAAGAGATGTTCCAGCTACTGTGCAATGAGATTTCCAGTAAGAGCTGGTGGAGGCTGCATGAGACCCACTGCAGTGCGTACCTCCTTGAAACCATGAACTCTGAGGCTTTGCTTCCTTCGTTTTGGGGGTGGGTGGGTCTAAAGTCTGAACAGCACTTGTGTCCTTGCTAGAGATGGGGTCTGTGGTTCCTTAAAATGTACTTTGAGTCAAGACCTCGATAAAGGGTTTAACAGCCAAATCCAGAATGACTTGGGGAAGGAAGTGCTGTTACCTTGTGCTCCATGGGAGCTTCCCAGGAGCTGACTCTTGGATGCTCTGCTCTCCTGGCATTTAGTCCCTGCATAACTGTTTTGCTAGGGAGGACTTCAGTTTATGTAAAGATGTTGAAATTTGGGTTTGCTTTTTTTAATTTTATTTTCTATACTTAAGAAAAAAAATTAGCAGAAATATCACTAACACTTAAACCTTTAGCAGAATCTTTTTAGTGCTTCTGACACTAAATGAAAATTGATGACTCAAAATATATGTGCACGCACACATATGTATATGCACACCTTATAAACCAGGACATTTTCAGTGTCATTTGGCGCAGAATCTCTTTCCATGGGAGGAGCTGCAGCTCAAAACAGTTCTTAGATGCGTATATTACTGCTGATTATGGCTAAGCAAGTAGAGAAGAGTGCCTGTGGCACTGGGAACTTACACTGTCCCATTGCTCTTATGGTTCATCAGCTAAAAATTAGAACTATGCTCTTTGATGCTAACATTCCACCCCCCCGACCCCCCCCTCCTTTGACTAGAAATGTGCTATTTGCTGAGCGTGGTGTATTAGCAAAAAAATCCAGATATTTCTCTGGCAGGATGGAGCTCTAATGTCTTGGTGAGAACATAAAAGTCAAATGAGGGTCTCATCTGAACCTGTATTTGTAACAGAAGGAAGAGCTTATTATTGAGCTAATACTCAATGTTGTAACTAAAGTTGCGTGATGCGGTAGGGTTCAGACAGAAGCTGATGACCTCTATTATGACATATCCAGTTTAGAACCAGATGGAATGGAGTAAAATGTATTTAAAAATACTTCAGAAACATATGTAGCTACCAGAATCTGAAGTCTTGAATGCATATAGCCTCTATTTCTCCATCAAAAGATGAAGTCAGTAAATACAGTAGCATCCTCTCTTTCCTTGAGCTGAGCTGAATTTAAACTCTGAGCTTCATTTCCACAATTCAGTGTCCAATATGCAATCTGATCACACCTCCACTTTTGTGAGTTGTAGCCATGGCCTTAAATTAAATTACAAATCCTACATTGGACTGACATAAATCTGATTTTGGCCTGAACTTGAAGTGTTTGAAATACCAAATCACTATTCCCTGATCCCTAATGAGAAGTAATCAAAGAATTTAACCAGCAGTACAAACACTTACACATCACTACAGATGTAGCCAAATTGACTCAAAGTACTTTCTTTCTCTATGAAAAAAATTGTGTGCAGATATACCTTACCGACACTGGCTACTCCAGTAGAATTGCTAAACAGGGGGGAAAAACTCTTCTGGTTTAATTATCCAAAAAAAAATCCTAATAACCTCCCCCCCCCCCCGTGACAAATATCTTTTTTTTTTTTTTTTTCCCCACTACTGTTATATACTGTGCCACTTACATATAAACAATAAAATATGATAAAGACATTGCCTGAGCTGCCTGAATGTAACTTGGTCAGTCACTAACCTGGTGCACCGGTCGTGTTCCAGTCACCCATGAACTGGTCGAGGCTCCTTTCTCTGGCCTGTTGCTAAAAAGCTGTCTTGGCAGCTCACTGCCCCCAAACGATCATGATTTACTTGACTGCTAAGCTTCCTTGTTGTCTCCTTAAATTTTCCAGTTCAAAATATCAACACACTGGGGCAATTACAGTATTATAGAGTGATGGGTATGGTGGTACTGACTCAGACTACAAAGGATAACTAAAAACCAGTAGTGTTTGCATCCTTCTGCAGGGAAGCATCAATGAAACTTGCCTTGGTGGGAATGTGAAAAAGTATGTCCTGAATAGTAGCTTAAGGTGATGTAAAGTGAAGAAAGCCATCTTCCCTAATGAATTGGAGCCATTGCCTTTTGACTGTATGGAGAATGTAGGTTATTCCGGCCTCCCTGCCCATTTTTTTTTTCTGTTTTTTGGTGGTCATGTTTTTGGATTGTGTGGTGTGTGTGTGGGTTTTTTGGTGGGTTTTTTTGTTTGGTTTTTTTGGTTTTTTTTTTCTTTCTGTGGTAGGAAACTTCTGCCTTTTTTTGGGGTGGGTGTGGATGAGAAAACAGTTGCCATTAATGCTTCTCTAAGCAATATTTTTGTTTAAATTCCTGAGCAAATGGCATATAATGCCAGCTGCTCTGGTAATTGTATAGTGGGATTTAGGATGCTTAAATAAGGTGACCAGACTTTAAGTCATTCTCTGACTGCTGGAGCACAGAGTAAGATGTAATTTTACACCTGATATTTAAGATAATCTATCTACGTCATGCATGTCATCTTTCTCTAACGTGTATTTTACTGCCTGGGAAGGCTTTTTCTCCCTCCTAGGCTGGGAGCTTATGTTCCTGGGCCAGTAAAGTGATATGAATTACGCTTTGTCTAATACACCTATTTAAAATGTACAGCTATCGTACGAGGAAAAAGTGATGGTGGATGAGATGAGTAACACTGCAGGTGCTGACTGATATATGCTCTTAAGGTCTTACTATAAATTGTGCTGATTGACACCGATGGAGATCCTCTTGTATGCACTCCATGTGTATAAGATGCATTTAAGTAGGGAAGGTTATAATAATCTTAATTAATTTTAGAAGCTATTATTTATTATTTTATACCTGGCTATAAATGTTGGCCTCTGCAAGGACATAGGCTGCCATCCATTAAAGCAGCCATTAACTGTTAAAGCAACACATAGAAGATATCAGCAATGCTTTGACCATCATTTTAGCAAGGAGTTTTATTTTTGCCTCTGCAGTTAAATAACAAGCTATACGGGTCAGTGTTGATTGAATTTCAGAATTTACATGATGAATCAGGAGTTTTATGTCCCTCCTTGTAGAATGGATGAGGCTAATGCACCTTGGTGGTTGATTTTCTGGTTGTTTTCTGTATGGATCTTCTCCTTGGCTATTGGACTACAAGGTGGTGGAAGAATGTCTCTGCAGTTATAGATCCTGTGATTCAGGAGTTAAATAAACAGACCACAGGCCAGTGAATCACAGGTTCCCTGCCTGTGCACGCTGTGCGAGCACGTATCTTTCCTTAAGCACTTGCAAAATCTGAAGTCATGAGGCTCCAAATGAAAAGTTCAGAAAAAAGTTTCTGTTCCTTCTTTCTAAATGCCCTGAACTTTGCCATCCAACTTCCCTTGAAATAAAACTCATGGTCTTGTATTTTGGTGTGGATTCCTTGTAATGACTTTGCTTTTGCTAAGGGACAGCTCACGTGACTTGCAAGATGCCCACGGGGGTTTGTAAGAGAAGGTATGCAGAGCTCTGTGCTGCGTGGGGAGAGTTGTAGGAAATATGTTCACTACTAAGATGCCTGACCTGGGGACAGGGCATTCAGATCCCTTTAGCAGCAGCTTTCTGTGTGCTTCCAGCAAGGAACAAGCTTAGGTCTTTGAAGATAATTAGATGTCTAAAAATACAGGTACCTGCCAGGTGAGATTTTTGAAATTTCAGAAGTTTTTAGATCTAGAAAAAGATTTGAGCTTAAGGGGTCTATCTGGGCTTTACCCTTAGAGATCCAAAACTCGGGCCCCTAGGCTCTGCATCCTGCTGCCACCTAACCTTTGGCCAGACCTAGATTCCTTAGTTACAAAGTATGTGTTGATAAACTGTAAGTGCTTTTGCAGAACTCCAAAATTGCTCAAGCACAGCAGGCAAGACAGAGCAGGGCTTCTCCTGCCTGCCTCCTGCCTTGTCTGCCTGTCGCGTCAGCCGGGCAGGACTTCTCGGAAACGATGAGTGGGGTGAAGGGAAGCAGCTGGGGATGCCGAGGTTCAGGTCCTTCCTTCTGAAGCTGTTCCCTCTGGCTGGTGTGGCTACTCCATGGGGAAGGATGTGCCCATAAGAACATACATTTGGAAAACGTTATTGAAGCACGGCTTCTGTGTAGAAGGGAAACTTGGTATCTGCTCCAAGCGATGCTTTAAGTATTTGTAGGAACAAACAAGGGGTGGGTGCCACATGCATGTTGAGTGGAGACGAATGTGCTCCAGGAACCAACTCCTGCTTTTCCATGTGGCCACTCGGAAGCGGCTGTTACTACCTTTGCTACAAAGCAAAGTGGCTGATGCATTGCATACAGAATATGTGAAGGCATAGAAGTGAGATCTGTCTGCCAGCTTTCACAATTGCTGCTCTTGGTGTTGTCTGACCTCCTGAAGACCCAGTTTTTCCCACACGTTTCCTCTTACTGGCAGTAGTATGCTGACACTAGGGTGGAAATGGAGACCTAGGGAAAGGAAGGGTTACATTGTCAAAGTATCAAGAATTTTTGCTCTTGAAGCTTTTCTCACAACTCTTCCTTTTTTGAGTTAGGAAGACCTCAAATGACATGAAAATTAAGAAATGGGGGAATTTTATTTATTTAGCTAGTTTTATTCTATTCAAACCACTGCTTTGCAGGAACTGCGGGGTGGTGAAGTTCATGTCAGACTCGTTCTCTTGAGTCCAGTAGAAGTATGAGCTCACCTATACGTGAAGTTAGCTTGGTAGCTCTGGATGAGTGTCTCTTGCAGAAGCCATCCCACAACATCACTAAGCATTGAGCTGTTGCCGATTGTTAGTGAGAGGTGAAGGAAGGAAAAGCGCTTTGTCAGAGACCAGCGAGGGTATGAAGTTATATAGGGAACTTTCTACTGTGATAATCTTCTCTGGGGATAAATAGGGGAGATTTTTCTCTTTAATGTTCATGGTAGTTTCTTGATTAACAAGGAAGCTCACTTAATTTAGGAGAGCTGGGGGGAGGAGAAGAGATGAAAATGAGGAAGTTCTTAGTACAGTACCAGAAAAAAAAAAAAGCACATATTAACGATAATTGAAATTCACCTCCGCGAGGGCAATGAATCATCAGAAACAGCCTGTGGAAAACAAGGTTGTGCAACCTTGACCAGTGTGTGTCACTGACTGGTGGAATTTTTAGAAAAGCAGCAGTTTGGGCTCATCGCTGTGGTTCGTGATTGCACACACCTGTTCAGCTCAGAGGTTTTGCAACCAAATTAAAAAAAAGGAAGCTGAACTTGCTGCTTCTCCTGAGCAGTGCAAAAAAGCAGAAAACCACAGCTGTTCTAGCTGTTAACAGATATCAGCAGCATACCCCCTGTTACATAATTGAGGATAACGTTTTTGAAGCATATGGGCTGAAGGTATTGTAAACTCATTAAAACTTCAGGTGGGAAACATTCTAGCATGTTTCTAGGTTTGATATTTTTAACAAACGTTTACAATTAGAGCTCCTATAAGCAGTTTATGAAATATTAAATGAAGGAAAACCTTGACGATCAAGTAGAACGACAGGAATTTGTGCCCAGTGACATGCAAGTTGCAAGCTGAATTGTGAAAGATTGCTGCCCGTTGATTTGATAACTACTCGCTTCGGGTGGCTTGAGATTCAGGATGCAGCTATATTGGTATGTATATAATCTGAGAGAAATACGCTTTTCAGAAAGCTTTGAGATGTGCTTTCTGAGTTACTACCCACTGTTTGCAAACTTCCAGCATCTGACTGTAGAAAAGCTGTGGAAAATTAAATGGTTACAAAGTGGGTCTTGAGAGCCTCTGTAGTTCTACTAATCTGATGGTTAAGAATGAGGAGGGCAGAGGTGGTTCTTGCTGTAATTGCACTTGCAGTAGTAGTGCAGAGAAGAATTTGGCCCGTTTCTCAAAGCTTCTTTGTCATGACAAATTAAATAATATTACAACGCTTAGAGGCTTAACATACGGGCTTTAGTGAGCATAGGTGGTTAAGGTCTGAAAACAGCTAATGGTTTCAGGGATGCAGCTGCTGGTAATGTGGCTTGTGATGTTATACAGCCATCTTATTGATTCGGGAGACTTGACTGATAATGGGCTGTGGACCTCGGGTTACAGGTCAGCAGTTCAAAACCAAGTCAGATCAGCGAACAAATCTGGGCAGAGTGCAGAATTCTAAAGGTTGGGAAATACTTAGTCCATGTGTTTTCTACTGAATTTGCCAGCGAAGCTACCAGCTAAAGCCAAAGAAGAACATAGTGTTTGTTTTGCAGAAGCAATGAAGTTTGTCAGGTGGTAGCAACTAACTTCTGGTACCATTTTTGCTGTCCTAAGGCACAATCATGAGTGATTCAGTGTTTACGGGGAAGTGGATAGCACATCCCGCAGTTCTCAGGAATATTGCCTCTCAAAGCTGGCTGAAACACGTTGCCTTCAGCCTTGTCTGCTGTCCCCTGGCTCGCAGCTCTGCCCACAGCGGTCCTGCAGGTACCTGGTACCACGGGGACCAGAGCAGCAACGTGCGTAAGCTGACAGAGCACCCTACAAAGGGTTAGGGCAGATCCAAGTCTATATGTTACCCTGTGCACTTGTACCCTGCTCTCCTCCCCGTGACACCGGTCAGCGTACGCAGCGTGGTGATTTGAATTCACTGTAGCTCCTTTCAATGGCATAGGAAATTTAGTTTAAGCTGCATTTCATTTGGTTGGCATCAAAGTGACTTGAGGGCTATGGTCTGGCACAATACACCTTACATGAAAAACGTGCTCTTGATGATTTATTATTAAGGACCAAGTTTTTTCGTTTATGACTAAAACTTGGCTTAAGACTTGGCTTTTAGCTGGCTGGCTGGTGCATTCCCCCAGCATGAGATGCGGGCTATCCTAAAAACCAGTTAGCTGGGGCTCTTAAAACACACACTTGTTAATGAACATCATGATGATTTTGTAACATAGCTATAGCTCCAGAAACTGTAATTTAAGCAGCAGGCTTAAGAAAAAATAATAATTTCTAGGATCTGACATCCTCTCGTGACTGATCCAAATTTTGCCGAGGCCAGAACTATATCCTTGTTGTTCTGAGGAAATTCAGAGCAGGACCTGACCATCAGGTGCTGCATAGTTGCTTTCACAGGTGTCCCAAACAGAGCGGGATGTTGTCTGTGATGTTTGGACTATACAAAAACTTAGCTATATTTATCCAGTAGTACAAGGAAACTGGAGATTTACTTCCCATCTGTCTGTTTTTTTTTGGTTTGGTATTTTTTTTGCCAAATCCTTAACATGATTAATTTTTTTTTTTAATGCAATCAGATGCTCTTTAGAAATAGGAATGTGTTCAAAGGCTCTCCATACTGGATAACTTCTGTGAAGCTATCTTTTTTTTTTTTTTTTCTTTTTCTCCCCACTTTGCTTACAGTTAAGATTTAAAATTATGTATTGCATATTTTTACTATTCAAACTATTTGGAAAGTATGGGTTTGTGGAAAAGAAATGGGAAGTTGTTGGCTTGGTTAGGGGCTTACAAATTATTCAGCTTGCTTATTTTAAGGAAATACCCTGTTCGCTCTAAATGCAACAAATATTTGAAATGGATTCAAGTTATTCATCAGAGAGCTTTTTCTCTGCATGAATTTCAGATCTATAACTTCAGTGTAATTAGAGGTTAACCTGATCCTTTTGTTTTAATACCAGTTCAAAACAACGTAGCGCAACTCTTTGTAAAGCCAGTAAAAACCTCCAATGTTAATAATATTCTGATCGCTTTGGTAAATCTCTGGTATTCATAACAATTGAGTATATCAAGTTCATATGTGGCATTAATTATATTTCAGCATTACGGATAAAGAACAGCTGAAAGGGAAGGATTTACTGGGGTAAAAGATAACCTATGGAATACTTGTGAAAATTTGGCCACGTGTGCAGGGATTTTTGCACACCATGTGAACCCTGGCCTTACTAAAGTCCTGTATGGTTGCACAAATGAGTTGCCAGGAGAAACTCGTTATGACGTTGATCTGATCACTGGTACCAACTGCCCTTGAGACCTGTGTTCCCAAAGTTGTCTTGTTGCCAAAATCCTAGCTGATGTAGAGGTTGCTTCTGTTTTGTTTCAGCTCGCATTGTCCTTCCACAGTATGGGGGAAGAAGGGTGAGCTTTTTTTTTGTTTAGTTACAACTCTATGTGCTGTGTTTTAATCAAGGGGTCTTGCTTACACACTCTACATCAGGATGAGTAACACTATGGTACAAATTTGTTCTGGAAGATAGTACTAAAAATGAATGTCAGCAGCGTGTGCGGAAAATGAGCACTGGATCTCTAGTTAATCAGGTTATTTCAGACTAGTTAAGCACATTTCTGAAATCAGTATTTGTTTGCATTTGTTTATGCATTTCATTCTAAGATGCTCTGTGATGCTTTCATCATGTTAGAGTGTTGGGAGGGGTGGATAATTGATGTGTTTTGTGGAAAACATGTCTGTTCACTAAATCAAATTAGAAAATACTTAATCTATAATTTTTACTATACAAGGACATCAAGGCAAGGGCTGGTTTTTACCAGTAATGGTAATGAAAAAGTTGAACTACTGAAATGTTTTGAGCTCTGTGTAAATACGTAGAATGGCTTTACATGGCATTTTTTATTAGTGAAATAGTCCTCCCTTCGTTAAAAGCACTTTACTAGAAAGGAGAAAGGCAGAGGGTAAAACTTGCTAGGCATTTTAATTATCCCAAGTTTTCCGTGAAATTTCTCATCTTGTGGTGTGGGTGTTTTCTTTAATAACCTCCCAAATACCTGTAAGGTTTGAAAGTGGTAAAACTCCCTGTAGGGTTACAGAAATCCATTCCAGCCTCACCTTTGGAAGTGAAAGGTCAGTGCGAAAACATTGACTTTTCATGCATGCCGTAGCGGAGACTTTTGCCTCGTTGTTCCTGTTTCTTGCTTTTGAACAAACAAATCCACACACATCCACTTACATCTCCCAGATTTCTGTGGTAGCTGAACGCTCCTGCTTAATGTGGAAAGTGTTCATAGAAGCTTGTATGACAAGGCAGTTGGTATTAGGGTGAGTCTCGGAGATGGGTGCTTTCCAAGGCTGCCTGCGGCTCTGAGCACTCGAGCGAGGTGTGTTCACCACAGCTTCGGATTTTGCAGTGCTGTACGTGCTGCGTTTCCAACAGAAGCCAAGGGCAGAGGTGAATTAATCATTTCTGAAAATTAGATTGCAGATATCTAGGGTCGGTCAGATGCCTACAGTAAAGAAAAACCTAGATCTTAATTTTCAGGTATGTGTTTCCCAGGATATCAGAAGGAGCAACTGTGGTTTTTTGAAGAATATTTCAAACCCTTTGAAATACTTGATTGAAAGATACTGCTTAATTGTGAAATACTGGCAATTCCTGTAAATTCAGGGCTGTGGGAGAGCTGTTGCCCATTATCTGGCTCATGTGGGCAGTCATCACACTGTTCTTTTAATAGGTGTATTTGTGAAACCGGAGTAAGGCTTGCGTGATCTCTTCTGATGATACAAGATGCTCAGTTTCACAGCAAACTGTGACACTAAGGGATTGGAAAAAAAACTTTCTAAGTTATACTGAGATTCTCACGAATCATCCTTTTGTCTGTCCCCAAAATGTGGGTGCCTTTGCCTCAGTGCCGAACACTGCTGCGACTGTGTAGTCTCTGTTTCTCTCTAAGAAGACAGAAACCATCTGGTCTGAAACACAGCCCCCTTTGAAAATACATATCCCATTATGTTAGCTCTGAAACAGTATGAGCAGCTATGCCTCTGAAAAGGAGATGGTATCTTAATATGAAGAAAACTTTTTTATGCCTTTTTTTTTTTTTTTTTTTTTTCCTAGGGGGATAGACAGAAATGGCAAGATTATTATTACTTTCCCCCACCCCCCAGTCCTAAATTTGCTTGGTAAAAGAAATTGCTTCCAAAGAGACCATGCGGAGTGCCGTGCTTGCAGGGTGACTTACTCTCTTGCCTTGCAGGGGTTGCAGAGCGGTCCCCTGTGACACCCTGGGGACCACGCTCTGGTGTGCCTGGGAGGGGGGGAACCCAAACCCATCCTGGCCTTTGGGTTGGCACCTTTCTCTTCTCATCTGTGCCAAGCGGCTCGGGCACAGGAGGGCAGCAGGCTGTGTGGCTTCTGGCCACCTGTACACTCTTCCTCTTTCTCTCCCTCCTTCTTTCCCCCGCGCCCCCCCCATAACCCATGAGGTCCTCGTTGCTCGTGTCCGTTTGCCTCTCTTATCAGAAAAGCCACTGTGCTGCAAGAGACCTGGCCCAGGCATCTTCTGCACCCCTGAGTTTTGAGAAAAGGTCAAATGGGCAACTAATCTGATTTTCTATTCCATACTCACAACTCCTTCGGCAAGAAAATGGTGGTGTTGGGGGAGACATATGGCTGGGTGGAGGGGAAGGTCTGTGGACCCTATGCGATGCTGCAGTGAGCCTAGTGCTCTCAGGCTGGGAAAAGTTTACTCCTGATTTACAGCAGTGAGTAGAGAATTAGATTCACTCACCCCCCCCACCCCCCTTCTCCTGAGTGGTGTTCATAGGAGTAGCAAATTGTGCTGGCTTAAAAATAAATAAATAAAAAATGTGCTGTAACTCCCCTTTAACAAGACAGTGAGCCAAATGGCTGTGCAAAGGTTTCTAAATGCAAATTTGGTGATATAATTAGGTCTTCGCTATTGTTTTCTACTTTTAAAACAGCCTAGGTTTGTTGCTGTTGGTTGTTTTTGGCTGGTGTTTTTTTTTTTTTAATACTTATTTGTCTTTTTGATCTGAAGGTGCAGGATTTTACTTAGCTTCTGTAATAGGTCTTTTGCTGATAGATTTCTGAATTTGGTTTGAGAAATTGGTCACTGTGCTACTTGGGAAGCTAATGTTCTCAGCTGCGCAGAGCTTAAAAAAAAAAAATAATAAAAAATCCCCAACAAAACAACCCCGACAAGCACAAACTCGACCCCCTCATTTTGAGTTCTTCGTTTGGCTGTGACAGGCAGCTCAAGAGCAGCACTCCTGTTTCTTCCCTCTGAGGATGTGAAGTGCATGCAGCCAGTAACGTACACTAGGTAACCATTATGTTTAAGTCAACACAAGAACATGCCAGGAATGTTGCTGATGCTTTAAGAATGCACCCAATTAATTTAAAAGTAGTTCTGTGGGTATTATTCGCTAAACGAATCCTGAAAGCAATTGCTATTTTCTTTTTAAAGGAGATAAAAACAAAGCAGAGCTTCTCTGTTTAGGTGGGAGAGCTGCCTAATTTTCAGGGCAGGTAAGGTAGATTAATAACAGGCCGCTCATAAGAAGGTTTCAGATCTTACTGTCAGAGGGTAATAATTAATGATCAAATGTTAATGGAGATGCTGGGCTGTTGATGCCATTAATTCAGCTCAGTGGAGCCAGTCCTGCCCAGGACCTGCCACAGCTGTCACTGCATTCGCTTAATTATTCCAGCGCCTTCAGGCTCTTTTTCCCTTTCTCCTGCTAACTGCAGGACAGTATGTTTTCATTGAAGCAGAATTATGAAGAACACCCTGATTCCTGGGCACTGCCCGGCTGGCTCCACGTGCAGACCTACAGGCGACAAAGACAGCCACGAAGTTGAGTGAATAACCTCCTCCCTCCCCTCTGAGAAGTCTGATTTTGTTCAGGAAGAAGCAGGACATGGCTGGGAAGGGGCTTGGGGTGGGAGGTCTGCTGGGCTGGGGTGCTGGGGGCATCACCTGCATCAGGGATCCACCACTGGGCTTGGGGCTCCCAAGTGCTTGTCTGTACTGGTAGTTTCTATACTTCTACAGGGTGGTAGGTGTTTCCTACCAGTTTAGATGTTCCTACGGGCTGGTAGGTAGTTTTGGTGCTCCTGAGGATGGTAGTGGTGAAGCATCAACCAGTTCTTGGTTGGAGAGGAAAATTAAATAGGGCAAGGTGAACTGAAAGCCAGTGAAGTCCAAAATATTTGGACATGAGTAATCCTCAGCGCAACAGTCAAGGACAGAGGATCTCAGACTGAAGGTGAAAACTGGAATGGTTAAACAAATATTATCATCAGACTTTAGGACAGAGAAATAGGAGTTTTTCCAGGTTTAACCCTGTACAGTCCTGCTGAAACTTGAGAAAAATCCTAACCCAATCTTTCAAGCAATATTCTAAACTGTCTTTTGAATACCTTGGCTCATTTTCTGATGCAAAACCCTCCGATGTTTCTCCCAATTCTTCTTAAAGGACTTGCTAATTATTTTAATTGCCCTGCCTTTACACACACACAGGCAACACACACAAAGAGAAGGGGGAAAAAAAAAAAAAAAAGGAAGAAAGGTGGGTTTTTTCTTTAATTCCCAGTTCAGAAGAGTGCTACATTTTAAAACCAGTCCAGTGTGTCTTGAGCTGTGAGGCTGGAATGCTTCTTGACTCGCTTCCAAACTGAAGTGCTTAAAAAAATGTGAAGCACTACAACAATTTTAAATCACTCTATACACTGCACATGGTGATTTAAAATAATTGAAGCTCTTCAAATTTTTATATGCCCTTGAATTTGGAAGTGATCAAGGTTCTGAGCATGTGCAGTACACAATGATTTAAAATTATTGGAGCTCTTCAAATTTATCATAAGTGTTTCAGCTTGAAAGTGATAGGGAATCTGGACTTCAGCAGTGTAAAGTGATTTAAAATTATCAGAGCACTACAGATGTTTTATAGGTGCTTTAATTTGGAACTGATCTCTGTTCTGGACTATAGCAATGTATAGCATATTACTTTTAAAATCATTGAAGCAGTTTCATATTTTTCCAAACAGGTTTTCTTAAAGTCAAACATCTTTAATAATTTTAAAATACATTATGTTGCAAGTGGCACCCTTTTAATAGAATATTTTGCACTTCATAATGATAGCAGAAACGATTGCAGTTTGGTTGCAATCTGCTTCTGTGATTTTTTTTTTTAAGGGATCAAAGGTTCACGTACGGATGCTTACGGCTTCACCTTTCCAATGCATCTGCTGTGAATGCCGCGCAAACCTCGTGCTGGAGTTTGGCACAGAACTTCTGTGCCCACAGCCTATGAGGAATGCGGGTTCTGTCCATGTGTGATCAAATTAGGTAATAGCATGTGCAAATGGGTATTTAGCCACGTAATTACCCAGTTTGGGGGTGCAAACGCCCATCTGCTCTTCCTAATTTGACCAGTGTCTTGGTGGTTTCTTCTTAGATATTTCAGGTTACTTTTAAGGAAAACGAGAATAAAATATTCTTGTGTAACAAAGAAAATCTGAAATCAAAAATAGGAACTTTTCTTAAGAATTATTACTGAATTCAATTGAGATCAAAGCATGAGGACTACACTAGTACCTAGAAGCAACATGAGCTTTTTTTTTTTTCAAAGTAAACCCACACCCTACTATATATTTCAAATTGTGTTTGAAGCTGTAAATGTAAGCTTTGATTAGATGCTCGGAAGAATATAGTTAAACATCTTTTACTGTTTGGTCTTGAAGCTTTTGTGTTACTCTTTTATGTATCTTATAGCCCTATTTACACTGGAACTGAGCCTTTGGTGCCGAGATGAAGATAGGCTTTCTGGGTACATCCAGATTTCATCTCTGAAGCCTTCAGGATGTGTGCAGTGTGTTACAAGGAGGAAGCCTCCTATGATATCCTCGTAGACCTGGGTAAACTTCCCTTATGTGTAAAACAGCCAAGAGCCCAGGCATGGACAACTGGATTTCAGGCTGACATCACGCTTGTGCAAACAACTTCATGTCAGCTACTTTTTCTTCGGGATAGCTGTTGGCAGCATTTCTGAAGTTGTTTTTGTGAGGGCTGTGATTATGGAGGACGTGGTTCAGAATTTAAAGAGCAAAGTATGTGCTAGACATCATGGATGTGGCCGGTTGGGATGGTGGACCCGAGGGGCTTGGGTGCTGGCTGCCTGGCATCACCCTTGGCATAAGCCAGTTGTGTTGAGGCAGGAGCACAGATGTTTTGGAAGGTGAGGGCATGGACTTGATCCGATGTTTGCCCTGGAGCAAACAGCCCTCCAGCATCACAAGGCTGCCAGGAATGGGAGTCTCGAAGGGTTCAGTGGCACCCAGATCTTTTCATAGCTCTTGGCTCTGGTCTTAAGGAGCTGTGTTGCATGGTGGGTTACTATCCAGAAGCCTTGTTTGTTGAAGATGCAACAGATAATTCTAGAAAGTAAAGCGTGCTGGGTCTGAGCCAAGGACTAATGCAGTCAGCGAGCCCTGTGACTTTAGCATGGTGAGTGCTCACTGCACAGTCCTTGTCCTCCTTTTCCTGCCCCCCATATATTCCCTGATTTTTATTTAAGGCCACAGCCACAGAGGCAAAATCCCAGTGTTTTTCTACTGATTTCCCATCCTTGGCAAATATTTTAGTTTTGATTAAAGGGGAAGGAAAAAAAAAAGTAGAGTAAATGAAAATTAACTTGCACACTCACAGAAAAGAACAACCTCCACTTGAATTTGAAATTTCTAACACAGAGGAGTTGTTTGACCTGTGCTCTACTTCTCTGACTCTCCAAGTCACTGTGAGAGTAGAAATTTAACAGGATTAGGAATAAAAGAATCTAATAATAGCAAGTATTTTACATTTAGGATTATGATGAGAGATACCATCATTAACCTTAGCCCTAGGACTTGTTCTAACACCATTAACATCCTGACCTAGGGCTTAACACCATCCTATTTTCCGTGGCCGGTGAAATACTTGGCTTTGTCTTAAATTTTCTTTTTCTTATTAAAAAAGCAAGTCTAACAGTTTGTGTTTGTTTAATGTTTTAAGGTCTTTCTCTTTTGATGTTTCTCTTTTGGGATAAGAAGCTTATGATGAGAAAGGGGGAACAGTAGTCGTCGTTTTCAGGTTTAGGCGGGGGATATTTAAATGCAGGAGGTTTAGTGAGGTGGCCTATTTCTGCTGCAGATCAGTGGTGGCGAGCGCCTGACTGCCCTTTGTACTTGGAAAATCTCTTGCTAGATGCGCGAAGGCAGGAACATAAAATCATACATGGGCAGCAAAGTGATTTGCTTTATATTTAAAACAGTCTAGTGTACTTCAAGTTTCCAAAATGTCTGATTTGGGTTTGACTGACTCTGAGTTTTGGAGCCAAACCAGCGTTCTGGGCGAGGGGGGCTTTCATTCCAGTTTAAGCTTAATCTTGGGGTGTAAAATCTGAACCCCCTTGTGTAGACGCAGAGTGCGTCTGATCCTAAGGGGTAAGAAAGTCGGTGTGTGCGTGTGTGTGAAGGGGGGAGCAGGGGAAGCCGTGGGACGGTAATGCAGCGTGTTCATCTGCTCTATTCTACAGCATCTCTCGGGGATAACTGCTGATAAAAATAAATCTGAACTTCAGCTGTGTCGTACGGCATTAACAGGTAAAGGAAATGGTTTAAGAGAAGGTTGTGTAATTTATGCTCTATCACTATTTCAGCATTTCAAAACAACAAATTTAAGTCATTTAGGATGTTCACAGATATGAAGAAAATTAACAGTCATATTGTAATAACCCTCTTGTGCTTTTCCACTGATTACTGGGTTTCACATAACAGGACTATTAAAGTCTCCTTGTGGCAGAAGATGATGTTAGGACTCCTTTAATGGCACCAAGTGCCAAGATTTTACTTCCTACCTGGGACGTGGTGCAACAAATCAGCGTCATGCCCTTTCTTCCTCACTTCTGTCAGAGTAGCTCAGAGATAAAAGACGCTCTTACAAGTTAAACCCATCATGCACAGTACACTCAAACTGGTCCCACATTGTTATCTGTCGTGGCCACGTTCACGTCTGCTTGACTCAGTCTAACTCAACTTGTGTTTGAAGCAATATGAATCCGTGCAGCTTAAGAACCGAACTCTACACCGTGTCCTTTTGTTAATCTCTAGAAATATCAATAAAGTTTATTTTGTTAACCTCAAAATTATTGGCTGCATACTTAGGGCCTTTGTGGTTTTTTTTTGGTTTTTTTTTTTGAGGTTGACCCACTTCTCCTCACCTTGTGAGTACAGCAATGACAGTCACTGGAACAGACCATTAGCTCCTCAGGCACATAATGCTGTGAACAACGTGTACTTTAAACTAGATCCTGCATAGAAAGGATAAAAAAGGCGTTTTAATACACAAATCATCTTTAATGGCCATTGTCAAAAAACAGTGAAAACTCAACTTCTTCCCCTGTAGTCCTATTCCATTTACAAAGTGTATGAGAAATTACAGTTTTTAAGAAACATAGGAAAGTGAGAAATTTTTGCAGCAAAAAGTGAACTATGATATATTGACACTACAAATCCTTAATTAAGTGGGGGTTTTTAAAAGCTTGTGTAACAGATTTTTTGAAATAATTTTTTGGCTGTTCAAAGAGTTTGCTCTTTGTTGCTTTCCTAGTTGAAAGGACACATTACTTGGCCATTACTTTTTTTTTTTTTCTTTTTTAACAAAGAGAGTCTTAAAATAATATGAGGTACATTATTTTTTTATTTGCAGTGGTAACAGATTTGCACTTTTAATTTGACTGTGTTAAATGTTATGGAAGAAACAGGTCACGTTAGGGTGAACTGTCTTTATTGTTATCCTAATACATTTAAAGGGAGACATTCAAGTCATACTAATTTGTGTGATAATAACACCCTCATCTGGGCGGCCCCAAGCCAGGGAAATCACTTCATCTCATTCAGCCTTTTGCTGAGTTATATTACATGTATTACCATGCATTAGTACATTATGTAAATGTGCTGTCCTTTGAATGACAGTTTGTTATAGTGGCACTGGCTAGTGCCTCATAGGTAGAGTTGTGAGGACATCTTAAAGCAGGTTTTCTTCTTCAAAATATGCATATATTTTGAATCTGAAAAATGGAAAGTAATTATATGAAAATGACAATTTTTACACTGGGGGAAAAACTGTCAGTTGCTATTAAGAGGACTCCAAAGATCTGTGACAATTAGTTTTGTTTTTCCAAGTTGAGCTCTGTTTTGAGTTGGTCTCAGTTAGTCTCAAATCACTTGCTGTGGATTAGGTTCCCTGAGTGAAGGGAATTGGACAAGTGAGGAAATTCAGTCTCTGGAGCCGTTTTGGCTCTGTCTTTTTGCACAGTGAATGTGTTTTTGCTGATGCAGATGGGGAGAAGCAGCTCCATCTTGCAGTTGTGTGCGTGTGGTAGGTATGGAGGCAAGTTGCTGAAGTTCCCCTTGAAAGTCCAGCTTGGTAAGGCTCTTGCTGGAGGCTGCTTCCTAATGTAATAAAAATAATGGTGTAATAGTAATAGGCAAGCACGGTGGTGCTGCTGCTTGGGTGGCTGGAGGGACTGTCTGGCTAGAAATACCCATGGTTCTGGTAACTGTGGCACTCCTGGAAGACTACTACAGCAGTTGGGTTTCTGGCAAAGAATTTCCACCTGGCTTAGCAGGGCTTGCTTGTAGAATGAATTATTGTGAGATGGAGCGAGTGTATTTTCCTTGTTTTGGTTTGTGGTGGTTTCTGCTTTTTCCCTAATTCGGTTTTTCATAAATGAAAATTTCAAAGGATGCTCGTCATTTTATTTCCGAAGGAAATCAGTAGCTTAATTTGTTAAACCTGAACAAAATCGTTAAAGCCACCACCACCACACACATACCCCCCCCGCCCCAACCAGAAACCCTAACCCCCTTCATACGTTGTAGGTGTAACATTTAACAATTGATGCTCCAGCAAATGTATATTCAATTATGCTTTGATGGAACTTAAGTAAAGTTGGTCACTGTTTTACAGTGGTTGTTACCATATATTGTTATTTTAAGATTCTTCCAGAGGCTGAGCATACGATATATATATATATATATATATACACACTAGGCTAAGAACATTTTAATACATGCTTAAAAGAGCAAACCATTGAATTCACAGAAGATTAAAGTACTTATGAAGTTTAACATGAAAAGAATCTCAAATGTATCCTAGAAAGAAATTTGGAAATATTTTTCTATTTAAATAAACTAAGTATAATGGCCCAGGGAAGGTGCAGTCTCTTAAAAGTCCTAAATATATATATCTGAGAGTGACAAATTCAAGTCAAGAAACTAACCTACTGGATTAACTACCTATCGGACATTGTGATCTGGGTTATAGAGGGCATATCCATGGCCTGTTGGAGATATGAGGTTGTGCACCTGGAGGCTCTGAGGAGCAAGAGGAACTGGTTGATTGCTCCACGTAGCAATACTGTTGTGGGGTTTCGGTAGGGACAGAAGCTTCTGCCCACACAACTGTGTTTCTGGAGTTCTGCTATGAATGTGCTATGCTTTTCCCATTTTTTTTCTTTTACAGAAAGAAAAAAAAATTAAACAGATTTTGTTGTCTTACCCACTTGGGCCAGGCACTTGTAAGTGCAGAGGAAGTGGAGGATAAGCCAGTCGTGCCCTGCCTTATTCTGCTGTGCCCCATGGGCTTCGCATCTCTCTCTGGCTCCTCTGTCTATGCGTGTGTCGCAGCAAAAAGTCTATGAACAAGCTATGCACGGAGCATTTGCCTCTTGAATTTTTGTGCTTTTGTTGATTTGTCGCATAAATGTTATATAAATGTAGCTTTTTATGTGTTAATATTACATACTGTTGAGGTGCTTGCAGTCCCCTCAGCATTCAGAAGCGCTATTTAAAAATTAACTAAAAAGCAGGTTCCACCATTTTATGGCATTACCTGGCTTAACGTGAGCACATGAATTATTAACTGTCTGTCTTGTTAAGTACCAGATCAGTGGCTTTTGCTGTAGATGGGGAAGAAAAAAAGCATGCAATGTAAAAGTACTCTATGAAACAGTTGTAATAGAAAAAACAAACCAACCCCAAACCAAGTCGAAACCGAACATGAAGCATGGGCCTTGCACGGCTTCTTGTGAGTGAGACAGTGGGAATTTCCCGCAAACTGGTTGAGCCATCGTTGAAGGTGCTCATCAAATAAAAATCACAGAACTTTGCATGTTTGCAAACTTATTTGGATGGTTAGAAACTTGAGCTGAATAAGTTATACATAACAACTGCTGTGAATGTCTGTGAACTATTTTTCTGAGCTATCCGTAGAAATGACTTTATTCCAGCGTGTCCATTGGCAGTGGTTAGAATTGCGTTTGTGAACAGCTGCGGTGCTTAGTGCTCGTTACATCCTCTCCCTCAACAGAGGTGAGGAGCTTGGTTTTCTCATCAGGTGGTAGCAGTGCCTGGAAAACATAGACATCAGTGTCTCTTATAAAGAAATAAATTTTTAACATCTACAATATGAAGCAATCTTTTTTTTCTTTTTGTCATCGCTTGCTTTGGAATAACAGATGTCAGCCCAAAAGTCAAGAAACAAAAGGACACTAAAGTCTATTTATAACTAGATTCCTTCTTAGGTAGATTCAAATTGTAGTTATAATATGAATGAATGTAGGTTTGTCACAAAAGTACTGTACTTCAGTACCAAAGGTGAAGTCTAGTGGTTTATGACTGGGAAAATCTTTGGTATGGACTGGAAAACACTGGGCGTTTCTACTTTTCGCGTGATGCCTTGGAATAGGGGCACCAAGGGAATGATAACTTTCTGCTTTCTGAAAATGAAATGCCAGTATTGCTCCAGGAAACTAAATATATTTTTAATGTTTTGAAAAACCTAAGTTTAAAAGCCCCATTTTACACAAAGGAACCGGTACATTTGACCTGAGCAAATATTTACCTAAAGAGTTGTTGGAACAGGAGAGTTCAGAGATAAATGAGAAGAGTTTCTGAAGGGTCATTCCCTTTCACTTCTCAGTTCAGTTGCTGTCCTTTCCCTTTATCTTCTGTTCGCCAAGCCCTTGCACCGATTAGTGCCTTAGTGCCTGTACACGTGAATGCCTGGTGAACTGATAATCTATGGTGATGATATTACTTGCCTGGGTTTATCTGCTGTCGTATTAGCTTTTCTCTCTTTCACAAGCACCCTCTATTTTTTTTTTTTTTTTTTTAAGATTATCAGAGAATGCCCAGCTCTAGCAGAAATGGCCACTTCTTCGTCCTGTGCTGTTAAGAAACCACAGGGAGCCAAAATGTGTGGAAAAAAAACCCCTAGATATGGAAATGCATTCATTACCGGTAGTAAGTATTTATCTAGTGCGTAAACTTACTAGCACTGCCCTCCCCTCCTCCCCCTGCAAGTACAGTTTAGGTACCTAAAAGGGTCTTGTATTGCAGAAATGGCAATTTAAGGAGCCTAGTCTCCTCTCATACTCAGCAGCATTGTTTTGGATGAGACTGTGCTGTACCATTCCCTTGAAAAGCAGAGATGCATCTCACAAGCTGCAGTATTTGCTCATCAGCTACCTGGGAGATGGGGTGTAGCTGACTTGTGAAAGGCAGGAAAAAAAGTGAGGGCAAAGTATTAACTCTTGTTCTCAACAATATATGTAGTATTTGTTGTGATCTGCCCCCTCCACAATTTTTCTTCCCGTTTAACCTGTAATTTTCTCATGGAGAAGCTTCACTTTTCCTTCTCCCTAATTATCCTTGACCTACAGCTCATGAATGGGGCTCCTGATTGTCCAGCTGATCTCAGACCTCTCTGAGTGTGCAGTAATACATCATTCCCAGTGATCTGGAACAAACAAGGCTGTTCTCTATCCCCACGTGAAGTTCTGCGTTTAAATTGCACCATATGAAATCTATATCTCAGTGAGGTCTTCAGGCTGCAGAACTGCGAACTCCCACAGCGGACCGAAGCGTCCCACAAATTGTGGCAAATTTCCCACAAAGTCCTGCAAATTGCAGCAAAATTCATGGGAAAAGAGGCAGGAAATGATTTTTCCTGCCTGGGGAGAGCTGTTGTAGATGTCTGATCTGCAGGTTCTCACAAAAGTTAGAGGGGAAAAATACATTTTTAATATTGCACTATGGAATATCTCTCTTTTCCGATTTCACACCTAGGGGAAAGCACTAAAAATTTAGTACGTGTTATAGACGTTGCTTTTCACTGGTGTGATATAGCAAGCGCCACAGGTATATGTATTAGTGCAATGTAATACAGGGACGCCGGCTAACGCGACTGCTGCTGGACGTACACTCCTGTTTTACCTACAACTTGCCGACTCCCTGAAGTGGCAGTACTTGAACCAGTGCCATTTCAAATATTAGTAGACAGCCACGTATTCTTTCATGCTTCAGTTATAAAGGGAGTATATAAATTATTTAATTGGGAGAAAGTATTGCATTAATATATTTACACTTCTAATGCATTTACAGAAACATGCTCCTCCCTAGTGAGAATAATAAAACATCGGTGTAAAGTTGCACCGGAGACATGACTGCGGATTGCAAGGAGTTTTATACAGGAAAGCAGCCCCTTTTCATCCTCTCCTAGAGGGTGGTTGCTGCGTTTTCAGGCAAGATGCAGCTGCCTGCTGTACCCTTGCTGGAGCTCTGCCAGAGCCTACTTTTCCCTGAAGAAACATGTGGTTGTTATACATCCGTCGATTTTTGCCTCGCTGCTCCCTTCATCTCAAGGGCAACTGCTCTCTACAGATCACTTGTACTGTCCCAAACAGAGTTTGGGATAATTACCCCACCGGCGCGATGCGTTTTAATCTGATTGCCAATGTCAAATCAAAGGAATGTGTTTCCCTAAAACTCTTCTAATTTAAGTGTACTGAAGCTTTTGCACTAGTCTAGTTAACTAGCACCCAGGCTTGTGATCTGCTTAGGCTTATGTTTCACAGGTACAGCTAGAATTCTGAAATATTTAAAACCATATGCCTGTTTGCCTCAAAGAAGAGGCCCTGTTTTTTAAATTTCATTTAATCCTTTCTGGATTTACACTTTAAGGCAATGCATTCCTAGCTGCTGTAAAAGCGCTGAAATTAGAGTCCAGATTAACCACAGAATTTAAGAATAGCTTCAACGCTGAAAGTGGTTTTGAATGAGATGTGGGTGTTTATTAGGAATGCTCTGCTGCACAAAAACCTGCTCCCAAGTTGGACAGAGACTGAGTTAATGCCGGAGTGAGCCAGAAGGATCAGGGAATACTGCAGGCTCATGTGCATCCAGCGCCTGTGGTCACAGTTCAGATGCTGGAAGAGAAATGTGAATAGGAAACAGCCCCTCTGGATAGACAAGATGCTGGTGTGGTCCAACAAGACGTTGGTGTGGTCCAGGCTGTTTTTTGGAGCTGGTGGAGTTGCCTAGTGGGGTTACGTGAGTGTGGCCAGCGGGCAGAGCGTGACATCTTCCAGACGTGCTTTCCCACCTTCCTGTGATTGCAGGTCGTGGGTTTCAGGAGATAAAGAGGTACCTTTAATGGAAGTATTGAGCTGCTCCTGGTACAGGCTTTGGTACATCTGTTTAATAAGGAAGTGTTTCTTAGATCTAAGTTTGCGATTTGGAGCAAAGCTGGGAAAAAGGAGATTAAGGGAGAGGGCTGGTGAAGACCAGCCTAGTTTACACAGCACTCAGCTCTGCAGGGCTCTTGATCAGGAGAGGTTTGCTACCCTGGCCCAGCAGTGTGGGGACGGAGCCCACCACCGTGCTTTTGCTGCCATGGATTTGCAGAACTGCTCTGGTAGGATTTGGAGAAGGTTGTTGGTCTTTTCTTACACTTTCTCTTGCATTTCTTGTTCTGTTCTTTCCTTTTTTTATGGCTGGACCCAGGCAGGCAAATGAGAAACATGCTTCATGCATGCTGGTGGCTGCAGGAAAACACAACCACCTTTATTTCAAGCTCCAGACACAATAAACTTGCCTTCATCTAGATGGAACTCTATCGTACCTTGCTAAGTTAGGGCTCATTGTGAGACACCAAGGCAAAGCCACTCTTGAGTCAGTGTGGATTCATTGTGCAGTGTTGGACTATGCTACCTTGACCTAGAGTCGCTCTGTTGACGAAGTCTGTTCATGTTAGTACTGAACCTGAGAGGGGACTGGCCAACAGCTCTGTTTTTTGAGCTGTTTGATCAAAATTTTGTAGATTTTACTGCTTGCATTATTTTATTCCCCTCTATATAGTACCAATAAGTACATGTATTTACTAAAAATATTAATGAAAAGTCCTCCTTGGAGAAAAAAAAAACCCACGACCAAACCACAAACAAAAAACCAGGCAAACCCTCTCTCCCAAGTCTGAAGTTAACTGGAAATGCTTTTGATGCCGTCTTTTTTAATAGAATAAAGATGTGCACTAAAAGCGCAACAGGCGTTGTAATAGTATGACCCTCTGTCCCTTTACTGTTCCTAAGAGTGCAGCAGCCTTCAGCTCGCTGCTCCTGGCTTCCTGAAAGGTGTTACAGCTTTGCCTCAGAGGTCTCGTATCCAGGATAACAATGATTTACCTTATTTACTCGAAGCTGACCTACCCTTTAGTATACTGCTCCTTCACTTAGTCAGCTCGATGGGTGCCAGATATTGTTCTCTTGCAGGAAGTTCTTCCTGGAATTCTGCAGCAAACCAAAGGCTCAGGCAGTGGGAAAATGAAAATAAGGTCAACTTTCCCTTAGGACTAGAGAATATAAGAAATACAGTGACACCATTTGAGACCTCCTTCCCAGAAAAATTGAAGCCACAAATACAGCCAGATTACACAGACTGATTTGAGTGTGTAACCATTTCTTACCATTCTGTTTTTCCAAGATTAATTTTGTCTAACCTGTGCTTAAAGCAAAGATAAAAATGATCTGTTTCTAGGAAAAAGTTGTTCAGAGAGTGCTCTCTGATCTTAATATGTAGAAATGTTACTACTTTCTGGGTAATATGCAGTACAATCAAGCCTTTGTGAAAACAGGGGCACAGCAGATAACTTGTGCAAGGCAGAGTAGCAGTATTTATTTGTGCAATGAATTGCACTGTTAATCTAACTTCAAATAAGCAAATACTTCTGGCAGGTCTTAGCTAACATCCTCCTGGCTGGCCAGGGAGAATGTGAAGCATCCCTAAAAAGTTCTGTGTTTAACATACATTGGTGACAGGACTGAGGCACGTATATTTTTAAGGATGCTAGTAGTTCCTTTCACACCCCTTAATCCCAGTTCCCAAAAATTATGAATCATAGTTTTTGATAAAACAGTAAACTGAAACAGTGAGGAAAAAGTTGCCCATACTTTCCATGAACTGTTGCTCAGCATTGGTTTGTCAGACGTGCCTCCTCTTTGCATATATCTTTACTTTCTGAAATAGGGCATGGAGAAAGCTTTGGGTCTGCTTTTTGAGATGCAGAGATCACTGAAAAATTACAGATCAGTGATTAAAAAAAAAAAAAAAAAAGAAGCTGATGATGAGGACAGGAATACTGTAGAGCCTGGGCAATAAAAAGTGACAGAGCTGAAAAGTTACCAAGGAATGTTTCAGAGAAACAAAGGATGTGGTCTCAGGCTCTCCGGAGAGTGCAGTTATTTTATTATATTCTGTTCCTATTATCACTTTTGATTTGTTCCAAGGAGATTTTCAGCAAGAGATAGATTTTGGGGCCAGCTACCCCTCAGATATGTGCACCAGCTCCCCTTGACTTTAATGGGGGCTCTGAGGAGGCATCTGAGAGAAAATGCCACCTTTGGTGGTTGGCTTTCTGTAGCCAGCACATAGCATCAAATATATATGCCCCCCAAAAATGCAAGTATCCAAAAGTGACTGCTTTAACCTCTTATTAACATGAAAGGCTCCTAAGGCTGTGGGGATGCGTTGGTTATGAGGTATTGAGGAAAAAATATATTCTGAGGCTGTTTCTATCCCCTATGCATCATAATCATAACTTTTTTTTTTTTTTAATTCATTGGACCAGCAAGCACACACAGTCACTGTAAAACAACCACTAGATCCCATGTGAGGTACCATTTCAATTTTACGGTAAATTTCCTGTTTTATGGATTCCTTTCTGAATCTCCTGTTCTCCTCATGGTATTCTCCAAAGAATATGGACTTTTCTTTAAAATATAAGAAATTACTGCCCTGTAAATAGTATTTTGCTTTAGTCCTGACTTTGTCTTTATCTTTGGTCTCACTGACTGTTATTATTACTTCTTAAATGTTTTATTTCTATTTTACATGCTTCTCATTAAGGGTTGCTATTTTAGGGTCGTCTTAAAATATAGATTTTATTGTGTTCAGCTAATTACACAGCACTTCTTCAGATGTGAGAATGCATCTTATTTACAAAACCCCCCTCTGATCAGGCAGTAGTTAAAATACATGTACAGGATATTACAATCTGAAGTGTGCAAGGCATTTGTGTTTTAATTAAAATCTTAGAGAAGGAACTTGTTCACGTGAATCATTAGCTGGATTTTTAGCAGGTTGTATAAATGGTGACAAATTACATCTTTGTATTCAGGAAGAGTGTGGAGTTACTTGGTGAAAATCACTACATATGTTAAATCTTTTCAGTATCTGCAATAAATATTAAAGATATGTGGGTATGAAATTATGAGTGCCAAAGACCCAAGAGTAATTAAAATATTTGATCTGCTTCTGTTTGCTACAAAAAAACCCCAGTCTTATTTTCAGACTATCTTTAAAACAACAACAATGGGGTGTGTGGGGGGGAAGTGAGGAGAAGAGATGAAACATCTATATTAGTTGTAATTTCCTCTTACAGTATCAATATTTATGGTTCAAAGCAGTTAAGGAAAATCCTTGCAAATCTGAAGGGCAGCACTTGGTTCATAGCCTGGTTTGAGTGGCGAGATACCTGCGACACCTTCTGTAAATTTACTACGGAGTTATTCTGCATCGTGGTTTGCTCTGTTTATTCTTTACATCTACTCTATGTGTCTATTTATTTTATGAAAGAATCTGTCTTGCTGAAAAAAAATTAAAATATTCCACCTCAAATCAGAGGTGCTGCTGAAGGTGATTCTTGCGGGTGATACGTTAATGTTTTGGGGCTGTGGAGGTCAGTGACATCCTATTTACTTGAACTAGAGCACTGGCAAACTGCGTGTTTCCCACCAAGAAATTATTGCATATCCGTGCATTTGGTGTAGTTACAGAAATTATAACTGCTGGCAAGAAACTGGCTTTGGAGAAAATGGAGAGTTTTTAAATTCAGTGAAATCTGCAGAGGACACTGCATAATTGCTGGTGAACCTCTCATGCTTGGAAAAATACCCTAATATTTCTGTCTAGAGTACAAGTGCTCATCTTCAAAAATGACACCTCTATTAAATTAACTTGTTTCTGCCAGCCTCTTGTTTACTTAAGGCTGCTTTCACTGTTTCATAAAATGCCAATAATGGAGACGACTTACGTCATCTCCTTTGACATGTGCTCTTTGATGTGTTTTTATCCCATATGTACAAGAAAGGATTTAGGTCTTGTGATTAGCTCAAACGACTTGAGTTTTGCCTTTTGCTTGTAAGTGGTTATGACCTCCAGCTTCAATGGTGCTGAATGTTTTCAGTGGCAAGTTGAAGAGAAATGCAGGAGCAGATACATACTTGCTGGGGATTCAGTTTATGTACATACATGTACATGCACCTATAGATTAATATAGATATGTATATATTTATAAAATATGTATACCTATATAAGCTGCTTTTAGCTTGTCTAACAAAGTGGTTATGATGATACCGCAGCAAATGTCCCTAAAGATTATATTAATCCTTACAAAGGTGTTGGAGGTCTTCAGACAAAAAGTGATATGACTGTTAACAAACGAAATGGAGATTAAAGGTTTCATTTTTAGGTGTGAATTTAACAAGAATTTCCACTGGAAAGCTTTTATGGGAGTTGTTCCCAGGATTTTTGGACACCTTGAGGCGGCAAATCTCTATTGCTTTAAGTGGTTCTTGAACAATTCCTACTTTATTGAAGTACTGTATGCCCCATGCGCAGACTTAGCTGTATGCACATGGATGTTTACTTCGCTTATAACACATTATTTTTCTGATTTCAGTCTGCTATCTCAGCTTCTCCAGGCTTCCTCTAGTGCTTTTAGTGGTGACAAAAATTCAAGCTAATGTTTTGTCTGGGTCCTATAAAATCTTAGATGATGGCGGTGATAGCTGTTGTTAATTACGATGATGATGAATGCCCCCAAATGTTTAAGATCAAGCTGAAAGTCAACAGGAATGGTCTTTCTTAATTAATGTATGTGCCCTCACGTTGAGGGGAAATGTATTTTGCCAAAATACGTGTCAAGTTTTGATGCCGCACCTCCTCTGCGGGCAATGGAGAGAGGGAGGGCTGCAGCTACCACGTGTACACCCAGTACACGTGTAAAATGGAGCAAAGAATAATTTTTCTTGGAGGAAAGAATAATTTTTTGACTGTAGAAGGCACTGAACTAATTCCAATGCCCAAGGATCCTCCCCAGTTTCCTTTCTCTTTTTAACTCGTAAATTTGTTCTCGTAAACCTACTTAGTTATTCTTGTACCTTTTGTATCTGACAATGCAGTTGGTGCTCTTATCCTGTGTGTTTTTGGAAAGATTTCTTCTCTTCCCATATTTAGCAATCTTTCCCTGTGTTCAGAAGCTGCATTAAGGTGACAAGTGCATTTACCACTTAAACATTATCTTGGGAGCCTACTGTATCCCTGAAATTCAAACTTCAGCACTCAGCAATAACTCTAGGAGAAAAAAAAAAATAAAGGGATGTTAAGTAGGAAGAACTACTAACCCTGTAGTCTTTGATGCGCTGGTTCTCCAGGTGTGGTTGTGTGAGGTGGTTTTTAATCAGAGACAAATAACTTCTAGGCATTTCCATAGTGATTTCCATCGCTCAAATGCTTGACTCTGCTTCTCTGCTTACCGGTTTTGAGCATTTGCAGACAATTTTGGCAAAGCCCCTTTCCTATGCTGGCTTCTCTATGAACATCTCACAGACGTCATGCAAAAGAGGAAAAAAAATCAGTGCCTGGTTTTGTTTGTTGTGGTTTGGGTCCCGTCGTGCTGAGCTGAGGCATGAAGCTCATCGCGTTTCGAGTGCCTGGAGAAAGGAAGCTGCTACTGCGGGGAAATCCGGGAGCTTCCTCTTCCTGCTGGTCAGCCTCTTTCTTCCCAAGGTTGGCCTCTTTCCCAATGGGCTGCTAAAAGCCCAAAGCTCACTGGCTGAAATCCTGGCCTAATTAAAATCCATGCCAAGCCTCCCATTGACTTCAAGGCTCTCGCCCAGCGCGCCATCGTGTCCAACGGTCGTCTCACTCTGTTGTTTATGGGACTGTTCCGATGGGTTTTCTAGGGTGATGCTCAAACAACTCGCAGCTCCCTTCCCCTGGCGGAGAGCCAGGCAGCTCCAAACAGAGTTCATCATCAGACAGCGTTTTATCAGTTTTAGCACAGTATCTTTGTAAATCAGGCCAAAACAAGACCCAGATCCTCAGCAGTTCCTTCATAGCTGCAGGCTGGAAGTGTGAACTTCTCTGGTTTTGTTGGGTTTTGCTTATGCAGAGTGACTGGGAGATCCCTGTGCTATGCCTCCTGTCATGTAATTACACACAAGCAAGATTTGGCAATGGGAATATGTCAGAGAGCCAGTGGAAATGGTAAGACCCAAGGAAAGGATTTAGGCTGTAAAGTACAAGATGCTGCTTTGACAGAGCAAAAAAAAAAACCCCACCACTTATCAAATTGTACTGTACAGGTGCAATGTTCATGCTGTTGTAAGAATATTTTTTAGTCTTTGGAGATGTTGATGTGAAAAGTAGAAAAAAATCAGCTTTTATAAATTGATTGTTAATAACTGAAAAAGTCTTTATTTGGGGTTAATAGGGCTCCTTCTATTTTTCCTTCAGTTTTTGTAATACGTTAAGGTTGGGTCGTTGGGTTTTTTTAAAGCTTTTTTTTCCTTTAGCTTTTTTTTTTTTTTTAAGGAGAATGGGGCTTTTCTTTTAAGTCATTTACTTGAACTTGTTTGGTGCCATGTGCCATAAAAACAAAGGCAAAGATAAACATAAACTGAATGATTATGCAAGCTAAAAGAATCCCGAAATAAAATATTCAGACTTGATTTGCAAGTGGCTCACTTTGTGGTCTCTCTGACCTCAAACACAACACAAAAACACATTATTGAAAACCGCTAAAAAGTAAATAGCACTCTTGGCTAGTAATGGTGAGGGACTGAATCCTGCCCTTGCCCTGAGCATCTCCGCTGACCTCCACCGGTCCCTGGCCAGCTTGTCTCCCCAGCACATCTCCTGTGCTCAGCCGTGCTGCTCCCTTCCTCTTGTGCTGCTGCTGGTCCAAGAAAATACGTTATAAACCATTTTGGAAATGTTTACTTCTGGTTTAAGCCCTTAGTGTTTGTTTTATACAACTGTCCTTGCAGAGAAGTTTCAGAGCATGTGGAGGAGTACAAGGTATTTGATGTGAAAGGTTTGGGCTGCACAGTGAGAGTGGCTGTGTGCTGGCCAGGTACGTGGTGTGTTTATGAGGGAGCTAGGGGCCCGATCCTGCAGATCTTGCATGCAATTTCTGGACTAAAGATGTGTTGTAGTAGTGGCACAGGCTACCCTCACATTTGGGAGCTGGTGTGCCCTTTTGTCTCTGTGTAGGAAAGCATGAAATCTCTTTAATTCATCATTTACTCTTGGTACTACAAGATAAATATGCATATGCCAGAGCTCTTGTTTTGCAGAGTAATTTTTGAACCTTGTAAAGCAGCGAGCGAGGAGAAGGGATGCTGCACAGCATACAGGAATCCCCCTGAACACCTCTTATCTCCTTTTTTTTTTTTAAAAAAAAAAAAAAAGGCAAGTGAGAGAAATGATTTCATAGATTTAATAAACAGTTCAAAGTCTCCTGCAGGACTTTTCATACTATGCATGTTTTTCATTGTTCTTTAATGAGTAAATGACCCGTTAATGTGCATAAGAACATATCAGAAGCACATGGCAGTGAAGAAGCTTGGGTGGTAGTAGATTTGATCAAAGATTTTCAAATGTGACCCCAAGTATTTGATGAAGAAGATTAACATGGAGACAATTTACCAAACAAATACAGCATTAAGAGCCAAGAGACAAGCTAAGGGAATTGAAGGCTCCAGATTGCCCACATAAAGAATATCGTTAAACATAAAGAAAACAAAGCCAGGATAAATGTCTGGGGATGTTGGAGTCCCACAGAACAGGACTTCTGCTGCTGATTGATTCTTTCTTTTTTTTTAATGTTATTTTTAATATGGCACATAAGATATATCTCCCCCCCAAAAAAAAAAAAAAAAAGTTGTGCCTGTGACCTGGGTTCTAACAGTATTACTCTAAGCATTTTAAAAGATTTCTGGAGCAGAATTGGTTAATTAGTGCTTTGTGTTACATATGACCCAACCAGAGATAAAAAGGTTTAAAGGTCTCTTGTAACCCTGCAATGCCATTTGTAACACAAAAATAACCCCCTTTCATTACTGGCATGCCACTGTAGCAGGCAGGTTATTTTTTCCCTTCGCTGCAATGAGGGCAGCTTTCGCATCAGAAGAATTCTTGGCAAATTAATGCGCTACCTCTTGGGCTAATTAAATTAGAAAGGATCAAAAATACAGAGCAGCTTTTGTGGTGGACACAATGTTGTGCTTCATGCATCTTGCTCAGAGAGGAATTTCTGCCATTTAGCCCCTTTTTGCCTCTAGCAGCGTTCTGGACTCTCTAACACAGTCAAGTTCCTAATTTGCCTCAATGAGAGAGAATTATTAACTGATAATAAGAAAAGGAGCATTCACAGCTCCAGGCTGGGCTGTGTGGAAAAGGGTGAGCTACACAGCACCTGAAGCGCATGCAATTTTTATTAATTCCTGCCTAAAACAACGCATTCAGGAGTAAAATTGCTGTGCAAATGACAAAAACAATTATGATTTTGATTCTTCGGTTCTGAAAATATGAACTGCTTTATCTCAAATATGACTAGATTAAACTAGTAATAAGTTCACCTCTCCTCGAGTCTACACGAAGTAGTTTTGGTTGTAGCAAGTGCATTTCATTTTGAAGTTGGTTCCACTTAAATTGATTGCTCTTGTCTGTAGAAATATGTTTTGAAAGCATGAGAGGTGTAGTTTTTCATTTAAGCTAGCAACATAAACGGTGAAACTGCTCTTACCCATTGCAAATAGCAATTGTGCTGTTTAGAGGGAATGATCTATGCAATAAAAGGTATTAAACTGTATCTAGGATAACGCAAAACAATGAAGCAAGAATGCGCATAAAGGGACGTAAGCTTATAGTAGGCTCTTTTTTATTTTTTTTTTTTAATCCTCCTCCTGAAAGACATTTCTTGTTAGCACAGAGATATGTTTTCTAACAGACATCATTGTTGGAGTCGGACTGGACTGTGCTCCTCTTCAAAATGCAATTAATGGACACGACCAAACAGGCACACGGGGCCTTACTCTGCCTGCACTTAGGCAGGGGAAACATTTATTAAAGCTGATGGGAGTTGGCTGGATAGGGAAAACAGGATGAAGACCCTCCATTTAAAGCTTAAAAATTTTTTTTTGACCAAGAACCGCTAAACTTTCTCTGCTTTCAAGATATTGAAACCTCTGCTCGTTTTTCCCATGCAGATACTGACCAAAGAAAACCAGTGTGTTTTTGGTTCCTAATGGTTCCACTTGCTTCCATACTGGAGTCTACTGAACTTTCAAGTATCATCTGTATCTGCTTTATTTTTTATTTTAACCATACGTGCTTTTATATGTGTCTGAAAAAAAAAATAAATTCAAAGATCTTGATGTAGTAAGGAGGGCATGTATGCAAGTTACAGCAGCCCCAGGGTAACAGGATCCCGTCCACTAATGATTCACATGGGGTTTGTGACTAGACGGGCTTTGGTTTTTTTTTTTTCCTTTTTCGGAAAGGTAAAAGTGTGCTGTTGAAATAGTTTGTATTTCATTGGCATACTCGGCATCTCCTCAAAAAAATAATAAAAAAAATCCATATATTTAATTTGGAGGGGGAAAAAAGTAACGTGAAAATCTGGAGTTTTGGTAATTTTTTGCAAACACTTGAAACACGTACCAGTGTGTGGCACACGCGTCTTGTGGGACTTGTGATGACAGACTCTATGTGCATTGACACTAAATAACGCCTGGAGGCCCTGGTGGGATCAGGTCTGCGCTGTGGTACGCACAGGGTAACCGCATGGATGTGGAGGCACTCCCTGCCCTGAAGAACTGTGATCTAAATAGATGTGGGAGAGAAAAAAGTTAGAGGGAGAAGGAGGACCAAGGAAGAGACAGGCAGGGCTGGGAGCGGGATAGTGCCTGTCACCCTGGTACCCAGCCCTGCCGCCTGTGCTCTGCTCGGCTTCTGCTGCTCACCTAAAAGCCCTAAAAATCAGGGGGCAGATGGGTGGGGAAGGAGTGAGAATTGAAGGATTTAAAAATTTGTTTCCCATGTTCCTGCTTCTTCTGAAACAGCAGCTTGACATGTGTAAAGGTGGGAGATGACACGTAGTTAATTTTGCTTTTTGTTTTTTATATTAGCATGACAGTACTGATTAAATAGCCCTATTATACAGCCTTTAAGATTGCCAAGAATCCGGAGGTCCATGATATTGTGCTAACAGCATTGGGTGTGTGTGTGTGTTTGTTCATTTTTGTGAAAAGGCTGGGGCTGGAAGGGGGGATGAAAACGAGGTGTGCAGTGCTTAGGCTCAGAACTTGGAGGCTAAAGATGTATTTCAGTGAGAAATGGCACATTGGTACCTGAGCCTGTGGATGTGGTGGGAGGATGCTGATCTGCTGGTTATGTCGGGCCACTGTAAGCGGTTGCTTCGTTCATGCAAAAGCTCTGCCAAAATATTGTAAAATAATTCTGTTGTCATTTTAAAAGATTTTAGGTGAGCTGGGTCACAGGCTGATTGGATGAATCACAAAAAAGAAAAAAAACCATTTTTTTTTTCTGTGTGACTGAGAACAGACATTGAATTTTTTACAGCATGACTTTTGAGATGGGGAGGCACATGCAGTCAAACTCTGGGACTAGGAGAAGAGTTTCTAGTAGTAGACACCTTTTTGTGGCTGGATTAGCAAATTGTAGGTAACACAGGAGCTGCTTTTCGCCACACCAAAATCTGTGGTTGACGTGGCTTACTCATTTGCTGGCAAAGGAGGTGGCTTCAAACATTTCTGGCTGAGGGATCAGCGAGGCTCATGTGATGCTCTGTGGTGGAGTATAGGCAAGGATAAGAGGCAAAATGAAACTATATATATATAAAAAAAAAATTCACCTCTTAACTAGAACTGAAAATATTTTTATCAAATTATTAATGAGTGGGAATGATCTCTTACAAGTCAGAAGTCTTTTGAAATATTATTTTCTGTACGCTCGTTAGAGCAATCTGGTAAAAAGAAAAGATGATTATGCTTATTATTCAGGAAAGAGAAAAACGTGGGTATTCCAAGCAAACCTGGAAGTTTTATATTAGTTAGTCATGAAAATTCTTGAACTTGCATTTATAGATTTATATGAAATTGTTTTGTGGAAGCATCATTTTCAGTTTCTAGACCCTTACCAAGAAAATTGGGGAAACCTGGACAAAGTGGTGGCCTGACTGTAGTTAATTTTTGGAGCCAGCTGAGGCTCCCTTGGCACGAGTTTCCACAGCCCATGGATGATAAAGAGACTTTCTATCCAGGTGACTCCCAGTTAGTACAAGACTGGACATGAAAATCATGTCATGAAATATCCCACGTATGTGCAGAAAAATGAAAACCCGGCTAGGTTCTGATTGCTTTTTACAGTTTGTGATGTGAAATGAAGCTTTTGATAAAGAAACCATCCATGAATTTTAAAGGGATAGAGAACCCACAGTACCAGTCCTGCATTTCCAGGTCTTCTGCTTGCAGCGTTGTCCCATCTTGTGCTCGGTTCTCGCTGTAGGAATGGCTTCTGTCTCCTGCGGTGGCTGTGATATTTCATTAGCAGGGCTTCAGTCATTTAAATGAAATATCACTTGCATGAAGTTATGCTCACAAAAAATCCCACTGGTTCCCTTTACTTTTATTCTGCCCCGAGTCACTAGAGGAGCGAGGCTCACGGGTTTAAACCCTCGGGCGCTTAGGCACGTGCCTGAGGTCCTAAACGTGTTGCTTGTTCTGCTGCTCCTCTGTTATTTAATGGGAGCCATAGGGGATTACGCAGCTTTCAGACTGGTGTAAGCAGCAGGGCTTGTGTAGAGGGAGGTGCAACACACCTGTGAAAGCTGTGTATGTCTTTCTGCTGCAAATGTATCACTTATGTAAGAAATTGTCTCCACGTATGGAAAACGATAATAGTTTAAGCTAGATAAAGTGAAGTTCAGCTGCTGCTTGCTACAACTGCGTTTTCCAGTTAATAAATGGCAGCGAGACGTGCAAGGTCGTAAATCCTCCTTTGCTCAGGTCGGCCCTGCGAGGGGAGCTGGGGTCGGACCCTCGGCCAGGACCGAAGGGAACCCCCCTGGCAGCACTGCAGTGAGCCTGCCTTCTCCTCTTCTCGAGAGGTCACATCCCTACCCCAAACATATGTGTGCTTTTCTTGAGCAAGTTTTGTTGATGTCTGTTTGCTAAATGAATGTCGTCCTAGATACACAAACTGTTGCATGCTTTTAAAGCAAAACCAGTTTGGTGCTGATGATTCACTCCATGCAGCTCTGCCCAGGCAGAGAGATCCTCTTCTGTTTCTTTTTTCCTTTCTTTCTTTCTTTCTTTTTCTTTTTTCTTTTTTCTTTTTTTTTAATCCCATGAAATTTCATTTCCTGACAGTTGGAAGATTTCTGAGCTGTATTGTTTTCAGTGGGGACTCTGTCTTTTTCTAACGTGTTAAAGTGTGGCATTTAGTTACTGGCTTGGTATATTGGACATGCAGACTTAAATTCATGTTTTCCTTAACTTGCAGGTTGGGAACAAAAAAAATGCACTCTGCACTTAAAAGGCTGGCTCTTGTTTTGGGTATGTGTTACTTGAGAGCCTTTTATCCTGTCTGTGTGGAGGAACTGAGGACTCTGAATGTTGGAAAATAAGAAAAAAAAAATCAAAATATGACAGCTTTCTCATCTTTTATTTAAAAAAAAAAATATTGGAAGTTTTGTTTTGTTTCCAGTCAAAAGGCATTTTGAGATTATGTAAATTGCTGTAAAGGGAAACTCATTCCAGAGATCTGCTTCTGGATCCTACTGAGAGTTCAGGATTTTGTGAGGACTTTGCATCTGTGTCTGAACTTGAAGTAGTGGTGTTCCAGCAAGGCACTGGTAGGGAACACTGTCGCTTTGAGGACAGAAATTTTACACAAAGACATTGTGTCACGGCTGCTTTTGCTTAGTGGTATCTATTTGGGAAGCCGTACAGTTTACAAATAATTCAATTTCTAGAGGAACAAAGCTACGGAGAAAAAGTTGGTGTCCTGATTCCACATTTTGGATTATTTTTTACTCTCTTTCTAAAATTGCTAATAACAGATGCTTGAATTCTAGTCAAGTGAAAAATTCCAATTGATTTCAAAAGAAGTTGGATTGAATCCTAGCATCAGTTTGGCACCTATGAAAACACAAACATATGCAAGGGCTTAACTTTCAACTGCACTCAAAAATAATATTAAAAAAAAAAAAAACAACAGCAAAATTCTGAAATTACTTAGGAGAAAAATCTTCAAAATTCAGACATTTCTGGTAGGAAATTTAAGATATAGTTTAACAGTTTTGAATGAAAACTTGAATAAAGGCCATATCGTCTATTTGTCAGAGGCATTGCCTTTGATCTCATCATCTCATTTTCTGTGGGTTTTATGTTCGGTAATACTTGGTTCTGAGGACACCATACTTTGGCTCGGGATTCCCGTGTATATGTTTGATTTGGGTTTACTCTTGGGGTGTTCTGTTCTAGTTGGGCTTGAGCATATGGTTTGATTTTAAGTGACACCATTTCTTACATATGCACATTACTCATTCACCATGCAAGTTCAATAAAATTATGGCATCTTTTATTTTTTTTATTTAAAGCTGACAAAGAAGTCATACTTAAAACCAATCTAGGAAATTACTTCATTGTCAAAATTATTTCCTCTGATCATTTCCATGCTTTAATTTTATATTATTCTTTCTGTAGCTGTGGTGGAGGACTTTTACCACTGGAATGAATGGGAAAATGACATCATAGTAAAATGTCATGTTTTTTCAGCTCTTAAATGGCTGAACTACAATTAATCAAAATTGGTGTGATTTTTATGAAGTGATATGACCAATAATTTAGGATTTTAATTGGGACATGAAATGTCTCTTTTTTTTTAAAGGCATAAACATTTAGAAATATTCAAGGGTCGGGTTTTTGTTTTTTGGGTATTTGTTTTTGGTTTGTTTGTTTTGTTTTTGTTTTTTAAAGTACAAACCTAATATTATTATGCATTGCTAACGGAGAACGTAGCCTGTATGGTGTGAAACGGTAAATATAACATGGTTCAAATACGCATATTTTTCTTTGCACTGTCTGAGAGGGTTGTGCGCAATTCCTTGCAAAAGATAGCTTGTTTCATTTTAAGTTGCACTAAGCAGTGTATGGGATGGCAGCCTGCCAATTAGTGATCCATTTTCTCAGAAACCTAGTTTGAGGCCATGCCAACCAGTCACATACATCTTATCTTCAGCATCATAGTGCAGTCTCGTAATTTGTGCAAAATTATGTTTGACGTTAAATTATAAACCCTTAGTGTAATAATAAAAAAAATAAATAACCCTAAAAGCAAATTAAAAATTATGTTTTCACTGGAGCAGGTTATAAGCCCACTAGAAACGTGATCTGTAGTCATCAGTCTATGGGCAAAATTCCATTTCTCAAGTTTGAGGTTTTTTTTTTTCCCCTCTATACTAAGCAAAAAAAAAAAGTTGCAATTCAGAAAATTAAGTTTAGTTTGTGCAGGGATACATATATATATTTAATTTGAGGTGATGAATAAGATCTTTTCTTCATTTATGAAATAGTCAGTTGTGATGCAGGAGGGTGTATCTCTGCCACATTCCTACCTTTCATGAACGCCTTTAGCTTGCTTATTTGAAAATGGGGCTTCTTTCAGGAATAAATAGTGAAGTAGTAAATCAAATGCTGTCTGGATGCTGTCCCACAACCAAAATCTCGTGGTGTGACCCACTGCAGTGGTCCAGTGTTGCTAGCTGTGGGTTTTGGGAGGCGAAGCTTCCTTGTGCCCCGGAGATGTGACGCAGTACCTTGTTGCTTCACGTCTCTTAAAGGCTCGCAGGTAACCATCGCCTTGCAGAGGCTGAGAAAGAGAAAACAGAAGGACTGGCTGAACATTGGGCTAACTGGAGGGTTGGAAACTATTTTGTGTGGTGTGGGGTTTTTTTTGGTGTTTTTTTTTTGTTTTTTTTTTTATCCATAATAAATTTGGTAAATTACTGCCAGGTACTTAACGACATCCTAACACACAGATGTTATTTTTGCACCTAGCCTCACAAATATGATTTCCAAGAGAATTGTGGAGGATTACTTATTTTCAGAACCATTTTAAAATAAAGACAACTTCTACTAAACAGCATCAAGTCTCCCCACTTAGCTGAAATCCAAGACCAAGTTCGACCATTTACTAGTTTGCTGGTATCATCTGTCACGAGGAGTTCGTGAGGCTGACAGTATTAAAATCTTGGCGATGTTTCTGTACGTAATTCTACAAATGTTGGCCACATAAGTAAAAAAGATAATTAGTGAGAATATTTTTGAACAGTCTAAGATCGTTTGCATGCAAAATTCTTCTCATTAACTGGAATTCAAGCTTCAGTGGAAATGGTTTTAGGAATACTTTGGTGCCCAAACATATGAAAATTAATCAAAAAACACTTAAAATCTGACTTCAACTTGCTTTACAGAGTGGACTTGACTTTGAACTTACAGCCTGGATAATTACTCGACACCTCTGAGTTCATACTTATCACCGTCTGTTCACAAAGCCAGTGAGATGTTCACGTTCATTTAGTGGTATAATGGGCTGAGAAGAGCTTATTCACTTTTAATTTGGATATTATCTCTTTATGTGGCCTAGAACACTCAGATTGGGAGTTTACCCATTTAAACACCTGAACTTGGCCCATTGCTCTCTTCTCCTTGCCTGGTTGTTCCCACCGTTCCCGAAGGAAGATGGTGGGTCAGGTTAAGCTCCGCTCTCCAGGGGCAGGCATGGGGCAGCAAAGGTTTTTCACAGTCACGGTGCTTCCGAGCCCATGTCTCTGCCTCCACCAGGTAGCACATGCTAGTGTGCTGCATCCAAGATAAGGCTTCAAAGTGATTGCCAGGTAACTCCAAATGCTTTCGTATCTTCTCGTGCCAAATTAATTCCAGCATTTGAAATTAATTTCCTAGCGTGTTTTGGGAAGGAAGAGGTGAATTAATTACTGTGGGCACCATGATACCATCCAAAGTCTACAGTTAGTCGTTGGTTCAGATTAGCATGAAACCAGTTGTAATTGGGTTCCGCTTTATCATTCAAGAGCTCTTTTACATGACAACAGGATATAGGCATCTCCAAGGGATACCTTTGGCACTTCCAGTGCTCTAATTTCTTTGCACACCCTTGTTCATTATTGAATCTTGGAACCAAAGCAGGATACGGAGAGGTCTGTCCGTCTGCTTTATTTCACCTAGGCAAACTCTACGCTCCCTTGTTAGCACAGGAAGCATTTACAAAAGTTGTTTAAAGAGCAATTGCTCTTCTTCACCGGGGATGCTAGTCTTTGCTCTGAATTTAAATCAGGTTTGTGACGCAGAAGGGAAATGTAAGGCTTCTGAGCTGTGTTTGAGCCAAGCACTGTTGATGGGCTTCATGGTGTCTCAGCAGAAGGAGATCTCGTTGGACTGGCTGTGCATTTAGGCAGTGATATAACCCCATATTGCTCTTCGTCGTTAAGATTGTGTACAGAAGTACATTCATTGTGTAAGAAGACAAAATGAGGAGGTTTTAAAATACCTAACATCGTTCTGAATGCCGTCAAGTAAAGTAATAGTATTCCTGAAACTAGAGATCCTAGAGCCATATTGGTGAAGAAAGCACGTCCTGTGTCTATGGGAAAGAATTTAATGAATACAGATTGTAGGTCAACAAGTGGTGGCTACACTGCCTGTACTTGCTTTTATTGTTGCCGTTACGTTTCCTGTGTGTTTTGCTATGAAGCCTCATTCTCTTTATCTGCCTTGACAGATGGAATCAGTAAATGTTACATTATCAAGTTTTATCTAAAAATGTCTTCCATTGATAGCGCATTTATATCGTGTCATAATAGCTCTTTGTACCAAAGCACTGAGAGCTGGGAAAATCCTAGCTAGTGAGTAAGCTTGCATTTTAAAAGTAATAAAAAAGTTCTTTGTTCTATAGCATCCTATTTTTAGAGTGAACTTAATTAAAGTGAGTAAGGAATTTCAAAATATGGAGTAAGAAAAAATGGGTCATTATTAATTATTATGTATATAATAAATCCAGGGGCTGTGGTCTTTTTTTCCCCTTCACAATGCATGTATATCTGCTGCTTCCTTACAGGCATTTTTCATTAACGAGTGACTCCATTTCCCTTCTCTAAGGCTCTGGCTTAGCAACTTGCTGAACTGAGTGTCTAGTGGTAAGCAGAGAAGGAGGACATTTTTGGGGTTCTTTCTAGACATCGTCAGGAGCATTTCCATGCTGAATTAAGTGTAATGCCATGTCGTAATCCAGTTTCACTAATGCATCTCTGCAGCCGCCTTTCTTCCAGTCCTTCGGCACCTGCTCCCTTTCACCTGCTCCCTGTCAGTCTGCAGTTGAGGAACACGTGTTTCTGTAAATGGGAAGGTAATGCTCTCAAGATCACAGAGAATAATTATGTCCCCAGCTTGTATTATTTGCCACTGGTATTCATATTCCCTAATCAATATAATTCAGCTTGGTTTTTCTCTCCCCATCCCCTTTTTCTCCTTTGGACTCTTTTTTTTAGAGTCAGCATTCCTCTTGCCAGCCACTTTGTCTTTCCTGTTTTCTTTCTCCCCACCACCCCCAGTTCCTGAGCTCCCTTGGGACCTCTCTGACTCAGTGTCTTTCTGGTAGATACTTGGACCTGTTGCGCGTTCTGTTCTGCCAAATCACCGCTACTGCTGCCGCCGTGCATGTAAAACAATGTGCTCTGGGGTCAGGCACAAAAAACTGGCCCATCCATGTCATCTGCCCCCCCCCTTTGCTTCCGAGTCCTTGGGGAAGCAAGTGCCCAGGTAAAGCCATGCAGAATTGCCTTGATGCAAACAGCTTGTCTGCAGTTACTGGCCTTGGAAGAGCTCATGTTTATACTGCAGCTTGTACCATGCCTTCTACTCCTGTGTGAGACAAAAACACTGAAAAAAGTAAAAAAAAAAAAAAGTCTTTAAAACTTTTAAAATTTCCTAACTAGAAAATGAAAACGCATTTCTAAGTTTTTAGCTAGTTTTAAAAATTCAGGGTTTGATTGCCACTTCGATTGAGAAATAGGAAAACACCGGGATTTAAGTGGTTCCTCTCTCCCCTTCTCTCAAACTGTCTGTACACTTCAGTTGAAATTCAGTAACGTTTGAACTTTCTGCAAAGATTTCCTAGATCACTTGTTTTAACTATACCATGTTGGTAAGAGATTACCATTACAATTCTTCTGGCTATACAGGGATTACTGAACTGCCAGGACTGGACTGGTTTGTGCTATTCAATAACCTGTTTTTACACTCATAATTCTAGGATTGTTCCCTGTGACATCCTGTCAAATGACTTCAGTTTGGAGTCTTGTACACGATGCCCCTTGGGTTTCTCCGAGTGCCTACAAACGGACAGGAAATGTTGAGCCGTGATTAAAGCCCATCAATATACCCTGCCAAGTAGCCGCCGTATTTAAAACTACAGGTGGATGGATCTTAGCAGTGGGAAAATGGGCTAAGTGAGTTAATCATGGTGTTTATTTTTAGGCTGCATAAGAGTACTGCAAAGTACTGTAACAGATTAATACAATGGAGCACATTTCTAAGAATGAAAAAGGAAGTGAAGAATAACTCCTAGTAGTTTGTATTTTGCCTCATAAAACTCTGGCTTATTTTAATTGTATGTGTTAACTACTATATGACTATGAAAGCGTAAAAGAAAGTAAGAAAAGACAGACAAGAAAAATGAAGGTTTTACTGCAGTCCAGCACTGGCTTTTTTCACTTGACTGTTGGGTTTTCCATTTGTGACATGCAGTTGTAATGGAATAACAAGTAGAGGGATTATTAGCACCAGTTTTCTGGTAACAGGTGAAGGGTAGTATTTTCTAGGCCAAAATTTCTCTCAGTGGCAAATATCACTCTTGAACTATTGATTTGATTCTTCAAGTTTGTAACTGACAGCTTCACAGAAAGGATTTTTAGTCTGCTTTTAGGTGGCATTAGGGGGAATTCTTCTGAGTTACCCATAGAAAACAATTGAGTATTGGGGGAAAGAAAAAAAAAATCTTGGAACTGGTTGGTTTTCCCTTCAAAAATGTGCACAAATCTCTTGGTAAATCCAGTGCCTGAAGGTCGTGCTTTGCACATACAGTCATGTCAACCCAGCAACAGACACATTACCTACTCTAACAAAGTACATTAATGAAAGAATTTTTGTACCATGGTGGCAGATTTTGTTTGCTTGGTTCTTCTCGGGCGAACTGTAAGACTCCAAACCTGTAGTGGACTTGAGGAAGATCACTTTCGGAAGTAAAAAGGCTACCTCAGGGGCCATGTTTTTCGTTCACTTGTCTCTGCTTTTGAATCAAGGGGGAGAAACATATTGTGGAAAAAAAACAGCCCCTTGCTTTGAATGGTCTCTTCAAGAATGAGTTAGCCACAGCCCTTACTCTTGTTATGTTATTTCTCATTTGGGAGTTTTTAACACAAATGGAAAGTTGGTTAAAAAGTAAAACCTTGCTGTATTTCATGTTTCTAGAGCCTGTTGTTGCAATCTCCTACAGCAATGTGTGTTGCCTCTCTGCTGGAGCGATGTTGGGGTAGACATGAAGCTAGCGCTGTATTTGGAGCTCAGTGATTGAGCTTGAAACCCCTAAACTTTCAAACTGCTGTTAGCGGAGCTCTTTTTTTGGGGGGAGTAGAGGACAAAAGGAAAGTGATTGTAGGCAAGCTTTAAAACTGGAGCCAAATCTGAGAAGTCCTTAAGTTTGAGGGAGGTTACTTCAGATGCTGGTTTATTTCAGAGACAGCGGCTGGTGACAGGCAAGATTTAGATCTGTGGTCACTCACAGTCTTAAAATTTGTAGTCAGGGCTCAGATTTGGTGTGGTGATTTAAATCTCTCTTTTTTTTTTTTTTTTTTCCCTCCATTTGTTACACATGCATAAAACTTCTACATGTTTTACTAAGACCCATACACGTGCCATAAATACCTGCTGCAAACATTCCCTGCTGCCTGTAGACACCAATATTAAGTTTGTCAGCCTATTACTCCGATCTAGGCTTCACGATGACTGCTCAGATACATTTAATTAAAATGATAGACTAGAGTTCAACCAAGAAGTGTTGTGATAATTTCATTCCGTAAGGGAAGAAACAAGATTAAAATCCAGAAGGGACTTCCCCCGTACCCCCCCTTCCCATTTCTCCAGAATTATCATTAGCCGTGAGATTATCTTAAGGGTTTCATGTAGATGCGTAAGCCAAAAGTGTGCCGTGAACACCTACCCTTGAATGGAATGAATCTATCATTCATTCAAACAAACAAAACCCCTTCTGAGCCTAATATCCTTAGTGTCATCATTAATTATAATATGCAATCATAATCATTTTGGAGGTAGACCTGGGGTTAATTTGGCCAATCAACTGCTGATCGCTAACAGTGGCCTATTCAAGTGTATGAAAATGATCCCCTGTAGTTCTTACATGTATGACGGAAGTAATATATTGTGTTCTTTTTCCTACAGGCTGCGTGCCAAGGTATTAGTTTTCCCTGCAACTCCGATTCACAATAACTGTATACTTTTTAGATTTCTTTTTTTTTTTTTTTTTTTTTTATGAACAGGTGGATAGGAAATCATTTTGGCATAAAATAAATAGGGAGAGGTGCTGCAATGGATTGTCTCTGTGTCAAAGGCTTGCTGCCAGACTTCCCCCCCCAGTTTTCTTTTTATATCAGGCTTTGAAACAATATGAGGGTTTCTTTTGTCAGAAGTAGAATGCAGAAGGGGTCTTTTGTGGCATTTAGTTGCGTCACCTTCCTTCTACCTGCACTGACACCATGCTGCTCCCCAGAAGCTTTGCTTCACTTGACAGTAGCCTGGTAAAACTGATCTTAGTGAAACCCCAGAAGTAGGAGAGGACATGGCAAAATCTTAAATCATCTCTGCTTTTGTGTTTGAGCATCCATATGGCAGCTAGGGCCTGTTATATTTATGTATGTGCTCATGTACTTAAAAAATGAAGGGGGATGTTGATTGAAAAATAAAATCAAAAGCAACATCTTTTTTTGTTTTATACCTACGCAGAGTACGCAGTAGTGAAGGCAACAGTTTAAAACAGTGAAAGTTTAAAATATTTTCACAGTACTTAGGGCAGACATGCCTGCAGGATGTATGCTAATTAAATTAACTGCATGTCTATTGATTTGATCCCCTTTAGTGGCACCCCAAAATCAGTTGTTTGGGTACGAAGTTATAGACAGAACTAAGTGGATTATTTGGTCCCTTTCCACTGACAAATACATAAGCAGTGGCCAAAATGACTTTAATAAAATAACTGATTCTCCAGGTAGTGGGAGGCTGAATAAAATTAGTTGTGTACTGCAAATATTTTTTCCCTATGTTAGAAGAAGGGTTTCCCCAAATCCAGGCAACCAATCACACACTTGGTTTTTACGTACAGTGAACTGAACTGACTCAAAGGAACTGAAGAAAAAACCAAAACGATATCTGAAAAAACATATTAATTCTTTCTTTTTTCCTGTTTAAAGATTATTGTCTGAGAGGATGGGAGAATGGGTGGATGCTGTAACTGAAAGTAAAGCTCAGGAAGGAACAAGGTGATAGCATGATGGAGGATGAAAAGAGACATAGTTGGAGGATATTTCAATTTTAAAACATTAATGCCCGTGTCCTAGCTTCAAGGAAATATGCATGGACGTAAATGCCTAATGTTAATGAAAGAAAAGAGTTGATTCACTCATAGGCAGTAGTAACGCAACTTATTTTATAATAGCAAGAGCCAAGCATATGGTATTCATCATTAGCAGTAGCAACAGAAGCAGTTTCTGCCAGGCCGTGGCTGGGTAACGCCACCCCAGCCGCAAGCCCTGCCTGGCTGCTCCCCACCTGCCCGCTGGTGGCACTGGCCTGGCCCCGCTGGGCGCCCACCGCTCCAGCTGCCCGCGCGCTCCCAGGTCCCTGCCCTGCCGGCTGCTCTTGTGCCTTCTGCCGTTTGGTCCTTGTGGTCTCCTCAATGAAACGAGCTCCCTAATTAATAGTGTTTTACTTTTGTTTGCCTCTTTCTCATACTGCTGTTTATGAGCTCTATTAATCAACAACACTATTAGGTCTCTGAAGAAACGTTATATGATGAAAAGAGCTTTTTCTTTATTTTTCCTGCCTCCTCTCTTAGTGATTGCCTGGGCAGCTTGGAGACTTGAATCAAAACCCGAAGCTGTCAGCTCACCGAAGTAGTGAGTAGCTTTTAAAATGTTTTTACTGTTCACCATCATCATTACCTTAAATAGTACAACAGCAGCTAAGCATTGGCTTGATAGGTGCAGTGATCGTCTGTACTTCTCCATAGCTTTCAAAATGCTCCTCTAAAATATGAACACCTGGCAATACATCAGGATTGAGGCAAATGTTTAATATCTGTGTTACTAATGGTAAGACGTTGGTAAGACTAATGGTAAGAGGCACAGCCTGGCTTGAGTGGCTAAACCCAGGTGTGTTAAGCTGTGAGAGAACTCTCCTAGCCGGGTGGCAGTCCTGCTGGGTCCCTGTCCCACCAGCCCATTCTACTAGAACAGCCGAGCACTTAGCCCTGCAGAACTTCAGTTCTCTGCTTGATGACCTTGGGTGTGCTCTCGGCAGTTATTGCAATGTTACGTTAAATTACACTTGAGGTAAGAGGAAGTTTATATGGCTCTTTATATTCAGATATCAAGATGGATGGCGAAACTTTTGTCGTCTTGTGTGTGATGGATTTTGGAGAGAGAAAACTTGAGCTCTGTGCACTATTAAATTTTTAGACATTTAGAAATGGGAAATGAGGCACATGTAGATTGCATGAGTAGCACCTCTAACAATGAACATAAACTATGGAAAAAAGGTGTTGCAGTATCTAGTTGGTGTGGTTCATCCATTGAAACTCGTTACCTCTTAACAGTCTCCTTTGCAACCTTTATCCTAACTGAAGTCAGTTATTCCTCAGTGTCAAGCCTCCCTGTGTTCATTTCTGTATTCATTTAAACTGAGTGTGACGAATCTAGCAATGGGCTGGTGTGTGAGCACTCTATTGTTGTTGTCCTTAAAATTCCAGTTCAGCCAGTACTTTCTTTTAACCAAATCCCTTGATATTGTGTAAAATACTGTTATGTTATGCTGTTAGTAGATTGTGTGAAATCATGAAAATAATTGGAAGCTACCATTCATCTCAGAATATTTTAATTAGTGGATTTCTTTATCTGTCTTAAATTACTAACAATTTCCTTCTTGAAGCTGGAAAAGTATGGAGGACCTCATTAGTTCTGTCTCTATATTATTGCACTTTAGAAATTGTAGAAACATTAGTTTGCTACTGAAACAGGAGTTTTGTTTTCAGTACACTTACATTCCAGCCTCTCTCCATCCCCTCTCTCCCCTCACCCTGGCCCCTGCCATCCCCCAGTTTTTCATATGAAATACAAACCTTCTATCTTTCCTTTTACTTTAAAGGCTGGTCCATAATGATGATAAGACCATGTGACGACTAATATATGCATTTTGTATTCTCTGCAGTAAAGGCAACATCAGTTTTGTTCTGTGAATATGTACAACAGTTTATTGCTTTTATGAAATATTGGATGAATGCAAAGATGAGAAGTTCAGTAGTTTAGTAAGAAAGCCAAAATCGAAACAATGCTTCAAAGACTTTTAAAATAAATCTTTATGTTGGTGTTGACAAAGATGCGGATAATTCAACTGAAGCAGTACCATTTGAGATGGATTTTCCATTGAGAGATGATTTCAAAAGCACAATTACTTTCATATTTGGCCAAAGTGCTGTTCTCTCTGAGGCCACCTGAATGCAGAGCAAGCTGAATCCTCTCGGGCTAAATTATAGCACCAGCCTCTACCTCTGGGATCCCTTTGGCTTCCAAGGAAGCTTTTCACTCACACATAAACTTACAGAGGAGTTGATGGTAGTTTAGGGCTTTATTATTTTTTCCATAGTACAACTCATCCAAAATCCTTTGTGAGGTGGAAGAATGTCTATATTTCTGCTTTTGACCACTTTGCTCACTTGAACTTGGGTGCCTGCTTGGCTGAGCTAAGCTCCCAGTCCTTGCCTGACCAAGGCCTGGAAGTCATTTTTGCAACAAATTAATAGTCTAAGGCAAATTTTAGTGGTGATGCTGTTTGGGTTTGGGTGTTTTTCATTTGTTTGTTTTCTAAATGATAGGTAATTTCTCCTTCATTTCCCTTGGATCTTTTTGTGTTCTCAATATTTGTGAGAAAACTGAAGTGAACAGACGAGGTTTTACTTGTAAAGGAGGATGTGCTTGGTGCAGCTTCTGTGTTCAGGTGATGTTGAACGTCCATCTAGGACAACTCTTGTCCTATAAGCCACCAAGTAGGGTGGTACCTTCTACCTGCCAGGTCCCCAGCTGGCAACAAAGCAGGAGCAAGCTAATTAAGATAATCAATGAAACTGGAGCAGGGAAAAAAGCTGTGGAAAGCATGGGAGCAAAAGCTATAGGAAGGAGAAGAGAGAGTTCACTTACAATTTTAAGGACGTGGCTTCTCATCCTTTCTTGCACCCTTTGGATGAAGGTGCCATGTTTACACTGAGTTTGCTCCTTTTGGGTCTGCAGTTCCTGCCAGCATCCTGGGGAGAGGAAGAGGAGGGTGGTGAGGCTGACACGAGCTGGAGGGCAGGTGGGCTTCAGTCTGCCCTGCTCTTGCCCCTTTGGGAGGAGGGGATGTATCACCCTTGACTTTCATATTTCTGGCTGCATGGGAGGGGATGAGCACTTTAGGGATTTGGTAGGAGCAGGCAGATTTTACCAATTTATGTTGCCAAGCTACATACCACAAATGTGTCTGTAAGCCCTGAGAAATAAATATGACTGCAGCTTTGTTTATAAGTGGCATAAAAACAACAGAGACAGCCAGTCAACCAGCTTTTATAAATTATAATTTCTAACTGAAAACATAATGTGAGGTCAAGGCTGCTGCTCTGATTTCCAGGAATTTTTATTTTTTTTTTAAATCACTGATTTTTACCTCTTCTACCCTCATGCACTTTCCCCCTTGTTCCAATGTACAGAGCAAAAATGAATGAGGAATAAGGAAAACAATCCACAAAGAGTAGATGATGATTTTGAATTAACCTATGGAGCATTTTAGCTTTTTGAGCAACTTCAGATTTTCCTGAGGTAAAAGGTGTGCAGCCCTTTAGCTTCTATTGCTGTATTTTGGGACTTCAGCTGGAGATGTGTTTGTGAACAGCCAAAATGGCCTTTGCAGCACATGGGGGAACACAGATTTTAAATTAGGTGTTTAAATTATAACAAACAAAACCCAGTAATGGTTCTAGTACTGCTGTAAAATTCTCCCAAAGTCAAAGATGCAGTTCTTCCATTACTAATGTTGGTAGTAGATGGAGGAATTTGCACAAACTTTTGCCAATTAGTCTCAACTGTTTATTTAAATTGAACAATATTTGCTTTTGTTGTTTATCATGCAGATGTCCTCCCTAAGATTTTTTTTTTTTTTTAAAAAAAAAGCTTTTAAGGCTTTTATTGCTGCCTAATCCCTTTAAATGTACTGTATATCACATTTATGAAATGTATTGGTACCAGAAAGAAGCAGACGACTTTGTTTTTAAACAAAGACCCCAGGATAAGGGGCAATGTTTTTCCCCTCACAGGTGATGGAGTACGTACAAAGAATGCAGCGGATAATGGCAGTCCTGTCCTCTGAACAGATGGTGATGGTCCTGTTGCTAGGATAAGGCCTGAAGAATTTAGTTTTTAATTCCACATTATTTGCCTCAGTGCCATGAATATCCCTAGGTTTCCTCAGGCAAAAATACAACAAATACACAGAAAGAGAAAGAGAAGTGACATGCGGATAGAAAAGGAGACAGAGCACGGGAAAGGACTGGAGCCAGGTCAATAGAAGCTTTTGGGAAAATGTCTGCTCAGCTGTCTGCAATCACCTGGGTTTGAAAGGCAGGCAGGAAGGAAGATTGGTTTGGCATGAGAACGAGGCCTTTGATGCTTTAGATACCACAGAGAAAAATACGCATTTCTTCCCATTAGAAGTCTGTTGACTTTCCTAATTAAGATAAACATGTTTCTGAAGAAGTTAGCTCTCACAGTACTACATTTGTAAAAACAACCATGCTTTTAAAATATATACACAGACAAGAACATGTGCCAAGAACTAGTGCTGGTGTGGTCTTACAAATCACTTTACAGGAATATTTTTAAATCATTGCTTTATTTAAAAGTGAGCGAATTTCATTCCCTCCAGTCAATTAAATATCTAATTTCAACTCAAGTAGATAATAACCAAAGTATTTTTATATAAATGAATGAACAGTTAGAAAACTGTTAAACACACAGCCCTCAAGCATGAAAAATATATTCGTTTAACTGTTTTATTCTTTTATCGCTAATTTACTACAGAGACTTTGCACTTACATCATTTTAGTTTGTGGCACTGGGGGAAAGAAATCTTATTTCAAAAAGACTGATTCAGATTGAAATTCTCAAGGATCCCTGTGCCACCTGCATTAATCCAGCAACCGCATTGTGTGTGTGGTGTACGGCGCTGATAGACAGTCGTGGTTTTTCCACAACAGCTGTCTCGAGAAAGAAGCCTCTGAAAACTTCCAGTGACCCAGTCCCTATAACAAAGCGCATGCAAAATGTCAAAAAACATGTTGAATTCATAAAAAGACACAGTGCCTGTACAAAGGTGCAATGCCTGAGGTTTGAGGGATTAATTGTAATCTTCTAACCTTTCTAGGTGCCTGTACAAAGCCAGACAGTATCAAGTGATTTAAAGGAGCCCCCGTACCATTTACTGCCATTGTCAGATGCTCTGTGATCGATGAACGTCTTGCTTGTTGATTCCACCTCCACAGTGGTTCTGCTAATTGGGATGTGATCCACTCCATCCGCCTTGTGACCTATCACACAGCAATGTAGTGATAAAAGAGATCACGTGATGCAAACATCCCATGTTTTGTGTCTGAAAATAAGTTGAAAAAAATCTAGGTCAGAATATGTGGGACAGAAAACACACTGTGTGCCAAGATACACCGTACATGTTGTTTATGTATGTGTATACATATGTATAATTTAGGCTTTTATCCTTAAACATCAACAAAACTTCATGTTATCTACAACAAAGCAAGCTATGCTTCAGTAAAAGTTTCAACATTGGCTCAGTTGGAACAGACTTTTACAGGTCTTTAAACAGTTGCTGTTTTTATTATATGTCCAAAAGTATTCATAAGTAATATAAAATGGATCAGAATTTATCAACATTCAACTGCCTGCATACCATGCTGTCTCGGAACCTCATAGTCTTCAAACAGACAAGCAAACACATTTTCTTCTCACTAAACTGTTCTTCCCTTTCCAATAGCCCCTCGTACTCCTTCACTTTTTACCTCGATCTCTGTGGTGTGCTTGGTGATTTGGTTCATTGATTTTTCTTCTCCCACCACCTTTGGCGTCTTGAAAAAAAAATCTAACCGTCAGTTTTGTTTTCTTTCCTAGTGCCTATAGATGCTACCTGGCTGTTTTCAGTTCTCATTCTTCCCAGGCACGGTTGCTTGTTCTGCCACGTTCTGGGCATTGGCAGACTTCTGCTTAACATGAGATATCCACGAGAGATGTCCCAAATGCAGGTGGCACCTAACTGTCTGGGGGACGTCACTCAAAAGGTTAGATGTCTTGGTGAGGCTGCCAAGTAGGTCTATTCTTCGTTCTATTGTACAAAACGATGAGGTGAGTTTGGCTCACAGTCGTTCGTGTGTAACTAACTAACTAATAATATCTCTGAAACTTGATCAGAGATGAAAGAAACCGTTTCCTTCAGAGAGCTGGAGAAGTGGTTTCCCATGCCACGTGCTTTATGATACACACAGAAGTCCTTGTGGCTCATGTTGTTTTATCCTTCATACTGTAAGGAATTAGCTACATGCCTTAAAATGAGAGAATGTGTCACTTCTGACGTGACTTTTTTTTTTTCTTTTTCTTTTTTTCCCCCCCCCCCCCCTCCTTTTTAAATATCTGCTGTTCTTTTAGAAGCCTGCTACGAATAAAGGTACATGTGCTATTCTGCTCAATTCCTGGCTCATAAAGTATCATACACTGTTATCTTTTCAGATTATCAGAATGGAATCCAGATTGGAAAATACTTTATTTCTTAATCTTACCAGGATTTGGTATGAATTTCCTTAAAAATAAGCTGAGTTTTCTTTGCTTTCTAATCTTAGACCATTTTTTTCATACAAAAGTAAAAGGTGCCGGTGGCACGGCTACCTCATGTAATGAAACACACAGATTTCTCTTCTACTTATTTTATTTCTCACATTCATCATTCATATTTAATGCCACAGGCATTTGACTTCTTAATTCCCTATATTGAATTGAAGAGGCATGCACAGCATGCACTCTAGTTTAATGACTTGTAATTCTTCTTTATTGATGACATACTTTTTCACCTGAAAAAACTTGGGGTACAAAACTTTCTCTCGTGTATGCAATGTAGCCAGAATCCTTAACAAGGTGGTGATGGCTGAAGAGCTTAATGCCTGGAAAGTGTAAGGTGCTAACCTTAAATGCTTCTTGGTTTGAGAGAATGTTGGCCTAAGGGCTTTTCTGTTGATATATATATATACAATTTTTTTTTCTTCTGTAGTTGAGCCTCAGCTGTCAACTTTTCTCCTGTTGACTCCAGAATGTGCCTCTTTGCTTTGTCATTCTCCTTTTGTGATCCAAATTTCAAGGAATACACAACTCTCCTACTCTAAGCTAATTAGCATTAATCTACTGAATAGGTTTGCCAATAATATTTTCAACAAAAAGGTTTCATGAACTTCAGCAGGACTAGCAGATAGTATGAATGATAAATTACTGTATCTGACGTCAGTATTTTGAACTAAGGTATATGATGGTCTCAGCATTACCCTGACCCTTCTTATTTATTTGCATCTCATAGGAGCGTTGCAGTTAGGGTTAGTTATTTGTAAAAGCTTAAGATTTTGGAATAAAATATTCTGCAGAACGATGAAGCATTTAAGGCCATTATAATAACACTGCACCTTTCCAGGTTTTCAGAGCACTTTAGAAACATTTACCGACCCTCACAGCCCTGAAGCCTGGGTAGTCTTATCCTTTATTGATTTCCCAGATGGGTAGACTGAGACATTGAGGAGTGATGGTTTGCTAACTGTGAACACTGATAGCAAATGCAATGTCTGCAGGAAAACAAAAAGTGACACTGAATTTCCCCTCTAACTATTACAGAGAAACCTTCTGGAGAGTTTCTCTCTGATGCCTTCAGGAAAGCAGAGGAAAAGAGCACAGAGAGAAGAAATTGCCTGGTTATTCAGGGAGACCACGGCTGGATGAAAACAGGAGAATATGGAGGTGTTATACAATTCAATTCAGCTCCATAGTAGAGGAAGAATGTCTTCTCATTCAAAACTTTCTCAAAGTGCATGTCCTTCATGGAAATAGGTGGAGTGTAGATGGATGGGGAGAAGATTCTCAGACGAGGAGGGCTAGGGAGGAGAATGGGTCCAGTTTGGTTCCCTGTGTAGGCTTGAAGCCAGGCACTAGCTGGTGAGAGCTGTGAAGAGTGAATGTACAGCTTTCTGAAGAGTGTTAAAACCTCTGTTGTCTTAGTGGTGTGTTTTCTGGGATCCTCTTTCTCTCTTGTTGTGAGACCCTGTGAAACCATTTACTGCCTGTGGTGACCTCTCTGTATACAGCTGCTTCACGTCTGTGACTCCAGCGCAGCCAAACTGCAGCTGTCTTGCTGCAAAAAGGCTTTATTTGTTGTCAGGTGCGTAGTGAGGAGGAGAGGTGGAAGTTTTCCAGGTACTGGTAGTTTTCAATGTAACGTTAATTTTTCAGGAAGCTCCAAGAAGTGAAAGAAGCTCTACTTGAGTGAATGCAGTCATCATGAGAAAGTGAGAATTGTTCTGTTGATGAATGGTGATTTAACCTTAGTCTTCATAATAGCCTTGAAGTCTTCCTTTAGAATATATCCTAAAATAT